>JAGIQG010000011.1:15365164-15934771 GCA_024679065.1 Sphyrna mokarran
GGGCCAAAAGTGATAGCTTTCGGTTTGTTCATGAGTTTTCTTGATTTACAGGGCGAAATGGGCTAATCAGATGGCCAGTATCCCACAGGATGTCTGTGATGTGCTCTGTTTCTGCATCAAGCGGGCATGGTGAGCAAATAGCTCGGGTCCTGCTTATGAGGTTGCCATTCAGGCAATGGAATCCCAACATCTCACTGATCAATGAAGGTGAGCTTGTGGCATAATGTGGTAAGAACCCCTGGCAGATTTCTCAATTCATACATCAAGGAAAAGGAGTTCATTTGACTGCTTCATTTCAAAGGTGAAGTACAGACTTACAGGAACTGGGTGACTGCTTATTAGGAAGCTGATGCTCAACTCCTGAAAATGTGTTGCTTTGCAGAAGCTTATCATCTTCCTTCCAAGAGGAAGTTTGAACTTCTGAGATGAGTCAAGGACAGGATAAGAAGAATCAAATGATGAGTCTCAAATTTGGATAAAGCTGTACAGACACCCATCTTCGAATGTCCCCAGGATTTCCCCTATCAGTGTCACCCTACTGGCAGAACACCAACATAGGGGTAAGACTCTCTTGTTAAACTTGAATTTTCAGCGCAACAGATAGGAAATCTGCACTGGATATTACCCTGACACTTTTCCTCAAAGTCTTTTAGTGAGCCCAGAGTTTGTTTAGTGAGACTCTATCCTTCTACAATTATCTCAGATTGTGCACTGTTATCCCACCTGATAGAGGTTAGAAACAGCTGACTGTACTGGAGACAACACCGACTGCCAGGAAGAACTGTCAAACTCTGCACTTTGCAAACCTTCCAGCTCATTGGATTCTGTCTGTGTTCCTGGAAGGTATCTCAATTTATGCTGGGCCAAAATTTCATGCTCCCTCTGGGATAGGGCAGAAGGGAGTTTTGTAAAATCTACCTGCCTTCAGTGTATTAAGATTGCACATATTAGTTCCTTAACAGCTACTTAACAACCACCTCTCGCTACTGTTGGTCTTTGGGGGCTCAGGCAGGAGTGCTGATGTCCCTCCTGATCAGGACCCACCTAGATTCCCACTGGAGACAAGGACTGGTCACACTAAAAGAGCCCACCACAATCTCTTGCCCGAGTCTCTCTGCACTTCTCACCTCCCTTTTGGTTCTCCAGCAATGCCCCCGGGGGGAGCTGGCTTTCTGGTAGCAAGGTAGAAGTAAGAACTTCTGGATAACTAATTGCCTGAGCCAGTTAAAAGCAGGTTGGGGCTTCTGCAGCCTATTCCCAACATTCCAGACAGTGGGCAGGGCCATCCAAATTAAATCCTGGCCTTGGAATATTGGTTTCCTTTTAAACGCACTCTGCACATTCCACCCTCATTATAATCTTCCACTTGCTGCACTGGGGAGTTTTGGATAACAGATTTCTGTATAACTTATAATCTCTTTCCAGTTCAAAAGGAGATCATTTTATGCAGCATTACCACAGGGTAACAATAGTCAAGAGAGATCCTGATTTTACAAGCGATTAAGAGAAAGAGGGACTCTGAAATCTGCATTTCTGCAAATGTTAAACCAGGATCC
Organism: Sphyrna mokarran; assembly: GCA_024679065.1. Taxonomy (NCBI): domain Eukaryota; kingdom Metazoa; phylum Chordata; class Chondrichthyes; order Carcharhiniformes; family Carcharhinidae; genus Sphyrna; species Sphyrna mokarran. The sequence goes on from JAGIQG010000011.1 coordinate 15,366,721, forward strand.
AGTGTTGGATTCATTATTTGTGGATAATGGTGGAAAAAGTGTTGTATAATCAGGAGCACAGAATAGTTTCAGAAATCAGTGGATTGGGGCAATCCTGATCTTGGTAGAAGAAAGTGACACAGATGTATCTCCATGCGACATTGTGAATTTTCCCAATTGGACGAGTGAATTGTCACATTCATCATTTCTTTGAAACCTCAGCAACTCAACTGTAAGATCTTGAACATAAATTCCTGAAGTTGGCTTCAGACTTACCATGCTCGGCATGCTTGGGGAGAGATTTTGTTTGTCCAATTCTCCTGGTGTCAACGCTTCCACTTTTGCCATCTCTGGAGAAGGCAGCTGCAATGAGAAACAACGAATGATGAGGCTCAAATTCAGGAAAACATCTTTGCACATTCCTCCGGAGCTTTCTTGTTGTTGTCTTCTGAAATTATGCCGTTTGGTTCAAAATTAAGAAAGACAGAATTCAGCAGGTTGCTGGGAACCAACTATCCACTGTTACCTTAATGTGCTTTCTCTGAGTCTTTCTGTGATAATGTGGAGATGCCAGTGCTGCACTGGAATAAGCAAAGTAAGAAATCTCACAACATCAGTTAAAGTCCAACAGGTTTATTTGGCAGCATTAACTTTTGGAGCTGCAAGCTCCTTCTTCAAGAGGGCAAGGCCTTGTGTTCACAAACAGGGCATATAAAGACACAAACTCAATTTACAAGATAATGGTTGGAATGTGAATCTTTACAGATAATCAAATCTTAAAGGAATAAAAAATACAAAGGTTAAGCATATATTAAAGAGGTATGTATTGTCTCAGCCAGGATAGTTAGTGAGATTTTGCAAGCCCAGACAAGTCATGGGGGTTACAGATAGTGTGACATGAACCCAAGATCCCAGTTGAGGCCATCCTCATGTGTGCGGAACTTGGTTATCAGTTTCTGCTCAGCGATTCTGCGTTGTTGTGCATCATGAAGGCCACCTTGGAGGACATTTACCCGAAGGTCAGAGGCTGAATGCTTGTGACTGCTGAAGTGTTCTCAGACTGGAAGGGAACACTCCTGCCTGGTGATTGTTAAGCAGTATTCATTCATTCGTTACTGCAATGAATGAATGAACAAAGTGAGTGGAGAGAGTTGCCACAATGAATGAATGAACACAGCTCAACAATCACCAGGCAGGAGTGTTCCCTTCCAGTCAGGGAACACTTCAGCAGTCACAAGCATTCAGCCTCTGATCTTCGGGTAAGCATTCTCCAAGGCAGTCTTCATGACACACGACAACATAGATCGCTGAACAGAACTGATAGCCAAGTTCCGCACACACGAGGATGACCTCAACCAGGATCTTGGGTTCATCTCACACTATCTGTAACCCTTATGACTTGCCTGGGTTTGCAAAATCTTACTAACTGTTCTGGCTGAAGACAATACACATCTCTTTAATCTGTGCTTAACCCTCTCTCCACTCACACTGTCTGTACCCTTAAAACTTGATTGCCTGTAAAGACTCACATCCCAACTATTATCTTGTAAATTGAGTTTGTGTCTTTATATGCCCTGTTTCTGAACATAAGACCTCAATCACCTGAAGAAGGAGCTTGAGGCTACAAAAGCTAGTGCTATCAAATAAACCTGTTGGACTTTTTAACCTGGTGTTGTGAGACCTCTTTCTGTGATGCTAGTGCAACCCTATCTTTTTACAGTTATCTTAGGCTGTTCACTGTGACACTCCCTGCATGGGCCAACATCAATCAGTGTAATAGAATCCATAACAAATAGCTTAAACTCAGCACTTTAAGAATTTTTTGAGCTCATTGTAAATGATGGATTCAGCTGGAAAGTGTCCACGAAAGGTGTTCTGATTCCTGCTTTTCCCTGGGTTGTTCAAACATATTATTATTTTCATCCTACACAGGAGATTGTATGCTCTATGGGGCGAGTGTCCCTGCCTCCGAAACAGAATACCCCTGGATTTGATGTCTGTGGAAGGTAGATTCACAAAATTGCCAAAGAGCTTTGAAAGTTCTTCCAGTGGGACTATGGCAGGTGGTAAGATTGGGAGAGACTTCTGATCAGCCATGCTTGATGGGGAGCGGTGTCTTGCAAGCCCCTTGAAACAACCAAGTTCAAGATAAATGAGCTATGGGAAATAGACATATCTGTGTGCTTCATCTGCCTCATGTGTCTGTTGACATGGAGAACCTTCTGAATCTACTTACATTCCTTCCTTACTGTAACTCTGTTTCCCCCTTATCCCATCATGATGAGCATTGCATATTAGATCTATATTCATTGCAAGACTTACTTCCTTTTCTGTTTCCAAAGGAGACAGAATTTATGTCTAAACATGGAGTAATTATGGGTTTAAGCAGACTTCAAGGTTTAAACTCAGTTTAGATCTATGAAGTTACCTTTATGCTGGGAGAATTGGGACTGCCCCACTGTTTCATAAACAATCCATATAAGGACATCTATATTTTAGGATGATGTTATGGATAAGGTGTCTTGATTAGATTTAACCATTGCAAACAGATGGTGAGGACTTGGTGACTTAAGAGTGGTACTGATGCATAGCCATGAGAGTTTGGGAATGTATTATTCGAAGGGGAAATGTACACCTCCAACATTCTGATATAATAGTTCCAAAATAACCAAACAATCACTTAGACTCAAATTGCTTCAATTCAATCTCATTTTAGATTTCCAGTTGGCTGTGGACTTACATCACTTTCAGAGCCCAGTACAGAAGGTGTGGTTCTCAGTTTCTGTTCTTGGCTCAATGCAATCTTTTCCGATCCACCAGTCAAGGAGTCTATATTAGAGAGAAAATCAGTTGTTTGTGATGCTTCAGTCACGCCCTCCTTGACTCTGAACATTCTATTGGAAAATCTTTGTATCAAATTCTGAAAAGCAAGAATTGTGAAAAGAAGGTGGTGGTGTTGCAGATTTACATATACAAAAGCTCTCGCTGATCACAAAACCCCAACAGTGCAGAAAGCAGTCATTCACCCCATCAAGCCTGCACCCACAATAATCCCATCTGGTGACCCTGTTTAACTGATGGCCTCTACTATTCATGAGTTTGTTCACTTGCTGAAGTTCACTTACTTGGAAGTGACTGCAGGATGCAGAGAGCTTCTGACAAAGAGACAGGAATATTTCTGCTGCCAAATGGAGTGCTGCAATGGTTTAAACTCTTGCCAGGTGACCAGGGGGCATGGAGGTTAAAGTAGCCTGGCCACTTTGGAGTTTGCACTGCTGACAGGCAGGAATGCAGGAATTATTCACAAGGCTGCCTGAAATCACAATAGTAAGAAGTCTCACAACACCAGGTTAAAGTCCAACAGGTTTATTTGGTAGCAAATGCCACCAGCTTTCAGGGCTCTGCCTCTTCTTCAGGTGAGTGGGGAGTTCTGGTCACAAACAGGACACATAAAGGCACACATTCAGTTTACAGAATACTGATTAGAATGCGAGTCTTTACAGCTAATCAAGTCTTAAAGGTACAGACAATGTAAGTGAAGTTACACTTCACTTACGAAGTGTAACTTCATAAACATGGAATAAAGAAACGTATATTGTCTGCAGACACAACAGCGAGATGTTGCAAGCCCAGGCAAGTCATGGGGGTTACAAATAGTGTGATATGAACCCAAGATTCCAGTTGAGGCCGTCCTCATGTGCACGGAACTTGACTATCAGTTTCTGCTCAGCGATTCTGCGCTGTCATATGTCGTGAAGACCGCTTTGGAGAACGGTTACCCGAAGATCAGAGGCCGAATGCCCGTGACTGCTTAAGTGTTCGCCAACAGGAAGAAAACAGTCTTGCCTGGTGATTGTTGACTGGTCTGGAGATAATATACATCTCTTTAACCTATGCTTAGTGCTATCTCCACTCACATTGTCTCACATTTAAGACTTGATTAGCTGTTAAGATTCACATTCTAATCAGTATTTTGTAAACTGAATGTGTGCCTTTATGTGCTGTTTGTGATCAGAACTCCCCACTCCTCTGACAAAGGGACAAAGCTCCGAAAGGCAGTGGTGTTTGCTACCAAATAAACCTGTTGGACTTTAATCTAGTGTTGAGAGATTTCTTACTATGTTTACCCCAGTCCAACGCCGGTATCTGCACTTCATGCAATTACCATGACAGGGGAGATCTTCAGGTCTGCCAGAGTTAGAAGAACCACAACAACCTCATCCCAGTGGCGAGGTCAATCCTTACCCCAACTCAAGAGCAACCAATCCTGAGGACCCTTCAGGGATCCTTCCTCTATAGCCTGGTCCCAGGAAAGGGGCAGATGGCCAATGAACCTATCTATTTGGTTCCCCAAGGGTCCAAGGCGTTAGGCCAGGGTGTCAGTGTATTGTTAGCACTGCAAAGATACATTGTATGAAAGGTCTGAGTAGGGATTCTGAGGAAGGAGGGCTCAGTGAGGTGTCGTAGGAAGATGGGGAGGGCGCAGAATGAAGTGTCTGAAAGTGATGGGGATCAGTGAGGGGATTTTGGTGAGGTCACCCTCATGCCTGAAGGAGAGGTGCTGTTATTTATGGGTGGGGTGAGGATGCCCCTTTTTGGTGAGGGGTTGATGGTCTTCCCTGGTCAGTGAGGATGTTACTATATTTTTTGTGAGGGGAGGCCAGTCTCCAAGTACAAACATCAAGTTGCCCTTTAAAAATGGTAGCATGGTCTTGGAACTGCAGGGCAGGCCACGATGCATAAATTAACATCTACCAAGTGGGAAAATCCAACAACATAGACTCAGGTTTCCCCTGGCGTGGACATTCAGTCCCAATTCAGGAGAATGAGCTGACCAGAGAGATCCAGCATGGATCTACTCACAGCTAGTCACATCTTGCCAATTTGATCACATACCCATTATTCTTACTCTGTAACTTTGTATGGAATTCTCCATCCACACAGATAGGGTGTCTCCATTTTCACACATTTATATTTTTATTAACGTTCTCTTATGTGGAACATTGCCAAAAGCCTTCTGAACTTCCATATAAATAACATCCATAGACACTCTCCTACCTAATGCACCAGTTGAATTTTTTGAAGAGGCAGCTGCTTCTTTCTCTATAGAGGCATGCTGAGTATTTTCAGCAGGTTCTGTTTTTAGACCATATTTCTAAGATGGTTGATCATCAATGTCAGGTGGTACAGTAAGTAAATAGTGTGGATGGAACAGAAAGATGCAGACGGACATCGACAGGTTAAGTAATGGGGCACGACTAGGGCAGAAGTCACCCATTTAGGGCTTAGCAAAAATTGATGAGAGGACTCAGTAAATGAGATAAACTGAGAGCAAAGAGACTAAAAGGTTCCATGTGCAGAGACCACTTAAAACTAGTGGATGATTACCTAAAGAATTAAAAAGGTAAATGAAGTGTTGCCAAAGGAATGTGGAAGTTACAGAACAGCAGTACAGAGATTCTGTTAGATCCCAACTGGAGCATTGCATTCAGTTCCAGGCAGTGTGACTCATAAAGGTTATATTGGACTTGGAGAGATTTCAGCATCGAGTCACCTGAATACTGAATCAAATGGATGAGGTCAGGGTGCATAGACTAGGTTTGCATTCTCTTGAATATTGAATATTAATAAGTGATCTAATTGTGCTGTTCCCGATGATTAAAAGATTTGGGAGGGTATAAAGAGAAAAATGATCTCCTCTGGTGAGGGAATCTGGAGCAAGGGGACAGAAATTAGGGCTAGGCCATTCAAGGGCTTTGTCAGGAGCAATTATTCACACAAATCTGGCACTCATTTCCCTCCAAAATAGCTGTTGGGTTTGGCAGCCAATTGAACAGCTGGACTTCCTACAAAGTAAGAAATCTGACATCAACAGGTTAAGTCCAACTGATTTATTTTATAGTAAACTCACAAGCTTTCAGGGTTTCTCCCTGATGAATGGAGAGTTCTGGCCTCAGACAGAGCGTATAACAGCACAGTTTACAGATTACTGATTAGAATGTGAGTCTTTACAATTAACGTGCTATTCAAGTCTTAAAGTGGTCGACAGTGTGAGTGGAAAGAGCATTAAGTATAGATTAAAGAGATGTGTATTGTCTCCAGACAGTACGGTAAGTGAGGTTTTGCATATCCAGGCAAGTCATGGGGGTTACAGACAGTGCAACATGAACCCAAGATCCCTGTTGAGACTATCCTCGCGTGTCCACACACATGAGGACGGTCTCAGCAGGGATCTTGGGTTCATGTTGCACTGTCTGTAACCCCCATGACTTGCCTGGACTTGCAAGACCTCACTTACCGTACTGTCTGGAGACAATACACATCTCTTTAATCTATACTTAATGCTCTTCCCACTCACATTGTTGGCCTCTAAGACTTGAATAGCACGTTAATTGTAAAGACTCACATTCTAATCAGTAATGTGTAAACTGTCTGTGCTGTTATATGCTCTGTCTGAGGCCAGAACTCTCCATTCACCTGACAAAGGGTGAAACCCTGAAAGCTTGTGAGTTTACTATAAAATAGATTGGTTGGACTTAACCTGGTGTTGTCAGATTTCTTACTGTGTTTACCCTAGTCCAATGCTGGCAAAGCCCACATTCTATAAATCAATGGGGGAAAAGACATTTGAAAATAGGATTTTTGGTGTGCGTTGGTAATGCTGGATTATGGAACAAAAATGAATTGATAGAGTTCAGAATCAGGTCAGTTGTGATTTAAAGCAGTGGTGGAATAGGTTGGAGAGGCTAAATGGTCTATTTCTGTTCTTCTATTCCCATCTCATTGGCTTTGGGTATTGAGTTCATCCTCCTCTCTCTCTCTTCATTTCTCTGCCATTGCCAACTCACCCACTTCTTTCCTTCACTCCAATTTAATGTATCAGGACAGGAGTGTATTTCGCCCAAACAAAACTGAAACTTACTGACAGCCCTCTGTAGATTCCGCACCCTGACTTCTCTTATTCAGCATCTCCAAAACCCACTAGCATGGAAAAGAATCTCTGAAAACCAGGCTGAGGAATTCACACAGCTGGATATCTTGATTAGGAAATGTGCAAAGGGAAAAGAACTGAGCAATGACAATAATCTCTTCCTCAATGTCATTGGCTTCAGGAAGCATAGTGAAGGATATGTCCTTGTATACATCAACAGGGATGAAGCGGAAATGGTCGAGAGCTTCAAGTTTTTAGGTGTCCAGAGCACCAATTATCTGTCCTGGTTCCTTCACACTGACACCTCTACTTTCTCAGAAGACTAAGGAAATTTAGCATGTCCACTATGATTCTCATCAACTTTTACAGATGCACCATTAAAAGCATCCTTTCTGAATGTATCACAGCCTGGTATGGTTCCTGCTCTATCCAAGACCACAAAAGAAACAGAAACTACAACAGGTCATGAACGAAGCCCAATCCATCATGCAAACCATCCTCCCATCCGTTGACTCTGTCTACACTTCCTACTGCCCCAGAAAAGCAGCCAGTATAATCAAGGTGACCATGCATTCCAGACATGATCTTTTCCACCTTCTTCCGTAGGGACAAAATACAAAAGTCTGAGGTCACTTACCAAGTAACTCAAGAACAGTTTCCCCCCTGCCACCATCTAAATTTTGAATGGACCTACTATATATTAAGTTGATCCTTCTCTACATCCCAGCTATAACTACATTCTGCACCCTCTCCCTACTTTTTATATGAGCAATATGCTTTGTAGAACATGCAAGAAACAATACTTTTCATTGTATACCAACACATGTGACAATAATAAATCAAATCATTTACCCACAACCTGAGAACCTGGGTCTAACTTGGCCACAGGCAAAAAATGAGCATTTGGTTTAGTTGAACATTATCTGTACAATCGTTTAATGACACATTTGTAATCTCTAAGCATGGTTCCATTTCACTGCACACCAACAAAAGGCTACATACCAAGAATTTAAGAATGGGCTTGTATAAATTGGCAATGGAATCAAGATTGAATGGGCTGAAGTAAACAGCACTACGAGATTCCTCTTGAAATGTCTCAGACTCACGAAAGAGGGATGAGATCTGGAAAAGAAAAAACCGTCAGAAATAGAGATTAACATTCGCACTTAGCCATCATCACGTACACCTTTTTCTGCTGAGGGAGCTGAGTCCCAAACTTTACCATCATTGGAAGTTCTAGAACACCCTGTCATCTGATCTAGAAAATAATGTGGAACAAATAACCGCACACTTCCTGTGCGCACTTCTTATACTTAATAATGGCCGTTAATAAGAGTTTTCTGAAAAACTAAACATATTTTAACTGAAATTGGATAACAATGTACAATTACTCGAGAGAAAAAAATCTGAAAAAGAAGAATTTACCCTCTGAATTACTATTTAGGATTTTGATGGTCCTCTCTGGCTTACTGAAACCATATAACTTCTGCCATGAGGCACAGTTTGAGGTGTTGGGGGAGGAGGTGCAGTCATGTTACATTCAATTTTACTAAAAGACTTTTGCTGGCCACAGGAATCATGATGGGCAAGGAGCAGACCAGGTGGGATTTTCCTGTTCCAGAGCGAGCATAGCTGAGAAATCCTGCTCTTTGTGTTTGAAGTATTGTTATCATTGACCTCGTTACAGTTACTAACTGTAAGGGACAGGGAAGTGTGGGGTTTCCGCATTTCAGAAATTTGTGTTGCATTTTCTTCAAGTAGCATTCACATTGTCCAAAGGTTACTAAACTGTGGCTTATGCCATGATTTTATTACAGGGCAGGGTGAAGTTTACCTCAGCATAAACTGGGACTGACCTCCATTGTTCCATTGGTATTAATCTGAATCGCGTACTAGCCACTGAGCTAACTGAGTTAACAGACCCCACCTAAGTTCCAATCTCGACTTTTGCTACCTTAAATCCTCAGCTGTGCTGAGACTGAAGGAGTTGTTCTCCTATTTCGGAAGAGATTCATCAAGTCTCCTGAAATTAATAAGCATTTATTCACGTAGACCAAAACTCACCCACATTAAACTAATTCAGCAACAGTTCTCAAAGGTCACGCATAAGGAAGGTTTAAGAGTTGGTGTTAAAACAGATATGAATGAGTTACAGTTAGTGGGAAAGGATGAGAAATTGAAAGGGTCTGTTGGGATGGAGGGACAAAGACAGAATACAATTCGCCACCTATGTTATGGAAAGGGGTGAGGCCAAGTCGACTGCTCTCCATTCATGGGGACCATGTCTATTCCTCGCCAGCGCGAACCTTTCCCAGTGAGATCGTAACAGGGGGCCGAGCCCGAATGATCAAGCACTGGGCTCGCTAAGCAGATACAAATGCCCATTTTTATAGATTTAAACATATTAATCTGCCTCTTGCCCATTTCCAGCAAATGACTAATGATGCTGCATGCTGGCCACAAAAACTAGTGCCGATTGTGCTCAGTGCTTTACGGCCCACTCTACCACAGTATTGTGCCCAAAACAAGTGCAACATGGTGATAAAATCACCTCCAGAGTACATACTTTTGGCATGAAAACTCACTCAAAAAAGTAGATCTGGAACTCTCCAATTTTCACGCTAGCTGAACACTTAGGAAAAAATCTCGTAAAACTTCACACATTGTGCCTTTCTTTCTAACTAACTATGCGTAAACTAAAGCTTGACGCAATCCATTCATGCCACAAATTGCTTACTTCAAATTTGTCACATCAAACTGTTTGCCAGTTTACAGATGGGGAAACTATTCAGCCCCACTTAATTTGTCTGCTTCCTGCATCCAGATCTTTCCTTAATGAGTCTATAGATTTTTGTCTTGCTTGTTTCACCTGAGAACTTACTCCATACCATTTGCACACAGTAGTTCCCAATAATCAGCGTTAATTTTGATATTAAATCCTGCACCAGAGTGCAGCAATATTTAACACAGATTATCACTGTGGTCATTGCTGTTAATATTGACTCAATTTAAGATCACTACAAGGCCATCTGTTCTACTTGGCTACATCTGGAGAATAGGCTGCAAACTTACACGGAAGAATGGAATCAATGAGCTTCTTCGAGAGGATGACACGGATGAAATTCCTGACCTCAGATCCAGGCTGCCTCTCGTTGGCCAAGTGACTGAGGCTTCAGCAATTAAATTCTGGAAGAGCAAGAGACGAGACACTGGTGAGAAATACAGGGGGATTCCTCCGTGTGCATTGCAATTACCCTCAGATTTCTGTCAGCGAGGAGTTTCACAAAATATTAGTAGTGTGTGTGTGTAAACCCTCAGCACAGACAGGCAGCTCTTTCTCCCGAGTGTTTTACACAAAGGCATTTTAGAGTCACCTCACTTTGCATGCAGTCAGAGATTGGACATATGAGTGAGGAGCACTACAGATGGTCTTCGATTGTAAGGTATTTTGATTGTGTGCACTTGATATCAATTCTGTGTTGATCTTACCAACTCAGTGTGGTGAGATTGAGAGAGAGACCAAAAAACAGGCTTGTGCCCGATTTCCCACATCTCGTGATGTTACTAGCCTTAGGCGCCTGGTGTAATCAGCTTTGTGCCAGGGAATAACGCAAGGTTGATTTAAATTTTTAATCCATTTTTAAATATGATTAATGAGCCCAAGGCACAATCATTTGCCTTAGCAGCTTTGCCTTTAAAGGTTCTCACTGGCGAGGATCATGTATGGTCCCCACTAATGGGGACGTATTGTGATGGCCTCACTACTGAGATATCACTGAGGCCCCCTGGATAGTTGGGTATGGGGGGGTAATGCCAGTCTGGCAGGACTAGTCTGGAATCCTGGCAGTGCTAATCTGGCACTGCCTACCAGGCACCTTGCCATTGCCCACTGAGCAAGGGGCAGTGCCAAGGGACAGGGCTGCTCACTGTGGAATTGGAGATTGACTGGGTCAGCAATTAGCCAGGAGGGGCATTGGGGCGGTGATCAGCCAGGGTAGGGGGCTGATTGGACAGGAGGGCCAGCAATGGACTGGGAGACCAAGTGATTAGCCAGGGAGGTCAGTGATTGGGGGCAATATCCAGAAGGGATGATTCCAGTGGGGGTGGGAATAGTGACAGAATTCCAGTATTCTAATATACACCTTACATAGAACATAGAGATCAGCACATGCACAATGGTGCCCTCCAGCTGTGAGCAGCTGACTTTCCGGTCAGACTAGTTTCCATCCCCCTACTGGCATGAATCAAACTTTGCTTTTTTTGCTACAAGATTGTGCCTAAAAGCTTACCAAAAAATGAGCACCATTCTCTCCCACTTTCATGCTTGTTTGGCATTTTGACTTTATTTCGTAAGATTGCCTCCTGTATTATTCATTAAACCTGAGTGTGGTTCAATCGGAAGAAAAAACTGAACTGTAGCTAAGCCATATGAAGACAGACATTTTCAAATATTGAATAAAGCTCCTGCAGATTATGTAATCTGGAGCGCATCATCTCTGCGTATCTCAGAGGCATGAAGTATGACAACATACCATAGATTTCTGATTATATCGTGGTTTCTACTCATAAACCAGGATAGGATTTCAAATTAGTGACAGTGGGTTGCAGAGACAAAATAAGTTATTGATTTATTCAAGAGAAGCTGAATTTAGAAATTCAGAAATATGAAAAGGCACAATCTTACGACCTCACCCATCTATCGTTCAGTGAGTTGAGGTGGTAAGATTGGGTGAGATGCAAAAACTTCATTCCAGTTTCCCTTCTGCCTGATCTTACTGCCCTATTCTTCCATCAAAATTGGTTTCATAACCACCGCCCCCAACCCCCCCACTACTGGTGAGAATCAAATGATCTTAGTTTTTTTTGCACTAAGTACCATAAGGTTGTGACTATCAGCTGACCAAAGAAAAACCAGCACAATTCTCTCCTGTTTTCATTCAGCACTTAGAATATTTTCATAAGATCGCATTCTAAGTTTTCAAAATTAATCAATATTTCCCCAACATGTCTAATTTTGTGGACTTAGCCTTATGATTAGGGAAAGTTCTCCCAAATGTGGAGCAGTGAGATTATGGGAGGATCTGGACACTGGGATCTTTGCAATTCTGGCGCAAGGAAATGTTTTATTGAAGCCAAACAGGAAATCCCAATCATTGGTTATCTCTGGGGTAGCTTTGTGCACAAATTAAAACAAAGAGTTACATTTATGTAGCACCTTTCATGACCTCAGAATGTCTCAAATTGCCTTGTGGTCAATTAAGTCACTTTGGAGTGTTGTCACTACGACAACAAGCAAAATCCCACAAACATCACTGTAAAAATGATCAAGTCATCAGTTTTAACAATGTTGGTTGAATGATTGGTCCAGTTACAAGGAAGATCTCCCTGACCTTCTTCAATACACTGCTCTGAGATCTGTTCTGTCCACCTGAGAGGATGAATGGTTCCTCGTTTTAACATCCTTTCTGGGGACTCTCAGAGTGCAGTACTCCCTCAGTGCTGCACAGGAATGTCAGTCTAGATTTTGCATTCTGGACTGGACCTTTAAACAACTCAACAGCAACAGTGTTACCCCTGAGCCAAAGCCAACAGACGTTTTATAGACAGACAAGCACTAACACATTAGCTAATGGGAGCCTTGGCTAATTGGCTATCATCCCTAGCTCTAGAAAGAAGAGAATTCCAGTATTCCCACTCCCTTCTTTCCCTACATTGTTAAAGTCGCCGTAGTACAGGCATTAGGATCTTCCAGCTGACAACAGCACAAGATTACACCAAGCAGAGTCCTTGGGTACAAAGATCACAGCTTCCATTCCTTGCATGTACTGTGTCAGCCAAATCAGGTCAGAACGAGTTGAGAGAGACCAGTGCTTGTAACCTGTGGTCTATAATTCTAAACGCATAATGAGTGATCCTTTGCTACAAATATTTCTTTAATCATTCGTGGGATATGGGTATCGCTGGCTGGGTCAGCACTTATTGCTCACCCTCGTTGCCCTTAAATGCAGTGGCCTGCTGGGGCATTCCAGAGGGCAGCTGTGGCCCTGGAATTACATGTAGGCCAGACCAGGTAAGGACAACAGGCCTTATTCCCTAAGGGACATTTTCCAACAAACAACAACAGTTTCACGGTCGTCAGTAGATGCTTAAATCCAAATTTTTTTTTTTACTGAATTTAAATTCCACCATCTGCTGTGGCAGGATTTGAACCCAGTTCCCCAGAACACGCACTGAGTTTCTGGATTAGTCTAGCGATAATACCACTAGACTGTTGCCTCCACAAGCACTGTTAATTTGCAGTGTTATGATGGACTCCATGGTTGAACAGCCCGCTGACAACACTCAATGCCTAGGTTCCCAATAGCTCCTCAAGTGTAATATTAGGCAAGTATTAACTGTCAAATTCCACCTCCAAAGAGGCAGTAACAATTAAAGAGAGACAGAGTCTAAAGGGAGTAAATATTTAAAAATGATTTATTTGTCACAGTGTGTAATTATTTAGGTTTCTCCTAGTAAAGCAGGTCAGACTAACGAGTACAAATTAAGTTACAAGTAGGGCAGCATGGTGGCATTAATTTTAGTTTATTTGTGAGTGTCACAAGTAGGCTTACATTAACACTGCAATGAAGTTATTGTGAAAATCCCCTAGTCATCACACGCCGGGGCCTGTTCAGATACACGGAGAGAGAATTTAGCATAGCCAGTGCACCTAACCAGCACGGCTTTCAGACAGTGGGAAGAAACCAGAGCACCCGGAGGAAATCCACGCAGACACCGGGAGAACATGTAGACCCTGCATTGACGTGCAAGCCGGGAATCAAACCCAATTTTGATCGTCTTTATCTCAAGTACCTGAGTGTGACTTATGATCAATCCCTGTGGTTCTGAAAGTGCTTCGAATTCTGTGGGAAATTCTGCAAGTTCTGTGGGAAATTCTGCAAGTTCTGTGGGAAAGCAGAGTGATAATTGATCAAGAGAAGAACAATGTTTATTTATCCTCATATTTCTGCTGAGAATTATCACGACAAGAGTCTACAATCATCATCCGCTCAGTGGGAGTTTCTGACTGGAAGATAATATGAGAAATCGGTCTCTCAATTTTCCGCTATGTCTTTCCCCTCCTCCCCTCTTTGAATGAATTCTCTGCCATCAATCCATCCTTACTGTTGTTTCAGGACAGCATCCATCTGCAAAGAGCCTGCAATGTTTTGCTACTTTAAATGTGCTGGCTAAACACTGCGACAGCTGTAGACCATTCACCCCCTCAGCCTTGTTCCACCACAGCATTGTTCATCTGGAACATCGGAATTAGGAGCAGAAGTCGGCAATTCAGCCCTTTGAGCCTGCTTCGCCATTCAATCAGATCATGGCTGATTTCTCCCTAGTCTCAATCTTCCTCCCTACCTGTTCCCCATATCCCTTTAACCCGTTTTATCAGAAATATATCCATCTCATTCTAGGAACCATTTAATAATTCAGGTTCCACCTCGTTTGGGGCCACCAAGTTCAAAACACCATAGGACTTTGACCTAACAGCAATCTATCAATCCTCATTTAGATATTTTCATTTGATTATCCCCATCCCCTGTGCCCCCTACTCCCACCCCCCATTCCCCACCCACTTTCGGGGATGGGTGGGAGGGGAAAGAGTGCCAATTTTCCACAATAGCCTGCATGCGAAGAATTGCATCTTCATAATACTGCTGAATGGCCCAACTCTACTTTAAAAGTCCTCCCCTATTAAATTTGAAAATGTTAGTTGTTAGTGATGTGAATCAAAAGATTAAAGGTATTGGTTGAATTTTGCAATTCAATGCACCTAAGGGGAAGTGAGTTGGGTGTGTGGGTGAGAAGGTGAGGAGAGAGTGAGTTAACAAATTGCCCACTCATTTCTGAGCCCCAGTTTGAGATTCAGTCAGAATTGAGAAAATGATTGTCTGAAGAGATCCCCAATTAAAAAAACTTGGGCAGTGTCAAATGGTAACAAGTCTCAACAGAGAAAAATAATTTAATTTTTTAAAAATATGCTTGTAATTGAATGTGTATCTGAGTAATTGTGTAGAGAAAAAGACCAAGAGAGAAAGGGTGGCAAAGGAAGAGGGAGAGAAAGGAAGAGGAGAGGAGCAAGAGGAAGAGAGAGGAAAGAAGAATGGAGGGATGAATGTAGACAGGGATGTAAGGAAGAGAGGAGGAGAAATGTGCACAAAGGAAGAGGGGCAAGGAGGAAAAGAGAGAAAGGGGATGAAGGGAGCAGGTGAGGGGAGAGAATGGACATGGAAGAGAAAACCAACAATTTTTCGACTGAAGTTTTTACCAGCAGATAGGAGGTGCTGATTGAAATATTAATTGCACCCTATATTTACCTTTCAGTTTATACTGCTAAGTATCTGCCAAATTCTTCCAGTCTTTTCTGTATTAGAATGGTCACGCATCTAGAGTCATAGAGATATGCAGCACAGAAACACGTCCTTCAGCCCAACTCGTCCATGCCGACCAGATTTCCCAAACTGAACTAGTCCCATTTTCCTGTTTTTGGCCATAACCTTTAACTTTTCCCACCCATGTACCTGACCAAATGTTGTAATTGCACCTGCCTCTACCACCTCCTCTGGCAGCTCATTCCATGTACACACCCTCTCTGTGTAGAAAAAGTTGCCCCTTACGTTCCTCTTAAATCTTTCCCCTCTCACCTTCAACCTATACCTCTAGTTTTGGATTCCCCTACCCTGGGGGAAAAAACCTTGGCTAGTCACCTTATCTATGTCCCTCATGATTTTATAAATCTCTATAAGGTCACCCCTCATCCTCCAACGCTCCATGGAAAAAAGTCCCAGCCTTTCCTTATAATTCAACATTCCAGTCCCGATAACATCAGTGTAAGTCATTCTTGGCTTCCTTTCCAATTTAATAATATCCCTCCTAAAGCAGGGAGGCCAGAATTGTGGTCTTTGCAATGTTTTATACAGTTGTATCATTACATCCCAACTCCTGTACTCAATACTCTGACTGGTGAAGGGAAGTGTATCAACCGCCTTCTTCACCACTATCTACTGTGACGCCATTTTCAAAGAATTATACGCATAAACTCGCAGGCCTCTCTGTTTGACAATACTTTCCAGAACCCTACCATTAACTGTGCAAGTCCTGCGTGGTCTGTTTTACCAAAAGGCAACATCTCACATCTATCTGAATTAAACTCCATCTGCCGTTCCTCAGCCCACTGGCCCAGTTGATCAAGATCCTATAACAGTCTTAGATAACAATCTTCACTGTCCACTACATGGCCACTTTTGGTGTCATCTGCAAACTTACTAAATCATGCTATCTCCTCATCCAAGTTGTTTATATCAATGAGGCTGCTCATACTGTACCTTGCACTTCTATTTCAGGATGACTAATTTGAACTTCGCTTACAGGTCCTTGGTGAGTCATGATGGGTGTCCTTAATTCTTCTGCAGTAACTAAGGCAGCTGCCTGTGAAATTAAGGACAGTTGTTAAGAGACACACAAACACTGGGCCTACACAGTTCTACTGAAGAAAATTGGACGTTGCTGCTTTATCTCGTGTGTTTTTATCCCGCTTTACTCTAGACTTCTGCCTGACTAATATTCCAGCTTGCCCGAGGAGGATTCAGTTCTCTCTCCACCCTCAGCCTCAGCGGATCGTCTGTGAATCTGCCACCAATGTCTCAGCAACCCTCCCCTCATCCAGACAGAACGCAGTGAGTTCTGATCATGAAGCTGATACGCAATTCCCCTTTCCCCATCTGTAGGGCTCGGTGTTGCACGGCTAAGAATTCTTAGCTGCTGTATCTTTATGGTTAAAACGAGAAACTGACACTCCACATTTACACCCGATACCTCCAATCAAGATAGAGAACCGTCTCACCATCAGAACCAATCGGCCACTTGACACTGAGGACCATTCAGGCACCATTCAGGTATTTGAAGCCTGTGGGCTGCAGTGGGGAGTTGGGGCCAGTAGGCAACCCCTATACTGCCCTGCCTCTTATCATCTGATTGTTCCCATCCCATTGGAATACAGTGGGGGAGAAGGGGGGCATCCATCAACGTCTGGTGTCAGAGAGCATCTCCCCACAATCCGACATTAAGCAGACTCCTGAAACACCAGACAGTAATGAATCTATGGATTCACTACCAACAAAAATGTTTAAAGACATGTCATTAAACACTTTGGTGATTGTTCTGGTTGCTAACGGCAGTATCCTGGACATTAACCTGAATTTCTGCAGACTCCAGGACAATCCTATTTTATTGGCAACACCAATGGGATTTCAGACCATCCCTCACTCACTGCTAGCCTGAAATGGTTAAACTCGGGCTTTATGTATAATTAGCAGATGAGAATGGCCTTCACTCAGAGTTGTAGGACTTTGGGGTGGTTCCCACAGATTGGAAAACAGCAAATGTGATAGAGGTAGACAAAAGGCAGATAACTATAAGCTGGTTAGCTTAATTTCTGAAGTAGAGAGAATGCTTGAATCTATCAGCAAGGAAGAAATAGTGAGACATCTGTATATAAATTGTCCCATTGGTAAGATGCAGCATGAGCTCATGAGGGCAGATCACGTTTGACTAATTTGATGGAATTTTTGAGAACATTACATGCGCAGTGGACAATGGGGAACCTGTGGAATGTGGTGTATCTGGATTTCCAGAAAGCATTTGACAAGATGCCGCATCAAAGACTGCTACTTTAGATAAAGGTGCATGGTGAATGGGTAATGCATTTGTATGGATAGTGGATCGGTTAACTAACAGAAAGCAAAAGCAGAGGTAAATGGGTGTTTTTCTGATTGGCAATCAGTGACCATTGGTGTGCCTCAGGGATTGCAATTGATTATGATTTACATTGATAATTTGGAGTTAAGGACCAGGTGTAGTGTTTCCAAATTCACAGATGACACCAAGATGGGCAGAAGAGCAAATGTGCAGAGAATGCTGAAAGTCTGCAAAGGGATATAGATAATCTAAGTGAGTGGGTGAGGGTCTGGCAAATGGAGTACAATATTGGTAAATGTGAGGTCATCTATTTTAGTAGAATAACAGCAAAATGGGCTATTATTAAAATGGCAAAAAATTGCAGCATGCTGCTGTGCAGAGGGCCCTGGGTGTCCTTCAGCAGGAATCTCAAGCACTTGGTTTGCAAGTACAGCAGGTAATTAAGAAGGCAAATGGAATTTTGTCCTTCGTTGCTAGAGCGATGGAGTTTAAAAACAGCGAGGTTATGTTACAGCTGTATAAGGTGCTGGTGAGGCCACACTTGGAGTACTGTGTACAGGTTTGGTCTCCTTATTTGAGGAAGGATATACTGGCACTGGATGGGGTATAGAGGATATTCACTAAGTTGATTCCAGAGTTGAAAGGGTTCACTTATGAGGAGAGACTGAGTAGATTGGGGCTGTATTCATTGGAATTCAGAAGAATGAGGGGAAGTCTTATAGAAATACATATGATTATGAAGGGAAGAGATAAGATAGAAACAAGGAAGTTGTTTCCATTGGCGGATGAAACTAGAACTAGGGGACATAGTCTCAAAATAAGAGGAAGCAGATTTAGGACTGAGTTGAGGAGGAATTTCTTCACCCAAAGGGTTGTGAATCTGTGGAATTCCCTGCCCAGTGAAGCAGTTGAGGCTGCCTCATTGAATGTTTTTAAGGCAAGGATAGATAAAAATTTTTGAACAGTAAAGGAATTAAGGGTTATGGTGAGTGGACAGGTAAGTGGAGCTGAGTCCACAAAAAGATGAGCCATGATCTTATTGAATGGCAGAGCAGGTTCGAGGGGCAAGATGGCCGACTCCTGCTCCTAGTTCTTGTGTTCTTACGTTCACTCCGATATGAATGAAGGGGGATTTGATCTGTCTCACGTGCAGCCTTTGATGTTCAGTTTCGTCCAATCGCTGAGAATGTGAATCTCACCTTCATCCTCCTCTCTGACCTCAGCATTTTTCGAGATCTCCCCACTTTCTTTAGAATCAGGTGTTCCAAGAATCCCATTCTCTGTTCTTGTGTTTTCTTCTCATTGTACTCTTGCCGGAGTTGATCCAGTCTGAAAATGGAAGATTGGACAGGTTCACACGCTCACACTGATAGGGTCGATACAGAAAGAACGTTCCTGATGCTGCGGGAGTCCAGAACTAGGGGTCAGAGTTTGAGGATAAGGAATAAACGTTTCAGAACTGAGGTGAGAAGAAATTTATTTACCCAGACAGTGGTGAACGTGTGACATTCACTATCTCAAAAAGTAGTTGATGCCATAACGTTGTGTGATTGAAAGAAATTACATATAGCTCTTGGCGCTAAAGGGGTTAAGGGTAGGATCAGGATTTTTTTTTTTTAATTTATTCATGGTATGTGGGCATCGCTGGCAGGGCCAGCATTTATTGCCCATTCCTGAGGGCATTTTAAGAGTCAACCATATTGCTGTGGGTCTAGAGAGAGACCAAGTAAGGACAGATTTTCTTCCTTAAAGGACATTAGTGAATCAGATGGATTTTTACAACAATCAACAATGGTTTCACGGTCCTCGTTAGACTTTTAATTCCAGATTTTTACTGAATTCAAATTCCACCATTTGCCAAGGTGGGATTTGAACCTGGGTCCCCAAAGCATTACCCTAGCTCTCTGGGTTACAAGTGCAGCAACAGTACCACTATGCTATTGATTTTGATGATCGCCTACGATCAAAATTAATGGTGGAATAGGCTCAAAGGACCAAATAGCCTATTCCTGTTTCTAGTTTCTATCCTTTCAGGACTGGAGGCTCCGATTGGCAAGACACAGAAAGCAAGATGCCTTGTGCTTGTATCTGTGTGTAAGTGTAAGCTTTAGCCTGTGCCTTCTCCTGATGGGACCAACCTTCGGCCAAGGTTTTGTAAATGGACAGTAATGAGACTGTGCCAATAGAGGATGTTTTTCCATTGTAGCCAAGAATCTGAGTGCAGTCAGCAATCAAATTGCAAACTGTGTTTTGAAAAATGTTTCTTTTCTTCCTTTAATGTTCCATCCAAAGTATTTAAATATCATTAAACTCAGAATATGTTATGGGCCAATGCAAACTGGCACTATTACAGATTGCAATTTAGAAAAAAAAAACCTTTGATTAATTTGAGTGGAAACTTGATACTGTTTTATTAATACACTTATCTAACATGTTTAGCATACCTCTGTGAGTAAACCAATTTAAAATACCTAAAACCAATTTTGGAAAACTGTACCAAATCATTTAATACTTATATTGGTGGACAGTTGTCTGCTTGTTAATAAATCAAAAATAAGAGTTTTGAAAAGGTCTTAATGATGTCCTGATGTCTAAATACGAGTTGATTCTCAGACTGTCTTCTGAAAACACAATGAACAGAAACTCAAAATGCTGATTAAGTTATCCCTAAAGCATTTAATTCTCCACTTTCTTTATCTCTTACCCATTCCTCCTTGCAAAATTCCTTTCTATTTATATATTTATCTTATGTGTCTTTTCTACTTGCTCCCTCCTTTAGTTAGTGTTCATTTTCCTATTTATCCCCTTTGCCAGTTCATTTGCTCCTTTCCAGTTCCAATGTAGCCCGTCCTTGCAGAATGACTCCCATCCTTCCCATAAGTTTCCAACAAATTTCCCATTAAAAGAAACTCTACCGACATGACCCTTTTGGTCACAGAATGAGTTCTTGTCCCTTACCATTCATTCAATCTATTAGTTGAATTCACAATATCATATGGCCTTTTGTAGTGGAGCTGAGAGCATTATGGACAGTCTCTGTGTGATCCCAGCTGCTTTCTATACATAAGAACAAGGGAGGCAATCGTGGAGTCACTGCATTAGCAATCCAGAACCCCAGGCTAATGGTCTGGGGACACGGGTTCAACCCCCACCACGGCAGCTGCTGGAATTTAAATTCAGTTAATAAATCTGGAATTGAAAGCTGGGCTCGGTAATGGTGACCATGTGTCCTAATAAAGAGGGAAAAACACTGAATTACATCTAGCAATATTGAACTTTTAATAAGACTGGTGAGTTTTTATAAATAAACATACAAACCAAAGATGATTGAGGAGGTAAAGTAGGTCATTAGCTGGTGGGTGATACCCTGGGAGACACAATGGAACCACACCCTGTTTCCAGACAGAAGTCCAACTGAAATACAGAGAAACAACTACCATCTCTGGTGGAGACAATGGGCAATTATGTGAGATGAATATAATCTCGTCATGTGTGCGTGCGTACATGTGTATCTGTAGGACACTGGAATTTTGAAACCAACTATTCGCTTGCTGATGTCAGTGCTGGTGGGATCTCAGATCATGACATCGACAATGTTCAATCATCTATACCTCACGAGTCAGGGACTGTTCAGTACACTTTGTTTTACTTACTTACTTTAAATTCAATTTTCATTCTAATCTGTATATGTGAACATATGTGGGCTTTACCATTTCCTCGCATTTGATAGCTAATAAACTCACTGCGTATGTAACTCAGTGGGTCCTAATTAAATACACTCTTTTCAAAACATAAATACTGGGGCTTGGAAAAGGTATCTGTGAAAAGGGATCCTCTTTAGATTAATCTTGTTGCAACCACAAAGTGAAGAGAGAGGGAGTAGGGTAGAGGTGAATAAAACAGGGGGGCAGTTCATCCCTCCTCATTAGGGGCAAAACAATTTGGGAACGTCCCAGCTGGATGATAACACGTTGAGGGAACCTAGAGGAGCCTCACTTGGGGACCAGTCATAACACGTAGAACTATCACTGATTGTTGTAAAAAGCCACTTGGTTACTAATGTCCTTCAGGGAAGGAAATCTGCCTTCCTTATCTCATCCCGCCTACACAAGACCATAAAACATAGGAGCAGGATTAGGCCACTCGGCCCATCGAGTTTGCTCTGTCATTCAATCATGGCTGATAATTTTCTCATCCTTATTTTCCCATCTTTTCCCCATATCCCTGGATCCCCTTATCAATCAAGAACCTATCTATGACACTCAACGACCTGACCTCCATAGCAAAGAGTGGCAAAGAGTTCCATAGATTCATCATTCTCTGACTGAAGAAATTCCTCCTCATCCTCAATCATCTCTGCTTTAAAGGATTTTCCCTTCAGCCTCAGCTTGTGTTCTCTGGTTCTCGTTTTTTCTTACTTGTTGAAACATCCTCTCCACATCCAGTCCGTACAGGCCTTGCAATATCCTGTAAGTTTCAATAAGATCCACCTCATCCTTCTAAACTCCAAATGAGTGCGTTCCAAACTCCAACCAATATCCTGTAAGTTTCAATCACAGCCCCCCTCATTCGTCTAAACTCCAACAAGTACAAGTATATGTGACTCCAGACCCACTGCAATGTGGTCAATGCTCTGCCTGCACAATTCAAGGGTAACTAAAGATGGATAACAAATGCTGGCCTGGCCAGTGATGCCCACGTCGCACCAAAGAATGAAGGAAAAGATAAATAAAAGAGGACTTGCCTTTGTCTTGATTTCATGAGCTGCAAGACTTTTCTAGGCACTCTTTTCAGTTCCTCTGCTGACTCGGAAAACGCAGGCTCCCTCTCTCTACCGACAGTCACGTGGAGTTCCTCAGGCAGGAAGGCTGGGAACGGCACGGGCTGGCAGGTAATCACGTTGCTGCAAAAAGACAAAGCAAAATTACCAAAGCCCCCAGTCGGTCAGCTAAACACTTTCCTTTTGATAGTCGATAATCCACATCAGTGTGAAGGAGTCTAATGCCTCCAGCTTTCTGTCACTTTGAAACGCCAGGGAATTTAGGCCCTATTTGTTCAGCGTCACATCACCGTTCTACCCTCTCACATCTCTTTCTGTCGCTCAATCGCCATCATTCAGCTCAGTTACCTCAATCCCTGAGGCTGTAAATCATCCCTCAGGAAGATGATAGAAATCAGAGGCAGCAGGGCATTGAATTCCCCGGCTAAGAAGGAACTAATGTGAGAGAGGAAAGATGTCTGCCACCCAGGAATTGTATGTGTTCACCAGCTGGATCCTGCACAGAGTCTTTGTTCATTAAAATGACATTCTTGGGTAATGGGCATTCAGCTCAGTTGCTGCCACTTGTGTCCCATCATCAGCTGCCCCTTGAGAAACAGTAGGGGATTTTCACAGTAACTTCATTGCAGTGTTAATGTAAGCCTTATTTGTGACACTGATAAATAAACTTAAAAATGGCCATCTCTGTGAGACACAAAAATAAACCATGTTCCTTCTTCCACTGTGCTACACAACATTCACAACCCCATCAAGAAATCTAAGAGTGGGATCTTTCCATGCAATGGAACTGAGTGAAGATTCTACTTACTTCACCTGGTCCTTCCTGTTCTCCAGGGGAGGAATTCGGAGGAAGAGCGATCTCTCCAGGATTTTCTGCTTCTCACTTTCCAATGGCTTCAGCTAGCGAGAGAGTTTACAAAATTCCATAGAAGATGAAAATGTCAAGAACAAGGACAGAGAGAAAAAAAAACAAATTCTAGAGTTGAAAAGGAACCGTGCTCAGATTAAATATAGAAACTGGTGAACAACACCAAGGAATTAGCAATGGGAAATATTTAAAACAGGAGACAGAAAAGGCACAAAGCGAGATTAGCCACACATAGTTCAATATAGAGCAGTGCATGATATAGGTAGCCTCAATGTAAAGTGACCTTACCTGATTCGAGAACCCATATCCAAAATAGCCATAGGCAAAGTCTATCGACATATCAAGACTGCAAACATGCTGAAAAATTTAACCACACAGAGTTATTCAATTCAACATCACAGAAACTCATCTCAAAGGAAAAAAATACCAAGATGTGGATCTATATAGTGCTTTTCATACCAGCCCAGACATTGTAAGCTGCTTCACACCCCTAAACTATCTCTAAGGGGTGATCACTGTTGCATGTAGGGAAACATGGCAGCTAATTTGTGCACAGCAAGATTCCACATACAGAAATGAGATGAATGATGATACAATCTCTCTCTGGTGATACTGGTTGTGAGGTTAAGCATTAATAAGGAGAGCTCCTCTGTTCTTCTTTAATATACTGCCACAGAATCCAACACACCCTCCAGTGCAGGCAGATATGACCTTAGATTAATGTCTCCTCTGAAGAAAGCAGCTCCAAAAGTGCAGCTCTCTCTCGGCAATATAAACCCAGATTGCATCCACGGGCTCCCCAGTAGGGCCTGAACCAATGATCACCTAACTCAGAGGCAAGAGATCAACAACTGTCACCCAATCAAAATAGCCTCAACGTGGAAGATGAATGAGATCATCGCACACTGAGAATGCCCTGTGTGAATGAAGAGAAGTTTCAACAGAGTATCGAGGAAGGATCATGAAAACCAGGCTTCCAATTGTTTTATCAACATCAGCCGGTATTAGAGAATCTCCTTTACTTTCACTGTGTGTGAAAACTAGAGTTTTGGGTAAGCAAGTCTCGATTAACCTATTATCAGATAATTGTAGTACGGAGTTGTTACAGATGGTGAGGATGGATGTTACAGTTTGCAGAGGGACACAGATAAGCTGCAGAGCTGAGCTGAGAGGTGGAACATGGATTTTAATGCGGAGGTGATTCACTTTGGAAGGAGTAACAGGATTACAGAGTATTGGGCAAAATGGAAGGCCTCTTGGTAGTGTGAATGAGCAGAGAGATCTCGGTGTCCATGTGCATCCAGGTTGATAAGGTTGTTAAGAAAGCATACGGTGTGTTAGCTTTTATTGATAGACAGATTCAATTTTGGAGCCATGAGATCATGTTGCAGCTTACAAAACTCCGGTGCAGCTGCACTTGGAGTATTGCATACAGTTCTGATCGCCACATTATGAGAAAGATGTGGAAGCATTGGAAAGGACGCAGAGGAGGTTTTTCAGGATGTTGCCTGGTATGGTGGAAAGGTCTTATGAAGAAAAGCTAAAGGACCTGAGGTTGTTTTTGTTAGAGAGAAGAAGGTCAAGGGATGACCTAAGTGAGGCATACAAGATGATCAGAGGGTTAGATAGGGTGGACAGTGAGAGCCTTTTTCCTCGGATAGCGATGGCTAACACGAGGGAACATAGCTTTAAATTGAGGGGTGATAAATACAGGACGGATGTCAGAGGTAGGTTCTTTACTCAGAGGGTGGTAAGGGTGTGGAATGCCCTGCCTGCAGCAGATAGGGACTCGCCAACTTTAAGGGCATTCAAATGGTCAGTGGATAGGCATACGGATAACATTGGAATAGTTTAGATTAGAGGGTCATTAGATTGATTCCACTGGTCGGCGCAACATTGAGGGCCAAAGGGCCTGTACTGCGCTGTAATGTTCAATGTTCAATGGCCTAACTAGTTATATCACTCTGGACTGAACCATTCAAAAGCTTTGAGAGATTCAACAGCAGACTATCTCGACACATAATTATGGGCAGTACGGTAACAGTGGAAGGTACTGCTGCCTCACAGCTCCAGGGATCCAGGTTCAATTCTAGCAGCAGGTCACTGTGGAGTTTGCACATTTTCCCCATGTAGGTGTGAATTTCCTTTGGGTACTCTGGTTTCCTCTCTCAGTCCAAATATGTGCAGGTTGAGTTGATTGACCATGCTAAATTGATCCTAGTGTCAGGAAGGATTAGCAGGGTAAATATGTGGGGTTAAGAGAATAGGGCCTAGATGGGATTGCGGTCAGTGCAGACTCAATGGGCCAAATGGCCTCCTTCTACACTGTAGGGATTCTATGAGACCCCGGGACCTTCAATCCTCCTTTAGAAGATTGGGATGAATTTCTCTTTCTCTCCCCCTTTTTCTTTCTATCACTATCCCCCCTCCCTTTCTCTGTCTTGCCCCATCTCTCTCTCTCTCTCAGCTTGCCCTGTCACTCTCTCTCTACTGATATTTATAAATCTATACCCTGAGCCCTCATTCTTTTTTTGGGCCAATCGAGCAGTCTAGGGTTGTCAACTCTAATACAACGCATTTCTGGAGGCTCCATCACATGATCTTGCTCCTCTGACCATCCTGCCCCTTCCTTGCACAGCCATTAGTCTAGCCCCATCCTGACTTACTGTCCTCCCACAGCCATTGGGATATGGCTTTTTATTACTGGATTGAATGACCTTTGACTGCCTGTCAAACCTCCTTTTCCTTCTCCAAGTATAATCTTAGATGATACTCATCCAAGATTTGTATAATTAAGAAGCAAAAGAAAATGGAGGAAAAACTCGCAACTTGATTTGAGTTTACTCCTGGGTCGCCCACAGCACTATTCAAAGGTTAAAGTCCAATTCCTCGAGGTTCCAGTGGAGTCCTGGCGGATTGGCAGCCTCAGAGCACTGGCAACCAATGTGAAAGTCATTCAGTGCGGTAGTTGTGCAAAGTCTTTCTCAGACAGACACAGGGTGTTTTCTCTGTTAGCTGAAGAAAAATTAACCTGAATTTTAAGCAGGATTCTCTCATTTAGTACAGCCAACATTAGATTAATGAGGGGAGATGCAGCCCTCAGTCTGTGAGTGATGTTGTGTATACATCCTCCAGCCTCGATCTTCAGCATGTCTTATCCCAGTCACTTTATCTTAACACTTACCAGATTCTTGATCCCCAGTTCATATGTTTCTGTGATTGAAACTTGCTGAAAGGCAAACAGACCCAAAAGTGACTGCTTCACACCACAACAACTCATACTAACATAGCACATTCAACACAGAAAAACACATTCCCCAAAGCACAAGGGTTAGCACTGCTGTGTCATAGCACCAGGGACCCTGGTTCAATTTCCAGCTTACGTCACTGTTTGTGCGGAGCCTGCATGTCCTTCCGTGTCCTCATGGGTTTCCTCCCACACTCCAAAGGTATGCAAGTTAGTAGAATTGGCCATGCTAAATTGCCCCTTAGTGTCCAAAGATGTGTGGGTTAGGTGGATTGGAGGATTGGCTATTGTAAACTGCCACTTACTGTCCAAGGATATTCAGGTGAGGTGGATTGACCATACTAGATTGTCCCTTAGTGTCCAAAGATGTACAGATTAGTGGGGAATTGGTGACGGATTGTGGCTACCAGGATAGGGCCTGCGTACGATGAGCTGTTGGAGCATCAGTGCTAATTCGATGGGCTGAATGGCCTCCTTCTGCACTGTACAGATTCTATAATTTTGCAGAGAATGACTCAGGCAAAAACAAATTAATTGATGTTCAGCTGAAAGGGGAGATACCAGGAAAGTTAAAAACATTCTTGATCAAAGAAGTTCAGTCATGAGGAAGCAGAGACGGAGAAGCAGAGAGGTTTAGCTCAGAACCAAGACTCTAATCCAGTTTGTCAACCCCTCTCGCCACCAAGCCCAGATGTTTTGACCCCACCTCCATGGCCTCAAGCTCACTTGTCTTATGCAATGTTACTCAGAAGTCAGAACAGACTGTCCAAATTTGCACAGCTTCTGTGAGCAACCTGCTGAGAGATCACAAAGGCCTGTGTAACAACAACTTGAATTTATATAACACCTTTAACATCTCAAGGTGTTTTGCAAGATTCTTATCAGATCACATTTGTCACTGTAGCACCAAAGGAAAGAACCTATGTAAAAAGTCCGAGAAAGAAGCAGCAAGGACAAAGTGTGGGGAGAAGGTTCTAATTATATCAAAAATCAAGGAAAAAATTAGAAGGAAGGGGAACTCGGGAGATGTTATTGGAAGCGACAGAATTCAAAAAGAAGGTACAAAAACTAACATAAAGGGAATTTATCTGAATGCTCATCAAAACAAGGTACACGAGTTCTTGGCACAAATTGTGAACGAGTATGATTTGGTGGCCATTACAGAGACATGGTTGCAGAATGGTCACGACTAGGAGTTAAATATCCAGGGCTATCAGACAGTTTGGGGGGACCGACAGAAAGGTGAGGGAGGTAGGTGTAGCTCTGATATTTAAGGACAACATCAGGGTGGTAATGAGAGATGATATAGGTTCTATGGAAAAAAAGATTGAATCCATTTGGGTGGAAATTAGAAATAGTAAGGAGAGAAAGTTTCTGATAGGCGTGGTCTACAGGCCACCAAATAATATGATGGTGGGGCAAGAAATAAACAAATAACTGATGCATGTAAAATGGTGCAGCAATTATCATGGGGGATTTTAATCTACATATCAATGGTCAAATCAGGTTGGTCAAGACAGCCTTCAGGAAGAGTTCATAGAATATATCTGCAATAATTTCCTTGAATAGTATGTAATGGAACGTACGGGGAAGCAAGCTATCCTAGATCTAGTCCTGTGTAATGAGACAGGAATAATTAATGATCTTATAGTTAGGAATCCTGTCAGAAGAAGCAATGACAATATGGTTGAATTTAAAATAGAAATGGAGTGTGAGAAGGTAAAATCCAAAACCAGTGTCTTGTGTTTAAACAAAGGGATGTGGGAGGCTTTGGCTAAGGTAGATTGGGAGCAAACATTTTGTGGTGGGACAATTGAGGAATAGTGGAGGACTTTCAAAGTGATCTTTCACAGTGCTCAGCACAAATACGTACCAGTGATAAGAAAGGACTGTTGAAAAAGTGATATCAGCCATGGATATCAAAGGAAATAAAGGAGGAGATCAAATTGAAAGAAAAGGCATACAAAGTGGCAAAGATTAGTGGGAAACTAGAGAATTGAGAAATCTTTAAAGGTCAACAGAAAGTCATGGAAAAAGCTACAAAGAAAAGTAAGATGGATTATGAGAATAAACTAGCTCAGAATATAAAAAGTTTGTACAAATACATAAAACAGGAGTGGCTAAAGTAAACATTGGTCCTTTAGACGATGAGAAGTGGGATGTAATAACTGGAAATGAGAAAATGGTTGAGGTGTTGAACAGGTATTTTATGTCTGTCTTCACAGTGGAAGACACTAATAATATGCCAAAAATTGATGCCAGAAAGGCTATGACCGGTGAAGACCTAGAAACTATCATTATCACGAAGGAGGTAGTGTTGGACAAGCTAATGGGGTTAAAGACAGAGAAACCTCCTGGCCCTGATGGACTGCATCCAGGATACTAAAAGGGAAAATAGCAAATGCGCTCGTAGTAATTTACCAAAATTCACTGGACTCTGGGGTGGTTCCCACAGATTGGAAAACAGCAAATGTGATGACACTGTTTAAAAAAGGAGGTAGACAAAAGGCAGATAGCTATAGGCTGGTTAGCTTAACTTCTGTGGTAGGGAAAATGCTTGAATCTATTAGCAAGGAAGAAATAGCAAAACGTCTGGATATAAATTGTCCAATTGGTAAGACGCAGCATGGGTTCATGAGGGCAGGTCATGTTCGACTAATCTGATGGAATTCTTTGACAGCATTACACTTGCAGTGGACAACGGGGAACCTGTGGGATGTGGTGTATTTGGATTTCCAAAAGGCATTTGACACGTTGCCGCATCAAAGACTGCTACATAAGATAAAGGTGCACAGTGTTATGGGGGGGGGGGGTAAGGTATTAGCACGGATAGTCCATTGTTCAACTAACAGAAAGCAAAGATAAGTGAGTGTTTTTCTGGTTGGCAATCAGTGACTAGTGGTGTGCCTCAGGGATCAGTATTGGGAACGCATTTGTTTACGATTTACATAGATGATTAGGAGTTGGGGACCAAGTGTAGTGTGTCAAAATTTGCAGATGACACTAAGATGAGTGGCAGAGCAAAGTGTGCAGAGAATGCTGAAAGTCTGCAAAAGGATACAGATAGTC
Organism: Sphyrna mokarran; assembly: GCA_024679065.1. Classification (NCBI taxonomy): domain Eukaryota; kingdom Metazoa; phylum Chordata; class Chondrichthyes; order Carcharhiniformes; family Carcharhinidae; genus Sphyrna; species Sphyrna mokarran. The sequence goes on from JAGIQG010000011.1 coordinate 15,396,338, forward strand.
TAAGTGAGTGGGCAAGGTTCACTTGGAATACAATGTTTGTAAATGTGAGGTTATCCATTTTGGAATAACAGCAAAATGGACTATTATTTAAATGGTAAAAAAATTGCAGCATGCTGCTGTGCAGACGGCCCTGAGTGTCCTTGTGCAGGAATCTCAGGGAGTTAGTTTGTAGGTGCAGCAGGTAATTAAGAAGGCAAATGGAATTTTGTCCTTCATTGCTAGAGGGATGGAGTTTAAAAACAGCGAGGTTATGTTACAGCTGTATAAGGTGCTGGTGAGGCCACACCTGGAGTACCGTGTACAGTTTTGGTCTCCTTACTTGAGAAAGGATATACTGGCACTGGAGGGGGCGCACAGGAGATTCACTAGTTGATTCCAGAGTTGAAAGGGTCGGCTTATGAGGAGAGACTTAATAGATTGAGGCTATACTCATTGGAATTCAGAAGAATGAGGGGAAATCTTATAGAAACATACAAGGTTATGAAGGGAAGAGATGAGATAGAAGCAGGGAAGTTGTTTCCACTGCCAGGTAAAACTAGAACTGGAGGCATAGCCTCAAAATAAGGGGGAGCAGATTTAGGACAGAGTTGAGGAGGAACTTCTTCACACAAAGGATTATGAATCTGTGGAATTCCCTGCCCAGTGAAGCATTTGAAGCTACCTCATTGAATGTTTTAAAGGCAAGGATAGATAAATTTTTGAACAGTAAATAAATTAAGCATTGTGGTCAGCAGGCAGATAAGTGAAGTTGAGTCTACAAGAAGATCAGCTGTGATCTTCTTTAATGGTGGAGCAGGCTCAAGGGGACAGATGGCCCACTCCTGCTCCTTGTTCTTACATTTTTATGTTCTTATTATGACAGGTGACCAAAAGCTTGACCAATGAGGTAGGCTTTCATCAGCATCTTAGAGGGGAAAAGGTCAGGGAAGTACAGAGAGGTTGAGGGAGGGAATACCAAAACTTCCAGTCTCAATAACTGAACATGGCTGTCAATGACTGTGGGGAGGGGAGACAAGAGGAGGATATCAGAGACCATCAAGAGACCAAGATTGGTCATAAGCAGACATCTTGGGGGATTTTGGGTTGGAGGATTTTATAGAGTGAGCGAGGGGTCGCACCTTGGGGAGATTTGAGAATGAGAATACTAATTTTAGATTTGAAGGGTTGCTGGGCTGGGAGTCAATGAAGTGATTTGTATTCAAGAATCAGTGTGGGTTAGACTACACTACGCAAACCAGCCATAGCATTAGGGTTAGACGGATTGGCCATGCTAAATTTCCCCTTAGTGTCAGGGGACTTTGTTAAATAAAAAATACCCATAGTACTATTCAGGGAAGAGTGGCAGAGTGGTTAGCACTGCTACCTCACAGAGTCAGGAACTTAGGTTTAATTCCAGCATTGGGTGACTGTTTATGTGGAGTCTGCACGGGTTTCATCCAGGTGCTCCAGTTACCTCCCACTGTCCCAAAGACGTGCGTGTTAGGTGGATTGGCCGTGCTAAATTGCACCTTGGTGTCAGGGGGACTAGTTAGAGGTTATGGGGATAGGGCCTGGGTAGGATTGTGCTCAGTGCAGACTCAATGGGCTGAATGGGCTCTTCTGCATTGTAGGATTCTATAATTCTATGGCATGTGGACAGAGAGTTAGTTGTACAGGCCAAATTCTAGAAGCTTCCTCACCAGAGGTAGTGCAATTCTTCCCACCTCAGGTAGTGCAATTAATGCTAATTTTGTGAACAGACTTACCTGAACAATGTCAAACAGGTGTAGATAGGTTCGCCCTAGGAGTCTCTGAGATTCAATTAGTTTCTCAATCATCAATAGCTCTATAGAGATTCTGTTCCTCTCATCATTTTTCTCTCTAGGAACCTAGCAGAGAGTGAGAGTTGTAGAGGGCAAACAAAAACGTTGACTTTTGGAGGTGATCTTACCAAAAAATTCTAAATAGCAATTTAGCATTAAAATGGGAGAGAATTGTACTGCTTATTTGGAAAAGCAATCACAATCCTACAGCACTTAGAAGAAAAAGATGTGATTCTTACCACTCCCCCCCCGGGCATCACCTCCCCCACCCACACTCCCCGCCCCCTCATCCCCACCCAACCACCACACCCCACCCCACCCCACCCCCCAACCCCCCCTCGCCCGCCCACCCACCCAACCCCCCCTCACCACACGCCCCACCCACCCCCCCAATCCCCTCACCCACACCCCCCAACCCCTCACAACCCATCCCCCCCCCTACACCTCCCCCACACCCTCACCTACACCCGCCACCACCCCCCCCACCCCTCCCCCCTCACCCACCCCCCCCCACCCACCCCCCCCCCACCCCCCCACCCCCCCACCCCCCCTCACCCACACCCCCACACCCCCCTCACCCACACCCCCCCAACCCCCACCCACACCCCCCCCACACCCCCCCCACCCACCCCCCCCCCCCCCTCACCCACCACCCCCCCAACCCCCTCACCCACCCCCCCCCCACCCCCCCAACCCCCACCCACCCCCCCAACCCCCTCACCCACCCCCCCCCCAACCCCCTCACCCACCCCCCCCCCCCCTCACCCACCCCCCCCCCCACCCCCCCCACCCCCCCCACCCACCCCCCCCAACCCCCCCCCCACCCCCACCCCCCCACCCCCCCCCCCACCCCCCCCCCCACCCCACCCACCCCCCCCAACCCCCCTCACCCACACCCCAACCCCCCACCCCCCCCCCACCCCATCCCCCTCACCCACACCCCCCCCCCCCCCCCAACCCCCCTACCCACACCCCCCAACCCCCCAACCCCCACCCACACCCCCCCAACCCCCCCACCCCCCCCTCACCCACACCCCAACCCCCACCCCCCCAACCCCCTCACCCACACCCCCCCAACCCCCCCAACCCCCACCCCCCCCCCACCACCCACCCCCCAACCCCCCCCCCCCCCCCCCCCCCCCCCCAACCCCCCCACACCCCCCCCACCCCCAACCCCCCCTCACCCCCCAACCCCCCACCCACACCCCCCCCTCACCCCCCCACCCACCCCCCCACCCACACACCCCCACCCCCCCCCTCACCCCCCACACACCCCCCCAACCCCCCCCTCCCCCCACCACAACCCCCCCCAACCCCCAACCCCCCACCCACACCCCCCTCCCCACCCCCCACACCCCCCCCCCACCCCCCCCCTCACCCACACCCCCCCCACCCCCTCCCCACACCCCCTCACCCCCCCAACCCCCCACCCCTACCCCTCACCCCCCTCACCCCCTCACCCCCACCATCCCCCCCAACCCCATCCACACACCCCCCATTTGAACCCTATTTGTCTGATCTTATCCATTCACCACATCCATCAACTGGTGGGAAAACGGTAACATCGCCCCCTTTGATTCCCCTCCACTCAATCAATTCCATACTGTACCTCAACACAAAAATATTTCACTTCTTCGAAGGGAATAATGATTTTTGACTTTTTCGTTTTCAAGACCTCTCTGATATGGCGTGGCATGGTGCACTTCACGACTTTGCCCACGGTGATCCGGACAATCAGCCGCATTCTCTTTTTCAGAACCACTGCAATTTGAACCATTTAAAGAAAACTATTGAAAATCGAACTTGTGAAGCAGGATGGGAGTCACTCAGCCAGCATTCATGGAGCAAGTTGTGTATTCCTCCTGCCTACAGTTGGCACTCTTGGTTCCGCTCTGACTGATCACACCTGCAATTGGTATCACTTGGCTCAATTGTTCATGGCCTTGACTGCCTCGTTCTCCACTGATATTTTTAGCAGCCCAAGATCCTATGTGTTTTGATAACCACTCCCTCAATATGTCCCGCCACCTTCAAAGATCTACGTACATGAACCCCCAGGTGCTCCTGTCCCTGAACACACTTTTGAATCAACCTACTTTATGTGACTTTATCGTGAAGGTAGCTCAATGCATCGCGCAAACCAGCCTCCCATCCATTGACTCTGTCTACACTTGCAGTTGCCTCGGAAAAACAGCCTGCATAATCAGGTACCCCACGCACCCCGGACATTCTCTCTTCCACCTTCCTCCATCAGGAAAATGATGCAAAAGTCTGAGATCACATATCAACTGACCCAAGAACAGCTTCTTCCCTGCTGCAGTCAGACTTTTGAATAGACTTACATTAAGTTGCTCTTTCTCTACACTCTAGCTATGACTGTAACATTATATCCTTCTTTATGAACAGTATGTTTTGTCTATATAGCTCGCAAGAAACAATACTTTTTATCCTATCCCAACATATGTGACAAATCAAACACTGCAACATCAGATTAGTTTACTAGGAGATGGCTCATTTCACCAAACTCTTCCCTTCAGAATATATTAACTCTAAGATTCCCACTGCTCCACCTAGCTGGACCTTAGATTAATCCCTTTTCTGAATCTTAACCACTCTTGCTGGCAATATGTTGGAACTACAGGAAGTGAAACCTTTCACCTGCAAGCCACAGATTAAAACTGAGTTTGTCAAAATCCACCTCACTCGACCATCAGAGAGAAAAGAGTTTCAAAACCAAGGCCGGAATTCTCCCAATGTTCACTCCTCACTACTGCTGCCAGTGAGAATGAAGAATTAGTGCTCAGCAAAATCTCCTTTCACTGCAGCAGGACTGGAGAATCCCAGCCATGGGTGGACTGGAGAATCCAGCCTCGGTCCTTCAACTACCTGGAGAATGAGCATTATCCAGCCTCTAGCTGGGAAAAAGGATACAGGTATTGGGAAAATCCTTACACTGTTTGATATGAAATGCCACACAACCAACCTGCAATGGAAAATGGAAAGTTATTAAGGAGAGGTTGAGTAAAGAAAGGAACAAAGAAAATTATAGCACAGGAACAGGCCCTTCAACCCTCCAAGCTGGAACTAACCATGCTGCCCATTTGAACTAAACCCCCCTTCCCAACCTACCATATCCTTCTATCCCCATCCTATTCATGTATTTGTCAAGTCACCCCTATCATATCTGCTTCCACTACCCCCCCCACCCGCTCTGTACAAAGATTTGTCTTGTACATCTCCTTTAAACCTTGCCCCTCACACCTTAAACCCGTGCCCCCAAGTGACTGACTCTTCCAACCTGGGAAAAAGCTTTTGACCATCCATTCTGTCCATGCCCCTCATAGTGTTATATCAGGTCGCCCGTCAACCTCCGCAGTTCCAGTGAGAACAAACCAGGTTTTTTGTAAGTTTGGAGATTAACTATTGACCAGATGTGTCAAAAATCATAAAATGATTCCCTTTAGTCAACGTCTTAGGTTGGAAACTAACACTTCTGGCTCGAAGCCTACTCCTATGCCTATTGTCTATGGTTTCTAACCCTTGAAAATTGGAAAGTGGATATAACACTGACAAGAATCAGATTACCAACATCATATTCAGAAACACAACTCATTTTGTGAAAACCGTTCTGAAGCAGGCCACTTCTTTGCGCTGGATTCCATAACACATCCAATCACAGATCTGAAATTCCCATTGCTGGAAAACTCTGCTACAAGCTTTGTGTAAAAAAAAATAGAACTTGATGTGAACTACAAGGAATACAATTTTAGAAGGGTCTTTTTAAAAGGATCAATGGTCAACTTTAATTTGAATTTCCATGATGTGACTTTCGGATATTAATATATGGGTGGATCTGTTGTCTTGCTCCTTCTGATTCTCTTCTTGAATTGTATTCCTTGTAGTTTGCATCAAGTGCAATCATGCCTGGTTCACACGGAACAAGTACTAAGAGTGTTCAGATTTGGATGACTTATCCTAAATACTCCCTTCCTTTTTAGTAGTATTTTCAGGGACCCTGTTCTTTTTTTTCCACACAAAGCTTGTAGCAGAGTTTTCCAGCAATGGGAATTTCAGATTTGTGATTGGACGTATTATGGGATCCAGTGCAAAGAAGCGGCCTGCTTCAGAACAGTTTTCACAAAAAGAATCAGATTAAACATTTCTCCTCTCTTATCCCTGGCAAATCCGCAGAGCAACCAGATAAAAGACACAGGGCTGAATTTTATAACCATGACGGTGATTGCGTCCATCTGTCACAACGCCGATGGCAACTCTGCTGTGAACATTTCAGGACATGGGGGGCTGGGTAGTCCTAATCTGACCATCAGGCAGTATAACTGCTGTCTTGGTTCCCATGCCTTCCAAGTGGAAGATCCCCACCTCCAAGGGCTGCCAACCAATTGCAGAGGTCTGGCAGCTTTTTATTGCCAGCAGCGCCTCCGTGATCGATAGCCATTGCTGGGACTGCAGGAGGGCTGGTAACAGCAGACCGTGATACAGGCCCCAGAAGAAGGTGAGTGGAGTGGGCTTTTGTTGTACCAGTCAGGGAGGCCCAGCAACGAGATTGCTGTTGAGAATGGGAATGGCTCCTCTGCAAAGAACCATCCAACTTTTTCTGAGTAGTTCTTTCCATAGGGAACAGGGACCACACGGTGGCACAATGGCTAATACTATTGCCTCATAGCAGCAGGGTCCCGGCTTCAATTCTGGCCTTGGGTAGCTGTCTGTGTGGAGTCTGAATGTTCTCCGTGTCTGCGTGGGTTTCCTCCAGGTGCTGCAGTTTCCTCCTCCAGTACAAAGATGTGGAAGTTAGGTAGATTGGCCTTGCTAAATTGCCTCTCAGTGTCAGGGGGACTACTGGGGTAACTACATGGGGTTACGCAATAAGGCCTGGGTGGGATTGTGGTTGGTGCAGACTCGATGGGCCAAATGGCCTTCTTCTGCACTGAAGGGATTTTATATTCTACAATTCTATGAATAGAACCAACCCCACACTAGTGGTTCTTAATTAGCTTGGAGGAAGGGAATCCAACCTCAACTTTCCCTGTTCCTGAGTGAATTGAAATAGACAGTTATGGGCGGTGATTCAGGAAGGTGACGGGCTCTTGATCCAATGCCTTCCCATCTGATTGGACATATCACCTTTCCTCCCAGCCCATTCCTGGTGAAGATGGGATCATTAACTCTGTGCCAATAGGTTGGGGATTTGAATAGGTTAAAATTGAGCCAGTCCACTACAATGCACTTTGGACTTTGCCTACATAACTCCAGCACTGTCCTGTACTGTTTCTGTAAAAAAGAAACCTTCCTTTTAATTTTCAAACCTGTATCATCTCTTAAAACGAAGGAAGGACTTGCACTCAAGAAAGGGGAAAGTTGTTACATATCTTTAAGGGAGTTCAGCAACATAGCACTAGAAAGGAAATGTGTCAAGTGATCCAGTCTTTGTTTCACTTTTGCTTTGATCAGAGCGCACACACACAGCTCTGCTCTGAAAAATCTATTACCTTGTTTTTCAATGCACTTCAGCCCAACAATCTTGATCCGTGTGCAGAGTGGGACAGGGAGAGGGGAGAACCTCCTTCTGGAGCCAAGTTGGCCATTAAAAGGTCCAAGCAGTGGGTGGATTGAGGGGGTCATCAGTCCCGATTGTCTGCCCTTCTCCACTGCCAAGCCTTCCAGGAAAGGGAGCACACTGTGTCTGCCAGTGCCATCAATGTCTTCCATGCCTGGTGGGTACTACAGGGGTGCATTATCGACCCCTTTAATAACATCTGTTTTAACGTTTTAAGTTTCCTTCACGATTCTGTGTATTTCGATACAGTATCCCTCAAAGAAACTACATTTTTAATTAATCCCATAGTTAGCTGATCAGTTTATTTGGTTAACAAAAGGAAGCACAACTCTGATCTCTTCAATTTTAAAAGCTAGGTATAACTGTTCATATGTACCTGGTCTTAATGAAGAACCCACAATGTGTTTACCTGATCCTATATGAGCAATTGGCACCTTTACATTTAATAAGCTCAAGATATTGTAACATTACAATGGGTAGCATGGTGGCACAGTGGTTAACAGTGCTGGAACACAGCGCCAGGGAGCAGGGTTCAACTCCAGCCTCAATTACCACCGGCTGCTCCGGCTTCTTCCCCTTTAGTCCAAAAGTATGGCAGTTAGGTGGATGGGCCATGATAAATTTTTTGCTTCTTACCATCCCAAGTTGCATAAGTTCGGAAGATCAGCATGTTAAATACATGGGTTATGAAGATAGCACTTGGGTGGGATGCTTTGTCAGAATGTTAGGATAGGCTCAGTGGATCAAATGACCTCCTTCTGCACTATAGAGATTCAATGATTACAATAACATGACAATTAGTTCCCTCACGGATCAAAACATTTCACTGTTTCTGCATCCTCTCAATGAATCTTTTTACCATGGCCTCAGGGAGACAACTCATCGTGTGTGGGGCTCAATTGCTGGTTTCTCAATCACATCAATTCCCTAATGCATGTCTACATTCTCCTGTGTGTTGCCCCCTTATCCCCCACCCAAACGCAGTCACCTGCCCCACCTGTGGTGAATGTACCCTGGAATCCCCACAATGTTGTCACCTGCACCGTTGTTCAGCTCTGTAGCCGATCTGAGAGTGCCATTACCTCCGGAGGATTCCTGTGCTTTTACTCTGTCGCTGACCACCAAACTCTCCCCACCCCACCCCCAAACTCCAACCGGATCTCTTTGCCTGCCACAGGGAAAAGGTCACTAAAAACATAGCAAATAACTCACTGGCTCATCCACAGCTGTGAGGCAGGGTTGGGGAACAGCCGTTGAACTTCCTTTATCTTCTGTAGATTCTTTAGGAACTCCCATGAAACGCTATAAGAATATAATGTCAAAGTGAACAGTATGAAATCCTTGTGTCGTGTGCTACTGCAAACACTTAACCAGTAATTACAATTCATTGAGGAAGAAGGCTCAGCCATTCCCAACAAGGTGGAAGTTGCCAGTGAGAGTAAAGATGAGCAGTGAGGGGAACTGGGAACAAGTTCAATTCCTTTCCTTTCCCAGTTCATGGACAGATTTGCTAATTATTATTCTACAATTAAGAACACAAAATTCTGTGGAGATAGAGAAACAAGAGTTAATGTTTCAGTTCAATAACCTTTCACTGGAACAGGAAGAGTTAGGGCCAACTCTCTTCTAGTAACTTTATTAATGTCTAATTCCCTGACAATATTAGGACAGGTGACACAATCCTGGTCAGAGAGGGAGGTTTTAAGGAGTGTCTGAAAAGAGAGGGAGTGAGGTGGAGAGTCAGGGACGTGGAGGGTGGCAAGTCTAGAATTTTGGGTCCAGATAGCTAATTGCTTGGAGCCAGATGTGTGAAACGAGTGGGCAAGGGGTGCAATTAAGACTGGGGGTGAGTGCAAGGCCTGATTTGAAGGAACGCAGAGATTTGGACTGGAAGAGGCTACACTGAGAGGGAGGAGGTGAGGCCAGAGAGGAGCGGAACACAAGGCCCAGATTTCCAAAATAGAAGTGTCACTGGACTGGGAGCATGAGGTCAACACGATGGGTATACGAGATTGATTGATGTTGCAAAACTGGAGGAAATGTAGCAAACTGTCCTGCTGGAGTAGATGTCCTCTGTACAAGAGAACCATTTTGATAAGAACACGCAGGGCCTCAACTGAAAGTTAAACGTGATACTTTTCCTCGGCCTTCACCAAGAACTTTCTGCACAACTGTTATCGAGTTGACAAGTTACCTTCAGGAGTCCACGACTCTTCCCTTCCTGTGCTGTGGTTTTGGGGGGCGGTGCTGCAGAGTTATATCTGCCACCACTGATTATGGTTCGCCTTGCACGCGAGCCAGGTAGAATGAAACTGTGCACCGACTTTTCCGGTGTTAACACATTGCTTTCAAGGATTTCTGAAGATGGAGACTTTGAGACCTTTGTAAATGAAGAAGACAATGATAAAGTGTTGCTCCGAGTACGGTTCCCTGCGTGTGGCAAGTGCAGCTTATCCATGATTGAATGATCAGGAGAGGTGGCTCTGAGAGCTTAGGATTTTCAAAATGGCTCACATCTCCTGGGAAGGTATTGACACTAACCCTCTGCACACATTGACCAAACCATCTGGCCCCATCTTTCTGACCTCAGATCTTCTCCAACTGGTGGAAGTTGGTTTTCTTTTGAAACAGGTAACCGTAGCACCACAGAATGTTGTGTCCTTACATCACAATATTAATTCCAAATCTGCTGTTTGATCCAAGCAACTGCCGAGTTCGTCCTTTCAACTATTAACGCACATATTTATCAGCAGATAGAACTGGCTGACCAGCTTTTTAGATATTTCAGCTCACTCTCTGCTAATGCAGTTTCCATGTTTCTAGTAGTTCGGAAAGGGCTATACTATCATCAACTTAACATCAAATTTACAACAGATATAGGCATTCCTGTCCTCATGCTCCACACAAGCCTCATCCCATTCCCGTCAGAAATGGGGGGCATTCACTTTTGATTTGATTTATTATTGTCATGCGCATTGGTATGCAATGGTAAACAATACAGATATTATTTCTTGCACGCTAACTTGGTTTGGTCAGAAAAGCATACTGTTCATGGGGAGAAGGAAAGGGGGGGGTGCAGTACATAGTGTTGCAGTTACAGATAAGGTTTCGAGAAAGATCAACTTAATGTATAAAAGGTTCATTTAAAAGTCTGATGGCAGCCGGGTAGAAACTGTTCTTGAGTCTTGGTACAAAAGACCTCAGACTTTTGTATCTTTTTCCCAACCGGAGGAGGTGCAAGTATGCCCAGGGTGCATGGGGGTATTGATTATGCTTTTCTGACTGATGCTCAGCCTCTCTGGAGCGAGTTCCTGAGGGCCCCGTTCTGAACTCCAGCAGGAGATGTGCACCTGGAGACAGGTCAAAGTGCATCATCCCTATGTCACTTACATCTTCAATAGCACATCAGCGTGTGAGACCACGGAGTATGGGGCTGGACACAAATTTGGCAAGAGCAGATAGACGAAGGTCTCTGTGGCAGTTACCAACCTTTGCCCTGGTCGCCTGAGGTGTTAGCATGTCAGAAGCGCAAACTCTGCTTTGACGTTTCTCTGCCTCCCTTCAGCATCGAGTTGGCGGCCTCTTCCCATCATCTGACTGGGGCTGAACGGATGGCTGGTCTCGAGCAGCCCTCCGAGTATCAGATCCCCAGCTATCCCTCCCTCCCACTGCTCTGGAAACCTGTCGGTGCGGCATTCACCAGGAAGTGACCCTCGAGTCCAATTTAGATTTTCCTGAAGCATTGAATGAACTGTCCCATTCTACGCAGTCAAATCCTTTCTCAACATCCGGGGGAATTATAACAGAATATCGAATACAGTGCAGAAGGAGGCCATTCGGCCCATTAAGTTTGCACCGACCACAATCGCACCATAGAAATTACAGCTCAGTACAGGTCCTTCAGCCCTCGCCATTGCACTGACCAGTGGAACGAATCTAATGAACCCCCAAACCTAAACTATTCCATAGAACATTACAGTGCAGTACAGGCCCTTCGGCCCTCGACCCAGACCTTATCCCCATCCCCATAATCCCACAATACTCCATTTAGTATTCCCCAACACTAAAGATAATTTAGCACGGCCAATCCATTTAACCCGCACATCTTTGGACTGTGGGAGAAAAATGGAACCCCTGGAGAAAGGCCACACAGTCAAACTCCACACAGACAGTGACCCAGGCCAGGAATCAAACCCAGGTCCCTGGCGCTGTGAGGCCACAATACTCACCACTGTGCCACTTCTTGAAGAGAAGTCTTGGAATAAATAATATTAAATAGCCAAATGGTGAAGTCTGAATCGCATCAGCAGGCAGTCACAGAAAGTCAGAGCCTTCAGACTCCTAGGAAGTTTATTCCAGAAGGTTGTAGGTGTCAGGGTATTGCAAATGCTATAGAAGATCACAATCGAGGATAAGATAGAGGGTTAGTCAAAATGCGTGCTATTTCGTAGAATCCCTACGGTGCAGGAGGAGGCAATTTGGCCATCGAGTCTGTGCCACCGTGCTGTCAGAAAAGGTCAAGGCTAGTACTAGACTGTCACTTGCAAAAAGACTACACAAGCAGGGACAAAGCAATTAAAGGCTACAGGGCAATGCAATTAAATTGTATCTCTATGACAAAAGATAATCATGGAGTTATTAGTTTAATGGCCACCTATTAAAAATAAATGGATATGGAAACTGGTCTCCACTATCAGGGAACAGACACCGTTTCTGGGCTCGTATTCAGATCCTGAACTTAGAAAGTACAAAAATCCAGGCTGGCCACCAACCCAGGGGACCCACAGCAACCCCAAAACTCCTATCAAGCACCCCATGGGCAGTTCCAACCTTGCATTGCCCTCTGGCACCCTGGCACTTACACCTTAGCACATTGGATCCCAGAGAGGGTCAAGGTAGTGAGTCCAGTGTCTATGTGCCCCTCTTTCACTGTCAGACTGCAGAAGGAGAGTCTCCCCATGGATCCTGGGGATTGGATCGGGGGCAAAGGGCCTCGGCACTCTCCCCCTGAACGAGGGTCTTGTGGCTGGATTGCCCCTTTGAACCCTAGGAAGCTTGAACAACTCCTGGCATGGTGATTTCAGGCACTCCTCTGATCAAAATCTTTATTCTGGTCTCTGAGATGGCCTGGAAACCTGGTAGGCTTCCAAATCCCAGCAGTACCCCATTTAGCAGAAGGGATTCCCCTTTCTCTCTTTCAAAAACTGGTGTGAGAAGACCCCTTTCAAGTCCTCTGACTGACAGAAGTCAGTCACTTTCACTAAGTGGGGGAATATAGCTGCAGGCAACTTAAAAACAGCTAAGTGCTCTTAGATCCTCTTCTGCGAAAACATTATGCTTAGGGGTAATGAGGGAGGTGCAGGGTACTGTGAAGGGATAGGTAAACAAAGCTGACTGCATGCTGTCTTGAAAACCATTAAGCTGTCAGTCAAAGAAGAGTACAAAGGATGACTAATACTGAACTGAAACAAGACTATTCAAAGGGATTTCAAAGGCTTTGAGCTTTCTGTGAAGGCTCAGAGACTGGAAATAAAAGCTATGTTGGAAGAATGGGGCCGAGTGAGCATCTGGAACCCCAGCAGGATGGGGCGGGAGCATCGAGATGGGTTTGCCACTTGACTTCCATCCCATTTTAGCCAATGCCTTCGGGATTCATGCCAGTGGCGTATGGGGTTGGAAACTCCAAAGGGTTGTGAACATAACCCAGTCCATCACGCAAACCAGCCTCCCATCAATTGACTCTGAATATACTTCCCAGGGCCGGGGGAAGGAGGTCCTCCTCCCAGGACACTCCGAGGATGTACAGCTGCTCAGAATCCCCTCTGCCTGTGCACACCCCACCCCCCCACAACTCCAGCAGTGCAGATCCCCCAGGGGTGTTCTGCCTCTGAGCAGGAGACCTTGAACAGGCCAGGCCCCCTCCAGAGCTCGGACCACCAGAAGATATTTGTCAAGGTCAATCACAGATATTAGAACGTAGCATTCAGCAGGCTGCCTCCACCTCTGCTACAGAGCTGCACCAAGACATAGCTGTCGGGTTAGGAAAGCAAAATAAATGTTAACGTCACTTCTGGTTCATGTTCTCACTAAATAAATTGCATTTTATTGAAACCCATTGGGATGGATATATGAATGATCCAGTCAACTAAAGACATGTTTGATCAAAATCAAAATAAATTGAGTTTATTTATTACTGTCTTAAGTAAGGCTTACATTAACACTGCAATGAAGTTACTGTGAAAATCTCCTAATTGCCACACTACAGCGCCTGTTCAGGTACACTGAGGGAGAATTTAGCACAGTCAATGCACCTAACCAGCACATCTTGCGGACTATGGGAGGAAACCAGAGTACCCGGAGAAAACTCATGCAGACACAGGGAGAATGTGCAGACTCCACACAGACACTGACCCAAGCCGGAAGTCAAACCCGGGCCCCTGGCACTGAGGCTGCACTGCTAACCCCTGTACCACCATGCTGCTCGCACGCAACAGGAGTTCACTCAAAGGAACATGAACACAGCCACGAGTTCAGTGTGGAGACAGAAGTGAGTGGTGTTTAACGGAATGCAAAGAGAAAAAGCCTTACAGCTGTAAGCATCAACGTGAATCACAGTCGGTTAAAGAAAAGCTGAACAAAGTTAAAACAAATAGTTTTCTAAAAGGTTGGCCCTGTTTAAACAGTCGATAAAAAGCTGCTCTTAGAACTGAAGGCAGTTCAATAAGTGAGAAGAGGAGATGCTATAACTTTATTGATGAAGACTCCCATGGACTCCCACTCTCTCTCTCTCCCTCCTTTGCACACGTACACACACACATAAATATATACACAAAAATACACGCATTCAATTCAATTCACTCAGACGCTCATATGCACTTGGAGAAAACCCACGCAGACACAGGGAGAACATGCAAACTCCGCACAGACAATGACTCAAGCTGGGAATCGAACCTGGTCCCAATGCTAACCAATGTGTCATCCCATTTGAGATTTATTGAACATTTACATCATCATTTATATCACTTCACAGAACACACCAACACCATAGAAAATGAAGTTTATAGTGCACACTCTGTCACATTTAAAAATAAAACATTGAAAAGAATGAGTTCAATGTGCCACATTTGTAAAAGCCGTTTGGAACAGAACCAACTAAATCTGCAAGCAATTAAAGTTTAAAGTGAGATTACATGAATTAAACATGATCTAACTGGGTAATAATCAAGTCAGTTTGTATAGATTCAATCAGTAAGCTGGACAATCTGAGAGTGCAGCATGCGGTCAAGAAAGCAGATACCATGTTGGCCTTCATACAGGCAGAGTTTACAACATGGAAACAGGCCCTTCAGCTCAATTTGTCCATGCAGTCCCTTTTTTAAACCCCTCAGCTTGTCCCAGTTGCCCATGTTTGGCCACATCCCTCTACCCATCTTACCCACGTAATGTCTAAATGCTTTTTAAAAGACAAAATTGTACCCACCTCTACTACTACCTCTGGCAGCTTGTTCCAGACACTCACCACTCTCTGCATGACAAAATTGCCCTTCTGGACCCTTTTGTATCTCTCCCCTCTCACCTTAAACCTATGTTCTCTAGTTTTAGACTCCTCTACTTTTGGGAAAAGATATTGACTATCTAGAGATCTATGCCCCTCATTATTTTATAGACCTCAATAAGATCACCCCTAAGCCTCGTATGCTCCAGAGAAAAAAGTCCCAGTCTATCCAACTTCTCCTTATAACTCAAACCACCAAGTTCAGCAGTCTTTTCTGCACTCTTTCTAGTTTAATAATATCCTTTCCAAAATTAAGTGATCAGAACTGTACACGGTATTCCAAGTGTGGCCTTACCAATGTTTTATATAACTTCAACAAGACGTCCTAACTCCTATATTCAATGTTCTGACCAATGAAATCAAGCATGCCGAATGCTTCCTTCACCACACTGTCCACCTGTGACTCCAATTTCAAGAAGCTATAAATCTGTATTCCTTAATCTCTTTGTTCTCTAATTCTCGCAACGCTCTATTGTTAACTGAGTAAGTCCTGATTCAATCTATCAAAATGCATCATCTCACATTTATCAAAATTAAATTCCATTTGCCATTCATCAGCCCACTGGCCCAATTGATCAAGATCCTGTAGCAATCCTAAATAACCTTCTTCATGTCCACTATGCCACCAATCTTGATGTCATCTGCAAACTGACTAATCATGCCTCCTAAATTCTCATCCAAATCATTCATATAAATAATAGTGGACCCAGCACTGATCCCTGAGGCACCACTGGTCGCAGGTCTCCAGTTTGAAAAACAACCCTCCATAACCACTCTCTGCCTTCTGTCATCAAGTCAGTTTTGTATCCATTTGGCTCTCTCACCTTGGATCCTGTAAGCTTTAACCTTAACCAACAACCTACTATATGGTACCATTGCGAGAGGTTTCACGTACAGGAGCAGGGATGCGTTGTTGCAATTATACAGGACCTTGGTGAGGCACCCAGAGTATCTTGTGCAATTCTGGTCTCCTTTCCTGAGGAAGGATGTTCTTATTCTCGAGGGAGCGCAGTGAAGATTTACCAGGCTGATTCTGCGGATGGCGGGACTGATGTATGAGGAGAGATTGACTAGATTAGGATTGCTTTTACTGGGGCTCAGACGAATGGAGGAAGGTGCAAATCTCAGAGACTTATAAAATTCTAACGGGGCTAGACAGGCTAGATGCAGGGAGGATATTACCAATGGTGGGGAAGTCCAGATCAACAATCTGAGGATTTGGGGTAAATTGTTCAGGACAGAGACCAGAAGAGTGGTGAGCCTGTGGAATTCATTACCACAGGAAATAGTTGATGCAAAAACATGGAAAGTATTCAAGAAGTGGCTGGATATAGCACTTGGGGCAAACAGGATCAAAGGTTATGGGGAGAAAGCAGGATTAGGCTATTGAATTGCATGATTAGCCATGATCATGATGAATGGTGGAGAAGGCTCAAAGAGCCAAATGGTCTCCTCCTGCTGCTATCTTCTATGTAGGATGGGTGGTTTTGGGTCGTTGATTGTAGTAGTTAAAGGCCTATTCTTTTTGCTCTTAGGCAGTCCCTCAGGAACAAGGATGGCTTGATGCCATTTTGCTTTGCTGGGTTCTGAGATAGCTGATAGGTCTGATGAGCGATTGGCACGCACGCAGGACAGGTACTGCTGAAGAATTGGCTGGATGAATTGTGAGAGATTTCTGCACTCCTTTCAAAGCCTTCACTTCATCTCTGCACACTCCCAATGCTCTCAGTACTTTCCTGCATAAAGCTTAGTGTCACAAGTAGGCTTACATTAACACTGCAATGAAGTTACTGTGAAAATCCCCTAGTCACCATACTCCGGTGCCTGTTTGCATACACTGAGGGAAAATTTAGTGTGGCCAATACGACTAACCAGCACATCTTTCAGACTGTGGGAGGAAACCGGAGCCCTCAGAGGAAACCCACACAAACTCCACACAGACAGTGACCCAAGGCCAGAATTGAACCCGGGTCCCTTGCACAGTGAGGCAGCAGTGCTAACCACTGTGACACCCTTAAAGCTTCTCCATTTTGGTCAGCCTCCATTCTGTGTCTCCCACGAGTTAGCTGGAATGTTTGATCACTCTAAGGATGTCCTGAAAGATTGTTTCTGCTCTCCTGGGAATATCCAGTGATGACCCAGTTCCCAGCGGAATGATGGCTTCAGGAATCTCGTGTCAGTTACGAGGACCGATTGAGGGCAGCATTGGATACATTGGAGACTGTTCATTGAAGTGGTGGAGGCTACCTCGCTGAATATATTTAAGTCATGGGTAGATAGGTTTCTGATAGACAAGAGAATTAAGGGTCACGGGGAGAAAGTGGGAAAGTGGAACTGATCCACTTCAGATCAGCCGTGATCTTACTGAATGGCGGAGCAGGCTGGAAGGGCCATTGGGTGGAGGGGATAGCTACACGAGGTGGCCTTGATTCAATAGACCAGCACAGACTCAGAGAGAGGCCACGCACTGGAGACGGGGCACACTACAATGACCATACAGGGCTGGTATCAGGAAGCAATTCTTCACCCAATCACATATCCCTCTGCTGAAGAAGAACAATCTTCCCCATCCACCCACCAGTGAATCAAGCCTGTGTTCAAACAGCTGCCTACCAATGATTGAGGAATACAGATTCAGCGGGGTACAATTGATACAATTGCCTTGGGAGCCGCTGGGTGCCACAGCCTGCACACATCTCTGGACCACACATTTTTGTGGCAGCCTCAGCTCCGCGCTGGAAACCGGCACAGAACTGATTAAAATAGTTAAAACTCGTTTTAATCTTATTAGCGGGCCCGGGACTGAAGGCTCCAAACTCGCGAGGCTCTCCCCACCCCTGCCAGGTTTCACTCTAGCTCCCCTGAAGCTGGCGGCACAACCTCACAGAGTGAAAGGAAGAGGCCATGGATGCCACCCACCCCCCCATCCCTTCACCAGGAAGTTGGGGCTGGCAAGACGGGATTAGCCCTTGCACACTGCCAGCTTGGCAGTGCCAGCCTGACCCCAACACTGCCCAAGGGGGCAAAGTGGCAATGCCCAAAAGGGTATCTTGGCATTGCCCACTGGCCAAGGGATGGGGCCAGACGGGGTAGGATTGATGTGTTGGGGGAGGGGGTGGGGGTGGGGGTGGGTCAGAGCCTGGGGGGCAGGGACCATTGCCACTCTGCACTTAGGATCAGTAACAAAGGAACGACAGCAATCGAGGCTAGCCATCAGGATGGGGGGTGGAATTGAGATCTGGGGGGGGTGGATTGGCAAATCAAGGTGGACTGGGGTGGGGGAAAGGCTAGCCCGGATATGTCTGGGAGGCCAACAATTGGGGGTGGGGGGGAATCAGGGGGCAGTGATGTAGGGTCACCGTCCTGGCTAGCGATCAGTAGGCCGGCAGTGTAGGGCTACTGCGCATGCACCAATTCCCATTCTGACAACGCACGCGCAGTGGCTCACTCAGCACTATGCTGCCGGCCTCCCCGGTGGGAATAGGCCCTGCCTACTGATTTTCAGCATGATTCATTTTGGGTGTGGATGATTCATTTTGAAAATCCCACTGAGAAAAGACAGCAGGAGTTACTCCAGTTTTTATGTGAATTTGGCGCTTGGGATTTTTTTGGGAGAATCCCGGTCAGTGTTACTCGGGCTCACTCAGGTTTGCTTGCCAGTAAGCAGAAAGCAGTCCGCTTCACTTCCAGTACAGCTTCACTGGACGTCACTCCCATAGCCTGCAGGAAACTGCAAAGAAATAAAAGTATGTAATAATGACTGGAACGAGCCCATTGCCATTAACCTCCTGCAGCGACATATGGCAAAACACGTCCGAGACAGGAGCAGACTGGATAACACATCCTTATTAAAATATAAATGGAACAGTGCTTGAAGGGAGGGGGAGATTCACCAGGAATTGCACAGGCAGTGGCATAGTGACTGGACCCGTGATCCACAGACTCTGAGTAATGCTCTGAGTTCGAATCCCACCACGGCAGATGGTGAAATTTGAATTCAATAAAAAATCCAGAATTAAAAAAGTCTAATAACGACTATGAAACCGTGGTCGATTGCTGTAAAAAGAACATTTGATTCACTAACGTGGGAAGGAAATCTGCTGTTTCTTACTTGGTCTGGCCTCCAGATCCACGGCAATGTGGGTCTTACACACCCTCTGAAATGGAGAAGGGCAGTTGGGGTGGCAATATATAAATGCTAGCCCAGCCAGCGATACTCACATTCTGTAATTAAATTTTTTAAAAATCCCAGGATTTATAGGTCGATTCACATTGCTTCAGTTAACAGAGGAAACCCCTGTGTGTGTGGGTGTGCGTGTGTATGTCTCAAGGAGGCTGTGTACAATCATAGAATTCCTACAGTGCAGGAGGCAGCCCATCAAGTCTGCACCAAACACAATCCCACCTATTCCCGTAACCCCACATATTTATCCTGCTAATCCCCCTGACACTAGAGTTTAGCACACCCAATCAACCTAATCTGCACATCTTTGGACAGTGGGAGGAAACCGGAGCACCTGGAGGAAACCCACACAGGCATGGGGAGAACATGCAAACACTCCACACAGACAGTGATCCGAGACTGGAATTGAACCAGGTCCCTGGTGCTGTGAGGCAGCAATGCTGACCACTGTGCCACCGCCAACTTCCACACGGAGTGAGTTCCCCACTGAGCCAATAATCCAGGCTGGCACTGAGGGAATGCTGCGGTGTCAGAGGTGCCAGTTTTTCAATGTGACATTAAAGAATGTGGCCTCCCCTTCCAAGCAGAGGAGCTTTTTGAAGAGGAGCATGGGAATTCTCCCCAGTGCCACTGATGATCTCTCACCCAACATCATCACAACAGACTAACTGGTCATTGTACCATCCTAGCAGATCAGCTCTCATGTTCCTCACATTGCCACGCTGAGTATAGCTTAACGCTATACCACACTGTCTGAAAATACTGTGGGATGTCCCGGGGTCGTGACTGTCGCTACAGAAATGCTCAAATCTTCCTTGCTCTATTCCTGCCGTTTTAACGCTTGCCTGGGGCTGCTGATGACGAGATCACCTTCGAAACCCCCTTATCCACATAAACTCACCCTCCCCAAATTTAAATCCAGCCTTTCCTTTGTTTGATAAGCTCTCATTTTAGTCAATAATTATTTACTGTCCTGGCAACCACATCCTGAGACGTGAGGTCAGATTTTCCTCTGCCTTCTGTCTTTGTTTGGGATGGTGAACAGTAAAACATATGGATTATGTCCACTTTATTAACTATTAACTGAGAATGACTGACAGAAGACCAATCTCATCTACACTCATCCATAAACGTGACCCGCACCGACTCATTCAGTGTTCAGGTTCGGCTTGTCAAAGATACGTGGGTTAGGTGGATTGGCTAAATTGTGCCTTAATGTCAGTGGGACTGACACGGTAAATGCATGGGAATATGGGAGATAGGGTGGGATTGTTGTAAGTGCAGGCTCGATGGGCCGAATGGCCGTCTCCTCAGTGCCAGGTACCCAGGTTCAATTCCCCGCTTGAGTCACTGTGCAGTCTGTACATTCTCCCTGTGTCTGCATGGGTTTCCTCCTAGTGCTCCCACAGTCAGAAAGACGTGCTTGGTTGGGGTGCATTGGCCGTGCTAAATTCTCCCTCAGTGTACCCAAACAGGCACCGAAGTGTGGCAACCAGGGGATTTTCACAGTAACTTCATCGTGGTTTTGATATAAACCAATTTGTAACACTAATAAATAAACTCTTTTTGTTATGATGTTCCCTCAGTGTACCCGAATAGGCACCAGTGTGGGGCAACCAGGAGATTTTCACAGTAACTGCATTGCAGTGTTAATGTAAACCTAACACTAATAAATAAATTTTAAACATTTCTGCACTGTAGGAATTGTATGATTCTAAAGCCTTTAGCGATGGTGAACCCATCAAATCAATTCCTATTATTGTTACCACTCTTACTTTTGCTCCATTCTCTCAATGGAAGTTTTCGCGCATTCCGGATCCTTTTTCCGAAAGGTCTGGTAGAAAGATAAGGATTCGAAGAAGCCTTTGACCCACGAGACTGACACTTGTTGCTTGAAACAAATGTTATCAATTCTGGCGGGTGAAAGAAAAAGAGAAATCTGTTTGGAATTCAAAAGCACAATAGGCTGGAAACACACTGCAGGTCAGGTAGTATCCGCAGAGAAGGGCCGAGACTCAGGCTGGGATTTTCCACCCCAGCCCATTGACCATGTGTTTTCCTGCAGCAGAGGTGGATTATCATTGGCCGCTGGTGGGATCTTCCAGTCCCGCTGGACTGTACAGCATTTTACATGGTTCACTCACCACAAGGGACAGTCCCGCTGTAGTGGGATCACCTTTGACAGGACTGGAAGATTCCACCAGCTGGCAGGACTGGAAAATCTCGGTCTTAATGAAGCAACTCAATGACCTACTGTCAGAACTGGAGAGGGTCAGAGTTTGTATCAGATTTATTATCTCTCAGAGTAAAAACCTACTCCTTTCTTTTCCTGTCTTATTAATCTGAGCTGCCATCTCTAATGTCTCCAGAAACTGTCTGCTAAATCCCTCTATTACTTCAAAGCTGAACTGGGCCAGCCGCACACAGACTGTAGCTACATGGGTAGGTCAGAGTCCAGGAATCCTGCAGAGAGGAACTCATCCTCTTCCTTCCCTCAGCCCATACAAGGCACTCGTCAGGAGTGTTGACATTGATACCAGGACATTAAGATACCAAGGATCCATTACGTAACAGGCAAGCTTGAATAGTCAAGGACGGCACAGTGGCACAATGCTTAGCACTGCTGCCTCACAGCACCAGGGACCCAGGTTCAATTCCTGGATTGGGTCACTATGTGTGCAGAGTCTGCACGTTCTCCCCATGCCTACGTGGGTATCCTCCAGGTGCTCCAGTTTCCTCCCACGGTCCAAAAGATATGCTGGTTAGGTGCATTGGCCTTGCTAAATTTTCCCTCAGTGTACCCAAACAGGCACCGGAGAGTGGCAATTAGGGGAATTTCACATTCATTTCATTGCAGTGATTTGTTACACTCATAAATAAACTTTGAAGAGTTTTTCTTTCAGAATCTCCTCCACAGGGTCTGTAACCTGAGTTCTCACTGTTATACACACATCTGCGCATTCAAAACGTATGGCCCACATTTATTTTTTCAGTCTCTTTCTCTGTTTTCCTGGGCCTTCTTAGGACTTCTTCCTCCATCTCTTCCTCTCCTCCAAGAAACTCTTCTCAAAAATCACAGAATACTGCAGAGCAGAAGAGGCCCTTCGGCCCATCAAGTCTGCATCGATGCATGAAATGCCCCGAGTGGCCCACCTAATCCCACTTGCCAGCACTGGGCCCACAGCCTTGAATGTTATGGCTTGCCAAGTATTCATCCAGATACTTTCTTAAGTATGTGAGACATCCCACCTCCAGCACCCTCCCAGGCAGCGCATTCTAGACCCTCACCACCCTCTGGGTAAAAATGCTTTTCCTCAAAACCCCTAAAGCTCCCACCCCTCACTTGTGTCCCCTCATAAATAACCCTTCAACAGTTGCTCTTTATCCACCCTGTCATGCCTCTCACAATCTTGTACACCTCGATCAGGTCGCCCCTCAGTCTTCCCTGCTCCAATAAAAACAACCCAAGCCTATCCAAACTCTCTTTAAACTTAAATGTTCCATCGCAGGCAAACATGCTGAATCTCCTCTGCACCCCCTTCAAGTGTGTTCACACCTTTCCTACAATGTGACAAACACAACTGCACTCAGTACTCTAACTGTGACCTTCCCAAGTTCTATACAGCTCCTTTGCTTTTCTAATCTATATACCCGACTGATAAAGGCACATACCATGTGTTTTTCACCATCCTACTAACATGACCTTCCACTTTTAGAAATTTGTGGACAAAAAAGCCAAGATCCCTTTGTTTTCGGAATTTCTCAGTGTCAGACCTTTCACAATAACCTCCTTCTCGTTCCACCTGTTTCTTTTTCCCCAACTTTTATCCCTCCTCCAAACCATTATCCTCCTGCCGCACTTACTTATTTCAATTCCCCTTGGCCTACCCTCTATCTCTCCTGATATTCTCCAGATTTCAGCTTGCCAAGAGTTTAATTTAGACTTCACCTCTAAACCGTGCTCTGGTTTCCTCCCAGACTCCAAATTAAATATTAATATTTCTACCTTTCACTATACTGCACACCCTACTTACTTTGCAACTTTTTATCATGCTAAATTGCCCCTTAGTGTCCAAAGATGTGTAGATTAGGTGGATTGGCCATGCTAAATTGTCCCTGAGTGTCAGGGGCTTGGCAGGGTACTTAAGTGGGGGTACAGGCATGGGACCTGATTGGGACTGTTGTCAGTGCAAACTTGATGGACCGAATGACCTCCTTCTACACTGTCGGATTTCTTGTGATTTTATGAACCCCAGTTCTTCAACTGCAATATGCTCAGAAAGAAGGAACGGAGATAACGGTGGACAAAAAACTCTCTGATGTGATTAGATCCTACCCTGGCCCAGTGAGTCACAATATAATTATACTCCATCTAGAGTTGTGGAATCTACTGGGAAGAGGTTAAAAAAACAGCTGAAAATCCGGTTGAAACAACAAGTTCCTGAAAAATTCCCCTCCAATCCCTTTAATTGATCAGAGACCAGTTTGGGCAATTTGATTGGTATTGTTTAATACCTGTATTTTCTATGAGGTTGTCTCCAAGAACAAAACCAGCTACACACTATGTCCCATCTCTGGGCCATCCACAGACGAGGGGAGGTGATGGCCCAGTGATATTATCTCTAGCCTTTTAATCCAGAAACTCAGCTAATGTTTTGGGACCTTGGTTTGAATCCCACTATGGCAAAGAGTGGAATTTGAATTCAATAAAAAAAACCTGCATTAAAAATCTTCTGATGACCATGAAACCATTGCGAATTGTTGGAAAAACCCATCTGGGTCCCTAATGTCCTTTGTGGAAAAGAAATCTGCCATCCTTACCCAGTCTGGCCTACACATCACTCAAGCCACAGCAATGTGGTTGACTCTGAACTGTCTCTAAGGGCAACTGGGGTGGGCAATGAATGCTGGCCAGCCAGCAACGCCCGTGTCCCAGGAATAATTAAAATAAAGGTAAGGGCACTACTGAGATATTAAGAGGTTAACATCGCACGCAACTAAGACCTTTTGAGTTGATTCCAAAATGACAAGGTTAAGACATTGTGATTAATGAATTTACCTTTTAACAGTTCTCTTTCTTTCAACATAACAATATTACAACCTTAGATATGGTTAACCTCACTAGAACAGGAGGTGTCTTGTGATTAGCTATATTGTATCAGATCGTATGTGATCTGAAAGTTTGTAAAAGCTACACAAAGAAGAACTGTCCCATTGTTCAGCTGCCTGACTCCCAGCACTGAGCGGAAGTTACATATGCAAGCTGGTAAACCTTCGCTATGTAAGAAGAGTAAAGAACTTTTGAACCGGACAGTGGTTGGTGTTTGCCTTTGTGTCAAGGACTGAAGAAGCTCACAAAAGCAACATAACACTATCAGGAAAATAAATTCTTTTTCTTCAAAAAAATATACTTTAGTCATAAAATTTGAACAAGTGCGTTACAAAATATCTGGATTTGCAAGTGTGACAAAATTCAACTTCTCACATTGGGAGGTGCCACAATATAATTGTGGAACTCTTTATTAGGGACAAGAGCTAAAACCTACCTCAGGAGAAGGTGCTAAATGAAGCAATGTCCTCAGGCTGGCATGGACAAGATGGGCCGAATGCCTTCCCTCCGTACTGATACTTCTCTGTAGTATGTGGACAGATACACCTTTCGGGATAACCCCAGTGTACTGACTGGGAACATCAACCCTTAACTAATGAATGTTACAGGCTGATAATCCTAACAGATCGCGAGGTTTAATATTGACATAAACTATTTCCTCTGGTGAGGGAAGCCCAGAACGAGGGACAGAGCATTACCTTTAAAGCTCAGAGAGGGCTAATAATCAGCAAGTACCCCTTCACCAGTTTATTGAATCTTAGCTCAAGGATTGTTTGCTGTATTATCCTCTCTCACCTTTCTTTGTCAGGGAATGTGATCGCGTCAAATATCTCCTTATAGTTATTCCGGACCACATGACATCTTTCACTCATGTAGGGTGCAAAGGTTTTGAACATCTGGAAGCAAAAAATATAAGAGTGAACTGCTCAACATAAGATCGTCAAATTAAGGACATGACAATCAGTTACAAGGAACGTGTCCCCACCTCCCCGATTCCTCCTCATGACAAAAACGTGACTGAAGAACTATAGTGACCTCAATCCCGACGACCCCCACCCCACTCCAAACCACCCCGCCAACCCCAGGCAACTCATTGCATTCAGTCTGGGGAACTGGAGAATCTCTATAACTACACCTTGCGGGATCTGTTCCTGTTTCAATTGAAATAATTAAAGGTTCCCCAATTGGTCCCAATTACTGACTCACCTCTTGGACAATCTGGGTCAGCTGCTCCGAGCAGTCGTTGTAATGTAATTCAAAGGGAATTTGGCAACAATATAGAGCCACACAGCCTCTGGGCTTTAGAACCCGCTCAACCTCCTTCATAAACCTATCCATGTCAAACCAGTGAGCCGCTGCTCCTGCTGTTACCAGGTCAACGGAACTATCCTCGAACTCCAACTTCTCAGCGAGGCCTTGTCTGTCAAGTCAAGCCACAAATACAGCAATATGTTAGCTGCAATATGGCTGCAGATTTGAGATCCCAGAGAAACCTTCATCGACTGACAATACATTGAGTTACCGACTGGAATAACAAATTCAAAACAAGGTCGAGGTTCAGCTCCTGCCTGGTGTAGGCTGAGACACAGCTCAAAGAGGCAGTTGAACTTTGACCCAGCCTGCTCATCCCAGCCACTTCCCTTCCCCATTACACACGTACAAGAATACAATTTTGGTTCTTCAGTAAAAGCAAAATACAGTGGGGACTGGAATCTGAAACAAAAACATAAAATGCTGGAAAAATCTCAACAGATCTGACAGCAGAGACAGAGAGAGCCTCTTACTGTCCCTGGACATGTAGGTTAGGTGGATTGGCCACACTAAGAAAGGGCAATTTAGCATGACCAATCCATCTAACCTGGACACAATGGCTCAGGGTGCAATATGTTGGAAAAGGGGCAGCACAAACATGCATAGGCGGCGAGAGCACGTACGTATCCATGAGTTACCTGTAAGAGACATTCTCTGGTCCATCCACCTTCCTGGCCTCCTCAATCTGAGCTCGGCTCACATCAATCCCAATCACTCTTTCAAAGTAAGAAGCCAGGCCCCTAGTACTCTGACCTGAGCCACATCCAATATCCACCGCAAGACTGAATGGCTTCCCCTTCTAGAAAAAAGACCACATTTTTGAGCTAGACACACATCTGCACAACCTGCCCACCCCCACCACGGCACGGAGTAAAGTCCCACCTTTCACAACTTAACTGTTCACGTTTACACATACCCGGACATTGTACTTGGTACACAGCAAGAACAATGTTCATTTAACCGTGATTTCGTTCTCTGAGAAGTCTCCGGAAGCTCCTTCCATTAGTCTGGGCCATGGATACTTAATCCTTTACTTGATGCATCTTTCCAAGAGGAGTGAGAAGCAAAGGCTGGAGTGGTTGTGGCTAAAGTGTAGCCGAGCTGAGAAACTAACCTGGAAATGCCGGGATCTCTCAATCCAGACCTGCAATGAGGCTCTGTTCAATTTCAAGACATGAAGGTTTTTATCTGACATTTTCCAGTTGACTTTATCCACAACTACCTCACATTGCTATGCCTCCCCCTGCCTCTCAAATACAGGTACCATAATGTTCTGGACACTAACTGCACAAATAAACATTGAGCTTTTTGCTGGATGGAAAGGTGTTTAACCAATCAGGGAATTACTCTGCTTTCCTCTTCAAACTTACAGATTTAGCCTTTACCTGGTGTCTGCAAAGTGAGGAATTATAATATTTTACATTGGTAATGTCAGTTTAAAGTTTATCTATCAGTGCCACAAGTAGGCTTACATTAACACTGCAATGAAGTTATTGTGAAAATCCTCTACTCACCACGCTCTGGTGCCTGTTCGGGTACACTGAGGAATAATTTAGCATGGCCAGTGCACTAACCAGCATATCTTTCGGACTGTGGGAGGAAACCAGAGCACCCAGAGGAAAGCCACACAGACATGGGGAGAACATGCAGACTCCGCACAGTCAGTGACCCAAGTTGGGAACTAAACTCAGGGCCCTGGTGCTGTGAGGCAACAACACCAACCACTGCGCCACAGTGCCCTCATATCACTGGTCATGTAGTGGAACACTGGCTTGTGCGAGTGTGATTGTTGTCACTGGATTAAGAGACCGAGAGAATGCAGGGGCCCAAAACAACAGTGAGAAGTGGTTTTGATAATGGACCAAGAGGAACATCAATAACAATTTACATAGGGTGATAAAAGAAATGGTTTTGAAGTGCGTTCTTTTAATTCAAAGGACAACATATACAAGTTGTAAAAAATTGTAATAAGTGAGGCAAAGATAGGGTAAGTTTACTTTTAAAAATGTAAGATCTGAAATAAAGAAAGTAAAGTTCTAGGAAAAAGGCACTTATGGGAGACTGGATGAAACATTAAAGGATAGAGAGACCTAAGGGAATAAGTGCATTTCAGCAAACAATGGAGCCTGTATGAGGGGATCTGCTTAGATCTCCCTGAAAACAATGTGGACAAAGCCAAACCTGGAGAACAAGTTGCTATCAGCCTCAGAGGACACCCCAAAAGCAAAAGGGCATCCCATGGTAAAATTAGTATTCTATAGATTTAAAAATCTATAAAGACTGTTGCTAAGCAAATAAAGGAAGGATAGCTCTGAGTGTAGTTTAAGTTAAGATATGCAGGTTATTAGGTTGATTGGCCATGCTTAATTGACCCTAGTGTCAGAGGGATTAGCAAGGTTAATACAGAGAGGTTATGGGGATAGAGCTTGGGTGGGATTGTAGTCAGTGCAGACTCAATGGGCCGAATGGCCTCCTTCTGCACTGAAGGGTTTCTATTATTTTTATCTTTTGGAATTGTTTTAAAGCACTGTTAATTGTATATACTCATTCTTGCATTTAAGTGTAATCTTTTAAATTTTCTTTTTTTTTAAACAAATGTTTGTTTTAATATAAAATCATCACAACTAGTTGGAGACGTCATTTCCTAATTTCAGAAAACCTCCTCGTAATATACAAATTGCAAAACTGTTTTGGCAGCTGTTTAAGTTTCCTTTGGGATTTCGCAGCCATGCTTTAACACCAAACTCAGCATCCCAGAGGCCCTGGTATTTGATGCCAAGGACTTAGAAAAGGGGCCAAATCGCCTCTTTATGCTCATTATGGGAGATGAGGGATAACTGGTAACTGGGATGTAACTTAAAGCCAGAAGTTAACATGGCGATGGTCCCAAACCGATAATATGAGCAGGACTGATTCTCAACCCTTGAGCCACCGAATCATAGAATAATTACAGTACAGAGCAGGCTATTTGGGTCATTGCATTGCTGCTAGTCACACTCCAGCTCACAAATAAATTCCTCTAAGACCTTATACACCCTCACCCAATTCTGCTTTGTCAAAATATTGATGGTAGAATCATGACACTTTGTCAATTGTTTGCAAGAAAGTCACTCACAGCTTAAGTTAAAATGTATTTATTAGTATCACAGGCAGGCTTACATTAACACTGCAATGAAGCTAATATGAGAAGCCTCTAGGCTCAACACTCTGGCGCCAATTCGGGTACATTGTGGGAGGATTTAGCATGGCCAATACACCTTACCAGCACGTCTTTTAGACTGTGGGGAGGAAACCCACACAGACACAGGGAGAATGAGCAGACTCCACACAGACTGTGACTCAAACAAGAAATCAAATCTGGGGTC
The DNA here is from genome assembly GCA_024679065.1 of Sphyrna mokarran. Classification (NCBI taxonomy): domain Eukaryota; kingdom Metazoa; phylum Chordata; class Chondrichthyes; order Carcharhiniformes; family Carcharhinidae; genus Sphyrna; species Sphyrna mokarran. Next base: position 15,425,239 of record JAGIQG010000011.1, read on the forward strand.
CCTGGTGCTGTGATGCAGCAATGCTGTGCTGTCTTAGCTGCTCATAAGGAATTCAGACTTCCTCTGCTTAGTTTAAAGAATGTTTAGCTTTCTTTCTCTCTCAGATCTAGCTGCAAAGCTTACTGAATCATATACAGCTAGTTAACCCCAAAGCCTGCTCACTCACAGACAACAAGGTGTTAGTGACAGGTCCAAGAGCGGCTGATGGATCAACGTGAGTTCAGGGGTTAAAATAGTGTTGGAAGTTCACCCGCCAGCTATTTCCAACATAAACATGTGGAAACTAATCTCGCGCAGATAACCCCGGGGACTCGCTGACGATTATAGCGTTGCCAGTCAATAAACTCACCAAAGCTTCAATCACTTAGCAAACCCAAGGCAATGTTGCTGTGCCGGTCACCAGCTGACCAGGTCCCACCCCGCCACCAGCTCTCCCCAAACTCTCACCTTTCTCTGCAGGTAATCGAGAATCAGGTTGTGGATTTGAGAGGGTGAGGGGAGCCGGTATCTCTGGTAGAGAGCAGCATGTTCCTGTTCCTCAAACAACCGCGATGCCATCTCCGTGCAGTCTCTGGGCAGTAACCGTCCTCCAAAGATAGCTAACCGAGTCTGTTAATAAACACCCCGTGAGATTAAAAGTCACGATCATACTCAGTCTCTCCTTCCAGCCAGTTCTGCCTTCAGCACACACATTCCAATTCTGTAACAGGACAACGCAGTGGAAGATCAATCATTGCAGAAAACAGCACAAAGCCTGAGCAAACTTTGCCTCAGCAAATCATCGGATATCCACCGAGTTTGATAAAAGGTTCTTTCGATTGATAAAAGCCTTGTATGTTGATGTCTTAGAATCAGAGAACCTCTACAGTGCAGAACAGGGCCATTTGGCCCATCGAGTCTGTCCTGACACACTGACTGTGGTCAGAATCTTTCTGTTCCACCCTCCATGACAATTGAAGCGGACCATCGACTTCGGGTGGGCATTTCCCGTTTTTGGGATGAGTGAGGCTGGGAAATCCTACCCAGTATCTTACTCAGGCTCTATTCCCAAAAACCCACAATTTCTCATGGCTAATCCACCTAATCTTTGGACACTAAGAGGGCCAATTTAGCATGGTCAATCCCCTAACCTCCATCTTTGGACACTGAGGGGCAATCCAGCATGGCCAATCCATCTAATCTGTGCATCTTTGAGTGTGGGAGGAAACCCACGCATACTTGGGGAGAATGTGCAAACTCCACATAGTGACCCAAGCTGGGAATCAAACCCAGGTCCCTGGCCTGTGAGGCAGCAATGCTAACCACTGTATTGCCCTAAACCTTTTCATGTACCATCATTTTAAACCACATAATATCAGTTTTTTATTTTCTGTGCACGTACATAAACCTGTTGTGGTGTGTGAAATGCAATCTAAAATTGAACCTAGATAAATGTTTAATTGAAAGGAAAGATGAGTCCAGCACAAAATAAAGAAAAGATCGTTTCAAGAACTGATGTGGCACTGGCAGTGAAAAGTCTAAAGTCATTTCAGAAGCAACCGGCCACTGCAATGAGAAATCTTTTCTCCAGAGAGCAGAAAGAGGTGAATTAATTAAAAATTCTCTCTTCTTTAAACCAGTTTCTGTCTGGTAATTAAAGTGATACAACACCATCCTTTGCTGATAGATGGACACTGTTATACAAGCAAAGGAAAAGTCATCTGAAATTCACTACGAGGGTGGCAGCATCAAACCAAAATGATAGCAGAATGAAGAAAGGGGATGTTATAATTTTATTGACAAAATCCTGAATATTTGCCCACACTCTCAATCTCATACACACACCCACACACTCAGACTCTCTCATACAAGTTTCTCATTCACACACACAACTCTCTGACTCTCTTACAGTCACCCTTATAATTACTCTCTCCAACTCTCATGCGAATATACACACACTCATACTCTGGCACAGACATACATACAAGTTCTCACACATACAAACCACAAACACACAACCTCTCAGAATCCATCTCATATCACTTACTTCGACACAGACACACACATTCTCTCAATCTCTCACTCACACACACACGCATGTTCTAATGCTCACAAACAGGCAAAGACAATCACACACACATACAATCTCACTTTTAGACGCTCTCAAATACACTCAGGCGTGAGTATTCCTATCTACCTCTCTTTGTCCGTGTGTGTGTGTGTCCCTCACTCTGTTCATCTCCTAGCACGTATCGCTCCTTAGTGGCACAGTGGTTAGCATTGCTGCTTCACAGTGCCAGGGATCTGGGTTCAATTCCAGCCTCGGGTCACTGTCTGTGTAGAGTTTGCACATTCTTCCCATGTCTGCATGGGTTCCTTCACGTGCTCCCGTTTCCTCCCAAAATCCAAAGATGTGCGGGTTAGATTGAGAGGCAATGCCCTCTCAATCTAGAGGCCCTAGTGTCAAGGGGATTTGCAGAGTAAACGTGTAAGAGTTAAGGGAACAGGGCCTAGGTGGGATCGTGACCAGTGCAGATCCGATGGACCAAATGGTCTCCCTCTGCACTGTAGGAATATGATTCTCTGATCAACTGGGAATCGGTTAGCTCAGTTGGATTACTGTTCACGATGTAGAGCAACCCCAATGGCATGGGTTGAATTCCTGTACCAACTGAGGTCATTCATGATGGTTCTGCTGTCTCAATGCTACCTCTCACCCGAGGTGTGCTGATTCTCAGGTAAGCTCACCACCTATTTATTACACCTCTAGAACTATAGCAATGCCCTCCTGCTCACCGCTTTTTTGAGCACAGATACAAAGTAGTCATTAGGATACAAAGCACTGCAGTAGACATTCGCTGATGGTACAAGGATCAGTAGGTAAGGATGTCAGGTTTTGTTCAAGAGATGAGGGTGCTGGGGGAGGGGGGGATGTAAAGAAAAACATTTAACATACTATGTGGTAATGAGCTAGAACTCACTGCTCGTGATGGGGGTGGAAGCAGAGGCAATGAATAATTTAAAAAGGAAATTGGAAACAGAATCTTGAGGGAAATAAGTTAGCAGGATACGGAGTTGGGGGGGTGTAAAGTGACTGAATGGTTTGTTCAAAGAGCTAGCATAGATCCAATGGGCCAAATGGCCTCCTTCTCTGCCCTATAATCTAAGCAGCTTCTCCAGGCCAGCTGGAGCCCTCTCATCCCTCAAATCTCCTCTGCCACTCTGATCTTTCCTGAAGCGTGAGACCCACCAAGCCTCTTTCTAGAGAGTGGATTTGAAAAGCAGGGAGGTTAAATGTTCAGAACCATGGTTACACCATACAAGGAGTATCTTTATTTAGAAATAGAGGCACTGGAGGAGATTCACAAGAATAAGACCAGAACTGAGGGCATTTAATCTCTCAGGAAAAACTGGGGCATTCCTCTGTACAGAGAAGACTCAAGGGATGAAAATCTTCAAGGTTATGAAGATGGTACAGTGGTTAGCACTGCTGCCTCACAGCGCCAGAGACTCAGATTCAATTCCTGGCTTAGGTCACTGTCTATGTGGAGTTTGCACGTTCTCCTGTATTTGTGTGGGTCTTCTCCACATGCTCCAGTTTCCTCCCACAGTCCAAATGTGTGTAGGTTAGGTTGGGTGGCCATGTTAAATTGCCCCTTAGTGTTGGGGGATTAGCTAGGGTAAATACATGGGGATCCGGCCTGGGATTGTGGTCAGTATAGACTCGATGGGCTGAATGTCCTCCTGCACTGTAGGACTCTCTGATTCTATGAAGCAGTTCATTAATTTAACAGGGATTTGATGAGAGTCCTCCCTACTGAATGACTTGGAGAATGAGGAAGTTGCTGTGACAGGGAGTGGTTGTGGTGAACAGTGTTGTGATTGTGGAGTAAGCTCCCAGATTCTGGTACGCTTCTGTTAGGAACAAGTAACATTTTATTCGAAGTAGATGAAGTTAGGCAAAGATATGCACTAATAAAGCCAGAAGTTTCCTAACAAACCAAAATAAACTTTATTAATGAGAAAAGTCAAACAATTCACAATATCTATCTTACAGTCTAACATTCAGGATTTGATTTATTGTCACATGTATCAGTAGACAGTGGAAAGTATTGTTTCTTGCATGCTATACAAACAAAGCACACCATTTATAGAGAAGGAAAAGGAAAGTGTGCAAAATGTAGTGTTACAGTCATAGTTAGGGTGTAGAGAGAGATCAACTTAATGCTAGATAGGCTCAAAAGTTGATGGCAGCAGGGAAGAAGCCGTCCTTGGGTTGGTTGGTATGTGACCAGGTAGACATGGCTTAGCAAATAAATTATAGTCAAACACTCCACATTGGTCAATAAATGACAGATGCGACCAAGACAGATCCCACAGATTTCTCAGTAACTCACCAGGATGTCAGTGTCCATTGTGAATGACACAATTATGTTAAATGTCTGTCTCGCTCACCAGGGATTTCCAATATTCACTTTCAAAGATCCAGCCTTTGAACTGTCTCCAAAAGTCTTCCCAATCTATGCTGCCTCAGCAACTGTTCACCTCTTGAAGGTTCGATGTCTTCTCCTGAGACTGCATTCCACCATTTCCATCAACTCACTGGCTCAACTCCATTGCTCCAAAGGATTACCTTTGCCCCAAAGGCTGGCAGTACCTACCGCCTTTTCAGCTCTCCAGGGTTCCTCCCAGGCCTTCTCCAACTGGAGCCTGCCAACTGTGGCTGTGGTGCAGCTAGAAGCCCTTTTCTTTGCTGCTCTCCCTGTGCTCTCCTCCTGGGGGTTCCTTCCTCATTCGTTCTATGGCAGCGTTCCCTGGGCTCCCCCACGCAGAGTTCTTGGTTCTGGGATGCCCCCATGTTATAGCCCCAAATCATGGGCCTCATGCTACTTGTAGGGGTACTACCAATGTCCCAGATGGCTGAGTCCTTTAGTTAAGGAAGCAAAACTAGAGTAGTGCACACAGAGCTTTTATCTTAGATCCACCTGTAGTGATGGAAAAACACCATCTATTATCCAGGATAAAGTGAGTGAACTATGTCAGTCTCAGCGGAAGTGTGTTCTCCCAGGTTCAAAGCCACTGGAATCAAAGTCACGAGACCAACAAGCTCTGCAAAGAGAAGTCCCCTGACCCCCCCATTTCACCAACAGTCAGACTGGGCATGGTTCAATCCCGGATGTGAATAGCAGCATCGATAATTACTTGTGAACTCGCTGATGTCTCAGCAAGATTGATAACTGAGTAAATCCCTTCCCACAAGCAGAACAGGTGAATGGCCTCTCCCCCGTGTGAACACGTTCGTGTGTCATCAGGTTGTACAGCTGAGTGAATCCCTTGCCACACTCGGGACAGATGAATGGCCTCTCTCCAGTGTGAACCCGCTCATGTCTCCGCAGGTGGGATGACACACTGAATCCCTTGCCACACTCGGGGCAGATGAACGGTCTCTCGCCGCTGTGGACTCGCTGGTGTGTCAGCAGGTTGGACGATTGAGTGAATCCTTTCTCACACACGGGGCACGTGAAGGGTCTCTCACCAGTGTGAACTCGCTGGTGTGTCAGCAGGGTGGATGAATCGCTGAATCCCTTCCCACACTCTGGGCAGGTGAGCGGTCTTTCCCCAGTGTGAACTCGCTGATGTGCCAGCAGGTTGGATGACCGAGTGAATCCCTTCCCACACTCCGGACAGGTAAATGGCCTTTCCCCAGTGTGAACTCGCTGGTGTAACAGCAGGTGGGAGGAATCGATAAATCCTTTCCCACAGTCAGCACAAGTGAAAGGCCTCTCACCTGTGTGAACTCGCTGGTGGGTCAGCAGGTTGGAGGACTGAGAGAATCCTTTCCCACACTCGGGGCAGGTGAACGGTCTCTCCCCAGTATGTACTCGCTGGTGGGTCAATAAGTGGGAGGAAACACTGAACCCCTTCCCACAGTCAGAGCAGGTGAACGGGCTCTCCACAGCATGAACTTGCTGGTGTGTCTGCAAGGTTGATGACGTGGTGAATCCCTTCCCACACACGAAGCAAGCGAATGGCCTTTCCCCAGTGTGAACACGTCGATGGGTTTCCAGCTCAGATGGGAAGCGGAATCCCTTCCCACAGTCCCCACAATTCCATGGCTTCTCCATGGTGCCAATGTCTCTTCAGAATCAATAATCAGTCGGAACTTGTTCATACACACAGAGCATATATGATCCCTCCCGGATGTGAATGGTGCAATGATACTTCAGGATGTTTAGCTGGTTAAAGCTCTTTCTACAGTCAGTGCACTGGAACACTCCAGGTGTGCACATGTCTTAGTGCTTTCCCAGTCACACCAACGTTTAGAATCACTTGAACCAAGAAAGAACCACGTTTCCTTCTAAATTCAATGGCTGACAATTCTGAACTCACGTGAATTAAGCAACTCCCTCAAATTTTGATGTGGTATGTTTCAAGATTTCTGTCTGCAAATCCTCCCCTTCTAATATCCTGTAAAACAAATATATCAAGTCAACCTGTTAGTACATTTCTAGATTCTGTAGAATATTCTTTCCTTTCTTATCTTGCAAATGTTGTCAATCACTCCTCTGACATCATTCTGCTATATCTGACACACATCATCCCAATTCTCCTGCATGTGCCAGTTCATGTTGATTTACAGATCCAAGCTCATCACTTCCTCTCCAGACAGACAGCAATCTTCATGCACGTTGCCAGCCATCTATATGTGACTGGAGGTAAATATATGGCACTGATTAGAGGTACTAGAGGAGGGTGAGATTGCATTTAGGCAACAAGGGGAGGCAGATGTTTTACAGGTGTACCATTGAAAACATCTTTTCTTGGAACCCATGTCCAGCTGGTACAGCTCCTGCTCTGATCAAGAAACTACAAAGAATTGTGAAAGAAGCCCACTCCATCATGCAAACCAGTCTCCAATCCACTGACTCAGTCTATACTTCCTACTACCTCTGAAAAGTTACCAGCATAATGAAGGATCCCCACACACTCCAGACATACTTCCCTCCACCTTCTTTCGTCGGGAAAAAACCACAAATGTCTGAGATCACATACCAACCGCTTCTTTCCTGCTGCTGTCTGGTTTTGAATAGACCTACCTTATATTAAGTTGATCTTTCTCTACACTCAAGCTATGACCGTAACACTACATTCTGCACCTTCTCCTTTCTCTGTCCCCTATGTATTCTATGAACAGTATGTTTTGTCTGTATAGTTCGCAAAAAACAATACTTTTCATTGTATATCAACACATAATAAATTAAATCAAATGATTTCAAAAGGATCTGCACCCTTCTTGGATTCATTTCCTTTCCCTTCAGTTGCTGCAAGTCCATAGTTTAACCCCAGAATTATAAAGTAAATGAGAGAGAAGAGTTTCACTTACTGATGCTCAACAGGGGCGAAGTTTTAATTGAGGCTGAGTCTTCATTCGGAGAAAAAGCAACACCTTCCCTGGGCGCTGAGAACCAGCTGAATAAACTCCCCACCCAACCCCCACTCTCAGACAATGCGGAACCCCAAAGGCGCAAACTCCGCCACCTGATTGGTTGGAGGGCCAGCGTCCTTCCGGTCTTCCAGTCTTTCCTATTGGTCAATCTCCCGTTTGCTGCGTTTGCGCACATGTTCACAAATGCGCATGCGTCGCTCCTGCTCTTGTTTGCACATGCGTGTCACAGAATATCCCACGCACATGCGCAACATTCCACCACGCCGCAAATGCGCAGTCGGCTCTCACTGCTGCACATGCGCCGTCCCACTCACTGTGCACATGCGCAGTCTCAGCCGCCTGATCACGCGGCGGATAGGGCTGGTTCTCACCCGCGAGAGATTCTGGGAGCTCTGGTTGCCATTACATAGCCGTAGAGCGGTCTCGAAACTCCTGGGAATGGAGGGAAAATTTAAGAATTGCAGGCGCAACGACACCATTATCACTCAAAGCACACGTGGGTAATCACTGAATTTGATTCTTCTGTCTTCTTGGCAAAACAGTTTATTAAATAAAGTAAAATGAACGTTTTGATATCTCGGTGACAGCTTGGAGAGAGTAATAGATGACTGTGAAACTGAACGTGAAAGTTGGCATGTTCATGAGAGGAGAATTAGAACATAGAACATTACAGCACAGTACAGGCCCTTTGGCCCCCGATGTTGCGCCGGCCAGTGGACCCTCTAACCTAAACTATTCCAATATCATCCATATGCCTATCCACCGACCATTTGAATGCCCCCAAAGTAGGCGAGTCCACAACTGCTGCAGGCAGGGCATTCCACGCCCTCACCACCCTCTGTGTAAAGAACCTGCCTCTGACATCCGTCCTATAACTACCACCTCTTAATTTAAAGTTATGTCCCCTCGTGTTGGTCATCACCATCTGAGGAAAAAGGCTCTCACTATCCACCCTATCCAGTCCCTTGATCATCTTATACGCCTCAATTAGGTCACTGCGTAACCTTCTTCTCTCTAATGAAAATAACCTCAGGTCCCTCAGCCTTTCCTCATAAGGCCTTCCCACCATACCAGGCAACATCCTGGTAAACCTCCTCTGCACCCTTTCCAATGCTTCCACATCTTTCTTATAATGCGGCGACCAGAACTGTACGCAATACTCCAAGTGCGGCCGCACCAGAGTTTTGTACAGTTGTAACATAACCTCACGGCTCCTAAATTCAATCCCTCTACCAATAAAAGCTAACACACCGTACGCCTTCTTAACAACTTTATCAACCTGGGTGCCAACTTTCAAAGAGCTATGTACTTGTACCCAAGATCCCTCTGCTCGACAACACTATTAAGGGTACTTCCATTAGCCCTATATTTCATATGCCAGTTATTCCTACCAAAGTGAATCACCTCACACTGAATTCCATTTGCCACCTCATGGCCCAGCTCTGCAACCTATCTACGTCCCTCTGCAAACTGTAACATCCATCCTTGCTGTCTACAACTCCCCCCATTTTGGTATCATCAGCAAATTTACTAATCCAACCCTCTACACCCTCATCTAGGTCATTTATAAAAATGACAAACAGCAGTGGCCCTAAAACAGATCCTTGAGGTACACCACTTGTAACTGCACTCCAGGTTGAATATTTCCCATCAACCACCACCCTCTGTCTTCTATCAGCTAGCCAATTCCTAATCCAAACTGCTAAATCACCTTCAATCCCATGCATCTGCACTTTCTGCAGTAGCCTACCATGGGGAACCTTATCAAACGTTTTGCTAAAGTCCATATACACTACATCAACTGCCTTACCCTTATCTACCTCTTTGGTCACCTCCTCAAAAAACTCATTGGAGACAAAATTGGATAATGGGATGGATTGAGGTTACAATCTATAAAGACAAGGAATTATGTGGTGAACAGAGATGTGTAAATTGAGAGGGAGAAAGACAATACAATCAAAGAATCTTACAGTGCGGGAGGAAGCCATCAGTCTGCACCAAATCCGTGACAGCTATCTTACCCCGGCCCTATCCGCATAACCCCACATATTTACCCCACTAATCCCACTTACACACACATCCTAGGACACGAAAGGGACAAATTAACATGATCGATCCACCTAACCTGCACATCTTTGGACTTGGGAGGAAACCAGAGCACCCGAAGGAAACTGACACACAGACAGGGAAAATGTGCAAACTCCACACAATCATCCAAGACTGGAATCAAACCTGGATTCTTGGTGCTGTGAAGTATCAATGCCACCATGTCGCCCATTGCAAGATGTTGCAAGAAAAATAGAATTATAGTGATGTCTTTTGTAAACTCCATTTAAACAAAAGTTTTTTCTTCTGGCTGTGTATCCACTAGCCAAAAGAATGTATCAACTCTTTCATTATTGAGCTGTACAGAATAGCTGAAGGCTGCAATTACAGTGACCTGAAATCTGAACTGATCAGGGATAGAATAGTTGGACTGGCGGACAACAGGCTCTCAGACATGCTTCAAGAGAAGGAAGATCTAAATCTTGAGAAAGTCAGGCAATCTGAAATCTGTTTTCAGCACAAGATCCATCTTAGGAAGCGAAAGCAAACTTTGTACAAAGTAAATCTGACTGTTCTATTAATGAATCAGCACAGAAACTGGCACACGCCAGGCCAAGGAAAGTAATACCCAAGCAACCAGTACTGTGACCAGGCCAGCACTGTGATGCAAAGTGCTCCCACAGGCATGATCGACAGCTGGCAATTTCAGTCCTAGCAGGTAACAAACTCGAGACTGACTGCAAATATTCCTGAAACTGACTGCTCCAGGTAGAGCTGTTTACCAACTCTTGAACTAATCTGTTGACCTATCAAAACAGGCTGCAAACTTAGCACACTGGGAGCCATGTTAGACAGAGACATGTGTAGAAGCGAACTTGGAGACAGCTCTTTGGGTCTTTACTGTATACAGCCTCTAATAGTTAATAGTGACTGTTGAGCTACATAAGATTATGAGTAGCCTAATAAGACCTATCAAACTACTCTCAACACTTTGCAACATCTGTTCCCCCTCCTCTGTGTGTGTGTCTGTGTGTGTACCCATAAGGCCATAAGACATAGGAACAAAAGTAGGCCATTCGGCCCATCAAGACTGCTCCATTCAATGAGATCATGACTACCTGATATGCTAATCTTCTGCTCCACTTTCTGTCTTTTCCCCATAACTCTCAATTCCCTTACCAATTAAAATCTGTCCATCTCAGTTTTGAACATATTTAGTGACCCAATCTCTACAGCCCTCTGCTGTAGTTTCACGATCCTCAGAGAGAAGAAATTTCTCCTCATCTCAGTTTTAAATCTGCTACCCATTATCCTAAAACTATGCCCTGCGAGGGGAAACATCGGGCAGAATTTTATGACCTCATTGTGCCTGTTTTGCAGCAGGAAAATTGTAAAATTGAGCGTGATGTGACTAGAGGGAGTGGTGCCCATTTTTGCATCCATTCCCATTTTACAAGAAAAAGAAACCAGTGCAATTGGAGACCCTCCCCCCCAATCAAGCAAAACATCAATTTACATTTTTTTGCATATATTACAATGTCCCAATCTCCCAGTTCACCTGCCTTAACTATCTCGTCCACTGCAGCCAGATTGTTCAGGAAAACATCTCCTCTGAAAAAGTCAGATTCAGTGCTTGATCAGTGGGGGTGAGCGAGAAGGTGTCTGCATTCAAAGAAGGGGGTTGTTTCATGGTGGCCATGTTGCATTTTGGGTCGGGAGGCTACGAGTTTGTGAAGGGTAGGGGGCTGTTATTGCTGATGGAGTCCAATCTTGGACTCTCAGCACAGAGCTGCTCAGACTGCTGACCTTAGGCCTGCAGACTCTGCTGCTGGTGGAAGAATGGACTGAGGGTGGTGGGGGGGAGTTTGCGTTGCCATTCCCAGGACTCTGGAGGGGACATGGAGAGTGTGTGCTGCTGGGTGTCTGGGGGGGGGGGGGCAGGTATGGGGATGTGTATTGCTGGGCTGGGAGAGACCAGAGTTCTTTAACCTCACCATCTGTCTTTCCCCTTCCCCAAAATCCCCCCACTCGGCTTCAGATTGACAAGATGGCTTTTGCAATGCAATCCACTGACTTCGCTGTTCTTTTGGTTGCTGCTGGAACTGAGGAGGAGGGGCAGGAGGATGAATTGTGAGCAGAGGAGGCCCAGACCTTACCATTCGCAGGAAGAGAGGGAGACGGCCACTGGATGCAGGACATGGCCACCATTCACCTCAGAGGGGGCGGGTGGTGTGCGGTGGGTGGGGGCAGGAGAAGGAGAGAGCAGAGACCCTAGAATTCTCTGGGGTTGAATGAATTGAGAAAAGAGTCAATTGCCAGTATTTTGCCACTCGAGGCTCATAAGATCTAGTGCGAGGCTAATGGAGAATGGGGGGAGAGGGTGAGGCAGTAAAATTCCAGCCAAAATTTCTCCTCTAACCTATTTCTCAAACTTGTGATTAAAGTGATACAACACCACCCTCTGCTGGCACACAGATACTTCTGCACAACCCGAGGGGAAACCAGCAGGAAATTGAAGACAATCCAAAATTACAACACAGGTTCAATGTGAAGAGAGAGGGCGAGAGTGTTTAATGGAACTCGGAAAACATACTTAACACAGACATTCACACACATTTACACCCCCCCCCCCCATATACATTCTGAACTATACACACTCACACTCACAGAACGAGGTTCTCCAGCCTCTCAGCTCTCTGTTTCCCGCTGTGGGGAGGTGGCGCGTTGCTTGCTAGTGGCGGGATTCTCCAGTCCTGCTACTGTCAATGGGAATTCCCACTGATGTCACCCCAAGCTGGCGGGAATCCTGTGGGCGGTGCTGCCAGGATCAGACAATCCCACCGGCATGAACAGCCAGAGAATTCTGGCCACTCTCGCATTCTGTTTGTCATTGACACTCATTCACTACCCCATTCATTCACCCTCTCTCTCACAGTGGTTAATACTGCTGTTTCACAGCGGCTGGAACCCTGATTCAATTCCTGATTTGGGAATCTGCATGTGCATGTCCATTTGTGTGTCCTTGTGTGTATTCATGTGTATATGTGTGTGTGTTTCTGTGTGTGTCCCTGCTCCTTATGTGTGTGTGTGTATGTGTTTATTCCTGTGTTTGTATCTGTGTATGTGTGTGTGTGTGTTTGTATATACGTGTGTGTCTCTGTGTGCTTGTGAACCTCTGTGCGTTTCTCTGTGTGCATGTGTCTCTGTGTGCTTGTTGTTTGCGTGCATGTGTGTCTGTGTGTGTGTATGTGTTTCTGTGTGTGTGTTTCTGTGTGTGTGTGTGTGTGTGCCTCCATATGCATGTGTCTCTGTATGTGTATGTCTCTATATATGTATGCCTCTGCGTGCATGTGCGCTTCTGTGTGTGTGTGTATGTGTGTGTGTGTGTAGATGTGTGCCTCTGTGCATGTACGCTTCTGGGTGTGTGTATGTGTGTGTGTGTCTGTATGTGTAGATGTGTGCCTCTGTGTGCATGTATGCTTGTATGTGTGTGTGTGTGTGCGCCTCTGTGTGCATGTGCCTCTGTCTGTGTGTGTACCTCTGTGTGCGCATGTGCCATTATGTGCCTCAATTTGTGTGTGTGTACCTTTGTCTGTGTGCCTCTCTGTATGCCTCTGTCTGTGTGGGCCTTTGTCTGTATGCCTCCACGCATGTGTGTCTGTGTGTGTGTGTGCCTCAGTGTGTGCGCCTTTGTCTGTGTGCTGTATGTGTATGTGTCTCTTTATGTGTGCCTCTATGTGTGTGTGTGTGTCTTTGTGTGGGTGCCTCTGTCTGTATGTCTCTGTCAGTGTGCTTCTATGTGTGTCTGTGTGCCTCTGTCTGTGTGTGCCTTTGTCTGTATGCCTCCACGCACGTGTGTCTGTGTGTGTGTGTGCCTCAGTGTGTGCGCCTCTGTCTGTGTGCTCTATGTGTATGTGTCTCTGTATGTGTGCCTCTATGTGTGTGTGTGTGTCTTTGTGTGGGTGCCTCTGTCTGTATGTCTCTGTCAGTGTGCTTCTATGTGTGTGTGTGAGTGTGTGTGCCTCTGTCTGTGTACCTCTATGTGTGTGTGTGTGTGTGTGTGTGTCTCTGTGTGCATGTGCCTGTCTCTGTTACTGCAGCTTGTCTGCCCAGAGACTCTGGGTCAATAAATGTGACATGAAAAATATCTCACTCAGCAAGCTGCCTGGCGAGAGGGGAGCAGCAAATTGAATTTGAAAATGAGTTAACCAGTTTAACGACCTGCTTAAATAAATCTGAATTGTGCAACTTTTTTTGCTTTAGCCTCTGGTGATAGATCCACAGCAACAGACTTGTTTATCAGACTTTAAAATACTGCTGCAACCATTACTTCTGAATGAGTCTGCATATAAATATTACAGATATTAAATACAGATATGATGATGCTTCCACACACACACCGGTTAAAAGCTCAAAACATTTCTGGAAACATAGATATTTGTAGTTTTTTTTAATTAAAAGAGAAAACGTTTAATTGTGCTCTGTATGAATGTGGCTGCTCTGGCTACCAATGGAAATGCCTGTTATTTAGTAACAATGACACAACACACACAAGAATTAGAAGCAGGAGCAGGCTTTTCAGCCCCTTAAGCCTACCCTGCTATCCAGGAAGATCGTGATTGATCAGAATGTAACCTGAATTCCACTTTCCCTGTGTCCCTAAATTTGTTGCCCCGTCCCCTCTGGGGAACTGTCTGGGCACCAGCCAAATTTATTGAACCCCAGATCAGATACACACTAATTGTTATACTTCAGGTGAGGAGAGATGAATTGGCCCAATTCCTTCATTCAACTTCCTCTGAATCATAAAAGAATCGTAGAATCCATACAGTGCAGAAGAAGGCCATTCAGCCCATTGAGTCTGTACTGACCACAATAATACTCACGCAACCCCATGCATTTCCACTACTAATCCCCTGACCACGAGGCTCAATTTAGTAAAGTCAATCAACCTAACCCGCGCATCTTTGGACTGTGATAGGGAACTGGAGCACCCAGAGGAAACCCACCTAGACATGGGGACAATGTGCAAACTCCACATAGGCAGTGACCCAAGGTTGGAGTTGAGCCTGGGTCCTGGCACTGAGTGGCGGCATTGCAAACCACTGTGCCATTGTTGACAAGATTACTTAAGAAAAAATCCCTTCCCTTATGGATGTCTTTTCCCAGCTCCAATCTATTTATCTTTTAAAAGGAGCCAATTTAATCAAGTTTTGAGTAAAAGAAAGACTGAGTTTATTAACTACTAAATGTGAGGAATATAATAAATTACATGCACTTAAATTTACACAGGTTTGAAATGAGGATTCAGTCCAAAAATTAGTCTTAAAATGGTATATGAATCAGGCTTTCACTTGTCTCCAAGGAGTAGACAAGTAGGAGTTTGAGATTTGTGATTCCAGTAGCGTTGACTTCAGCAGTTGAATAGTCGGTTTCAAGATTCCCAGACTTCTGCATTTTGAGAAGTTGTCATGTTCCCTTTTAGCTGTGGCTTTGCTTACTCAACTTCCTTCAACAATCAGAGAGAGAGAGAGGGAGAGAGAGAGACTGATATTTTTACCTGCCAAAGCAAAAGGGAGTCTGCTGTTTTTTTGTTTCTGTGATACACATTCTGACACACCTAGCACTAGTCCACACCTGACCAGGTTTTGCCATTGGCTTTTATCGCATTCCCTTGTATATCCCGGAAGGCAAAAATCCACAAATTGCACTGCTTACAGAATATAATTCCAACTGAGATGTTAATCAGCTTCCATTATCTCCACAAGAGATGGCAGTTCATGTTTCTATGATTTTTTGCTTTCCAATGTCCATCTGAGACAGGGCATAACATTCAATTGTCTCTCTCCCTCTCTCTCTCTCTCTCTCTCTCTCTGAGTATCACCCACACTGGAGAAATTCAGATAGTGATTGAACTCATATTCCTAGAATTTACATCCTCAGCCACATCTGACCTGTACATTCATTTTCTTAAAAAAAAAGTCTGATTTATAAGTTCAATATGTCTGTATGTAATTCAGAGCTTTTCTCCATCATCATGACACCTGTCTGCCCCCTCTAAGCCTTGACTCACCCTTGCCTATCAAAAATCTATCTAACTGAGCCTTGAATAAGTTTATTGACCCACAGCCTTTGCTCTTTGGGGAAGAGAAATCCAGAGACTAACCACCTTCTGAAAGAAAAATATTCTCCAGCACCAGGGCTTTGGGTTTAATTCCGGCCTTCGCTGGCTGTCTGTGTGGAGTTTGCACCTTTTTTATTCATTTTCAAGACACGGGCATCACTGACTGACCAGCATTTATTGCCCATCTCTAGTCTCCTTGTTCAGAGGGCAGTTGAGAGTCAACCACATTGTTGTGGGTGTCAAGTTACATATAGGCCAGACCAGGTGAGGAGGCAGATTTCCTTCTCTAAAGGACATTAATTAACCAGGTAGCCTTTTCCGACAATCGACAAAGCTTTCACGGTCATCAGTAAATTCTTAATTCCAGATTTTTTTTATTATTGAATTCAAATTCCACCATCTACCGTGGTGGGATTCGAACCCAGGTCCTCAGAACATTAGCTGAGTTTCTGCATTAATAATCTAGCATTAATATTACTCTGTCATCACCTTCTCCCCGTATCTTCCGGATGCATTGGTTCCCTCCCACACTCCACAAGTGTATAGGTTAGATGGCTCAGCCATGGGAAATGTGTGGAGTTACAGGAATAGGGCTGGAGAGAGGGCTTGAGTAAGATACTCTGTCAGATGATCAGTGCAACTCAATGGGCTGAGTGGCCACTTCTGTACTCTAGGGATTCTATGATTTTATGATAAAAGCAAATTACTGCATATATTGGAATCTGAAACCAAAGAAAAAAATGCTGAAAAATCTCAGCAGATCTGGCAGCATCTGTAAGGAGAGAAAAGAGCTGACATTTCGAGTCCAGATGACCCTTTGTCAAAGCTAAAAGGCACAGAAAGTGGGAGATATTTATACTAGAGGGGGAGGTCACAGAAACTAGGGAAAGGGGCTGCTAATGGCCCCTTTAGAGAGAAAAGAAGATGTGAAACAGTAGAGAAACTGAAATCAGCGCATGAGCTGTGACAGATGCAGATGTGATGGAGGAGGAGGGAATAAGTGAGTTAGAGATAAAATTAGAAAAAGACAGAAAAGGGAAAGCAAAGGGGAGAAAAGCTAAGGAAAGGGAGGGATCAAGTAGGGAAAAGGGGGGGAATTAAAATGAAGAAAGACAATAAAGAAATAAAAGGCAGAGAACAGTAAAAATGAATTAAGTGAAAAGAAAGGGGCTGAGGTGGGGTGGAGCTAATCATTAGAAGTTGTTGAATTCGATGTTGACACCAGAAGGCTGTGATGAGCTTAGTTGAAAGATGAGATGCTGCTCCTCTAGTTTGCATTGGGTTGCATTGCAGCCAGCTAAGGACAGGCATGTAGGCATGGGAGCAGGATTGTGTGTTAAAATGGCAAGCAACCAGAAGGTCAAGGTCCTGATTGCACACAGACCAAAGGTGATCAGCCAAGCGATCACCAAGTCTACACTCCAACAGGTCTACAGGCCAACATGTATTGCCCTCCAATATAGAGGAGGCCAGATTGGGAGCAGCGAATGCAGTGCACCAAATTGAAAGAGGTGTAAGTGAAACACTGCTTAATCTGGAATGAATGTTTGGGTTGGTGAGCATAGAAGAAGTAAAGGGCATTCACAACCTTTATTCTCTCTGTGGACTGCCATTAGCAGTCCTTTATCCTAGTTTCTGTGACTATGGCTCATCTTTCATTCTCTCCCGCTGCAGTATAAATATTTCTCACTTTCTGTGTCTTTTAGCTTTGATGAAGGGTCATCAGAACTCAAAACATCAGCTCTTTTCTCTCCTCACAGATGCTGCTGAGATTTTCCAGCATTTTCTCTTTTGGTCTATAATGCTATGATCCTGCATTTGGCCTGGTGTCAGCGCTTTGGTGATCTCACTCAGTTTAAGCGGGTGGCACAGTAGTGCGGTGGTTAGCACTGCTTCACAGCTCCAGAGACCTGGGTTTGATTCCCAGCTTCGGTCACTGTCTATGTGGAGTGTGCCGGCTGTGCATGGGTTTCCTCCGTGTGCTCCAATTTCATCCCACATTCTGAAAGACATGCTGGTTAGTTGCATTAACCCAAAAAGATGCCAGACTGTGGTGACTAGGGACTGTGAATTTCATAGGAACTTCATTGTAGTGTTAATGTGAGCCTTAGTTGTGACTAAAAAATAAACTTTAAGTAGGCTGGTGAATCCATTACCATCAACTCCCCACTCATTTACAGGTGTCAACTGTAAGTTGTCCAAAGCACCTGCCTTTTTTTTGTTTTTGAGATATGGTCTTGCTGTCTCAGCCCTGTTTGTTGCCCATCCCTAATTGCCCCTTGAGTGGGTGGTCACCTTCTTGAACCACTGCAGACCATGTGCTGCGTGCACCGTCCAAGTGCAGTAAGGGAGGGAGTTCCAGGATTTTAACCCAGCGGCAGTGAAAGGACAGTGATATATACCCAAGTTGGGATGGTGAGTGGCGTGGAGGGGAACGTGCAGATGGTGGTGTTTCTTGTGGGTGGGATTTTCCCATCTCACTTGCCCCAAAACCAGAAAATCCTTCCTGAGGTCAACGGACCTTTGCATAGTCCACCCCTCATCCACTCCAATTCTTGCGGTGGCCAGGACGGTAAAATTTGTCCCTTTAGTCTGCTGTTCCTGCCTTCCAGATGGCAAAGGCCACAGCTTTGGAAGGTGCTATTGAAGGACCTTTGGGTAAGTAGCTGCTGGCTCTGTTGATTTTCAAAACCAGGTCCTCAATTACCACTTTAGGACAGAAATGATTGGATCATCACCAAAAATGATCTTTTCCCTCTGTGCATGCTGATTTCAAATCGTCCACTAGATGGCAGGATGGGCCACCAACTCTGATGTTCTTCACCGCTATGCACACAGCAAGAGACCAAAAAACTGTGGCCACTTGTCAAGTCCCATCTTCAGCCCCATTCTGGTCTGTCAGTCGGTTTCAGATCAGCAGAAAGAAGATCATAAAATAAACTTTAACTGTTCCCTCTCCAATACTTTCAAGCAAGCACTCCTCATTCACAAGCCTAATCTTCCAACATTGATCAAACAGTGCTTTTCAAATTGTCTTTGCAATGGGGAACCACCAGCAAATACTGATCCTTGTTTAAGCTACCGTAATACAGCTAACAGCAGAAGCTTTTTTTTCAAAATATGTGCATTGCTGGCAAGGCCAACACGTATTGCCTATTCCTAATTGCCCTCGTACAAAGTGATGTGCTTGGCTATTTCAGACAGAGATGAGAATTGGGTCTGGAGTCACATGTAGGCCAGGCTGGGTAAGGATGACAGATTTTCTTCCCTAAAGACCATTTGAGAACCTGATAGATTTTTACAACAATTGATGATAGCTTCCCTGATCTCTGATATTAAGACTCACTTCAATCCCGGGGCAGCACGGTGGCATAGTGATTAGCATTGCTGTCTCATAGCACTATGGATCCAGATTTGATTCCCCGCTTGTGCGGAATCTGCATGTTTTCTCCACATCTGCATAGGTTTCTTCCAGGTGCTCTGGTTTTCTCCCACGGTCTGCTAGTTAGGTGCATTGGCCATGCTAAATTCTCCCTCAGTTGTAGCCCGAACAGGTGCCAGAGTGCGGTGATTTGGGGATTTTCACAGTAACTTCATTGCAGTATTAATGTAAGCCTCCTTGTGACAATAATAAATAAACCTTATTAATTGAATTTCAATTCCACCCAGCTGCCGTGGTGGGATTTGAACCCTTGTTCCCAGAGAATTAACTGGGCCTCTAGATTACTAGCCTAGTGACATTATCACTGCACCACCATCTCCCTGTATTGTCCAAGTAACAGAAGAATTAAAGCAAGGTTGGATACCATGAGGGACTTATCAACTATGGGATTACCTCACGCATTCAGATATGTACTCCTGGGCAAAACAATTTTTAAAGGGGCTTCTGCTGTAAAATTTAGGAGAAAAGTTGGAAGCACAACGGTGTGAAATGACAGGAACAGAATGTCTTTCCACCATTTGCGCTTTGTTTTTCTCAAAGGTTAGCTATCATGAGAGTACAAACTGGACAATGGGTGGGGAACTCTCACTTCTGTTTCAACATTTCTACACAGAGACTGGTAACTTGTGGCATGAACTATCAGAAAGGCCTTGGAAAAATGTCTGGGAGAGTTAGATTGATATTTGAGTGAGCTGAAGGATGGCATTTTGGATTTAAAAAGATATTCAGATGCAGCGTTCATACGTGATGGATCCTTTATTGCCTTCTTATTGATAAAGAGAGAAGAACTGAAAAATTCTTCAGACTTCTTCAATCTGCTCTGCTCAATTATGTACAATCAGCTTTTTTATAGGGCGCAACTTCTAGTAAAGATAATTGTTTCCAGTCACACACACCGGTAAATTATTTACATGTGATACAAGGAAACAGGCCCAAGACAATAGCTGTTTAATCACAGCCCATTGGTAATATCATAGTCTTTAGTGGTAGATGGATGGAATGTCCATTCAGACAATGGTCACTTAATCATGTCCTAATTTCAGTTTTGGTGCTCTTAGCAAGGACATTCAGCTGTGTGCTGTTGATAGATATGATAAAACTTCCACCTTTTGTCTGTGCTATCTATTTCCTGTATATGCAGAGACAACCAATCTACAGGAACGGTGCTGCCAATTTTCCTGGCCCCCTGCTGAGCTCAGTTCTTCTCTCCCACAGGCAGCTAATAATTTCTGGGTTATTATCATGAGCGATGGCGGTGGGTTACTCAGGGGGTGGCAACATACACTTTTACATGCATGTTGTAATCTGGAACTATGGACAGTAATGGTTGAGCCTCCAACTTCCTTTCCACTATGAGGTTGAACAGGAATCTATCCTGATTCTTACCAGCTGTCATTGGCATGTGTTGGAAGGATTTACAGGTGGTGCCATCCCTTGGTCATCCACTTGAATCTGGAGCTTCTGGCCCAGAAGCAGGGGGCACTACCACTGCCCCACAAGACCTCCACTATCTCGTGGCATGGCTTGGTATTGTTTTGTTTGAATGTGGCCATTTTAGAGACATGAATAGAGGACAGGAATGGTTGATGCAGGTTCCGGGGTTTAGATGTTACAATAAGAATAGGGAAGGTGGCAGAAGAGGGGGAGTGTGGCATTGTTAGTCAGGGACAGTATTATAGTGGCAGAAAGGATATTTGATGAGGACTCATCTACTGAGGCAGTATGAGCTGAGGTTAGAAACAGGAAAGGAGACGTCACCCTGTTGGGAATTTTTAATCGGCCTCCAAAAAGTTCCAGAGATGTAGAGGAAATGATCACAAAGATGATTCTGGATAGAAGCGGAAGTAACAAGATAGTTGTTATGGGGTATTTTAACTTTACAAATATTGACTGGAAAAGCTATAGCTCGAGTACTTTAGATGGGTCAGTTTTTGTCCAATGCGTGCAGGAGAGTTTCCTGACACAGAATGTGGATAGACCAACAAGAGGCAAGGCCACATTGGATTTGGTACTGCGTAGTCAGGTGTTAGATTTGGAGGTAAGTGAACACTTTGGTGATAGTGACCACAATTTGATTGTGTTTATGTTACTGATGGAAAGGGATAGGTACTTATGACAGGGCAAGAGTTGTAGCTGGGGAAAAGGAAATTATGATACAATTGGGTGAGATTTAGGATGCATAGGATCTGGAAGGAAACTGCAGGGGATGGGCACAATTGAAATGTGGAGCTTGTTTAAGGAACAGCTATTGCATGTCCTTGACAAGCATGTACCTGTCAGGCAGGGAGGAAGTAGTCAAGCGAGGAAACTGTGGTTTATTAAAGAAGTTGAATCGCTTGTGAAGAGGAAGAAGAAGACTTACGTCAAGATGAGACGTGAAGGCTTAGTTAGGGTGCTTGAGAGTTACAAGTTAGCCAGGAAGGACCTAACGAGAGAGCTAAGAAAAGCCAGGAGGGGACATGAGAAGCCTTTGGCAGGTAGAATCAAGGAAAACTCTAAAACTTTCTATAGGTATGTCAGGAATAAAAGAATGACTAGGGTAAGATTACGACAGTAGTGGAAAGTTGTGTGTGGAGTCTGAAGAGATAGGAGAGGCGCTAAATGAATATTTTTCGTCAGCATTCACGCAGGACAAAGATAATGTTGTTGAGAAAAAAACTGAGATACAGGCTATTAGGCTAGATGGGATTGAGGTTCATAGGAGGAGGTATCAGCAATTCTGGAAAGTATGAAAATAGATGAGCCCCTGGGGCCGGGAGGGATTTATCCTAGGATTCTTTGGGAGAAAAGGGAGGAGATTGCAAAGCCTTTGGCTTTAGGTCATCATCATCTACAGGAATAGTATCAGAAGACTAGAGGATAGTGAATGTTGTCCCCTTGTTCAAGAAGGAGAGTAGAGAGAATCCTGTTAATTATAGACGAGTGAACCTACTTCTGTTGCGGGCAAAGATTTGGAAAGGATTGTAAGAGATAGGATTTATAATCATCCAGAAAGGAATAATTTGATTAGGGATAGTCAACATTGTTTTGTGAAAGGTAAGTTGTGCCTCACAAATCTTATTGCGTTCTCGAGGAGGTGACCAAAGAGGTGGATGAGGATAAATCAGTTGATGTGGTATATATGGATTTCAGTTAAGTGTGTGATAAGGTTCCCCACAGCAAGCTATTGCAGAAGATATGGAGGCATAGGATTGAGAGTGACTTACCGGTTTGGATCAGAAATTGGCTAGCTGCAACAAGACAGAGGGGTGTGGTTGATGGGAAATGTTCATCCTGGAGCTCAGTTACTAGTGGTGTACCACAAGGATCTGTTTTGGGGCCATTGCTGTTTATCATTTTTATAAATGACCTGGATGAGGGTGTAGAAGAATGGGTTAGTAAATTTGACACTAAAGTCAGTGGAGTTGTGAACAATGTGAAAGGATGTTGCAGGTTACAGAGGGACATAGATATGCTGCAGAGCTGGGCTGAGAGGTGACAAATGGAGTTTAATGCGGAAAAGTGTGAAGTGATTCACTTTGGAAGGAGGAACAGGAATACAGAGTACTGGGCTAATGGTAGGTTAGTGTTGTTGAGCAGAGAGATCTCAGTGTCCATGTGCATAGATGCCTGAAAGTTGGCACCCAGATTGACAGGGTTGTTAAGAAGGCATATGATGTGTTATTGGTAGAGGAATTGAGCTTAGGAGAATGAGGTCATGTTGCAGCTGTACAAAACTCTGGAGTGGCCACATTGGAGTATTGCATACAGATTTGGTTGCCCCATTATAGGAAGGATGTGGAAGCATTGGAAAGGATGCAGAGGAGATTTACCAGGATGTTGCCTGGTATGGTGGGAAGGTCTTATGAGGAAAGGCTGAGGGACTTAAGACTATTTTCATTAAAGAGAAGAAGGTTGAGACGTGACTTAATTAAGGCATAAAAGATGATCAGAGGATTAGATAGGATGGACAGTGAGAGACTTCTGCATCGGTTGGAGATGGCTAGTACAAGGGGATGTAGCTTTAAATTGAGGGGTAATAGATATAGGACAGATGTCAGAGGTAGTCAGTAATAAGGGCATGGAATGCCCTGTCTGCAACATCATGGATTCGCCAACATTAAGGGCATTTAAATTGGACAAATATATGGATGATATTGGAATAGTATAGATTAGATGGGTTTTAGATTGGTTTCACAGGTCGGCACAACATTGAGGGCCAAAGAGCCTGCACTGTGCTGTAATGTTCTATGTTGCTCTTTTTTCTGTATTGATTCATGGGATCTGAGCATTGCTCCAAGGTCAGCATTTATTGCCCATCCTTACTTGTCCTTGTTCAGTTTGTGATGTTTTTATTGCTGATTGATTGCTTTTGATATCTATCCACGTTATCGATTGCATTCCATTTTAGACAATGCAATATTTGGTCTAATTAATATGTGAACAGGACAGTCGAATAAATCAATGTCTTGTGCCTTGCTTTTACTTTGATGTATAACCATCAAGATTATTTTTATTCATTCTTGGAAGGTAGACATCAGTTTATTTGAAAGTTTATTTTTTATTGTCACAAGTAGACTTATATTAAAACTGCAATGAAGTTACTGTGAAAATCCCCAAGTTGCCACACTCTGGCACGTGTTCAGGTACACTGTGGGGGAATTTAGCATGGCCAATCCACCTAACCAGCACTGGAACACCTGAAAGAAACCATACTGACACAGAGAGAATGTACAAACAGCAAACCAAGCCGGGAATCGAACCCCAGATCCTTGGTGCTGTGAGGCAGCAGTGCTAACCACTGTGCCACTACTGGCAAGGTTGGCAATTATTGCCCATCCCACAGCAATTGTGGGAGCTTGCTGTGCACAAAATGCCTGTCACATTCCCTACATTAAAACAGTGACAACACCTCAACAGTACATCATTGGCTGGGAAACACTTTGGGACAAGCTGGGGTCATGAACGGTGCCACATAAATTCAAGCTTTTTGGAGAATTTGGTGCTCAGCAATGGAAAAAGCTTCACATAAAGAATAGCTGTCCCTGAGCTACACAGAGATCTTTCAGCTCATTGTCGCAGTGCAAGGTTTGCTGGTTTCCTGCTGTGTCTCAGCCAAACTATAACCATCCCACAGCTGTAAAAGTTGCAGCTATTGTTCAGGAACCTGACATCATTTCTTGTAAACACTGTCGTTTAATATAAACAATATCATGAAGACCAGTCCCTACCGTGGAATGCTTTTTTCATACTCCAGTTCATCATCAGTTTGCTAATGGTTGCTACAATCTATTATTCTGAACAAATTGATTCAAATGTTATGGTCATTTCCCCCGATGGGATTGTCCCATCCCATTGCAGTGGATGAAATTTTGGCTTCTCCGACCTTTCTGCAGTGGAAGCATGGCTGCTAAAATTGCATCCTTAGTGTTGGGACTGCGTTCCTCCAATCCAAGTCACAGTGCAGAAAGAGGCCATTCGGCCCATCGTGTCTGCACAGACTCTGGCAGAGCTTTCGACCTCTTCCCCACTGTATCCCCATGATTCATCATGTTTATCATGACCAATCCATCTAATCTGCACATGTGTGGACTAAGGGGAAATTTACCATGGCCAATTCACCTAACCTGCACATCTTTGGACACTCAGGGGCAATTTAGCATGGCTAATCCACCCAATCTACACATTTTTGGAACTAAGGGGCAAATTAGGATGCAAATCCACCTAGCCTGCACATCTTTAAACACTAAGGGACAATTTATCATGGCCAATCCACCTAACCTGCACATCTTTGGACACTAAAGATGAATTTAGCATGGCCAATTCCCCCTATCTACATATCTTTGGACACTAAAGAGCAATTTAGCATAGCCAATTCATCTAATCTATACATCTTTGGACATTAAGGGGCAATTTAGCATGCCCAATCCACCTAATCTACACATCATTGGACACTAAGGGACAATTTAGTGTGGCCTAACATACACACCTTTGGAATGTGGGAGGAAACCGGAGCACCCAGAGGAAACCCACGCAGACACAGGGAGAAGGTGCAGACTTCACACAGACAGTGACCCACGGCCAGAATTGAACACAGGTCCCTGGCACTGTAAGGCAGCAGTGCTAACCACTGTGCCACCGTTCTCCCTGTATCCTTTTTAAATTCCTTCTTACTGTTTCAGCTGAGCAGACTTCAGCCAGCAGGGATTGAATGTCCCAGACATACCATAAGTATTCAATAACACACAGACACCGGGTTGCTTAGTAGATCTTTTCAAGATTAATGATTTGCTTTTTACATTTGAATGTGAATGGACAGAGGTGAGGTACAATCAGTGGTATTCCTGTGTATTTTGACACTTTCCAGACTGGCCTCGCATCTTCCACCCTCCTTAGTCTTGAGCCTATTTGAAAAATAGCACCTTCAACAGTGCAATGCTCCCCCAGTATTGTACTGGAGTACCAACCTGACCAATTATGCTCAAATCTTTGGAGATCATACTTAATCACATAAGAAATTGGAGCAAAATTCTGTTGAGCTTGCTCCACCATTTAATAGGACTTTCTTTCTTGACTTCGCTTTCCCTCAGCCCCACACCCACACCACAATTGCCCACTGCCCCACCACCACCGTAAATAGCCTCTTTCTATCCACCCAATCAAATTTCTCAATCAGATTAAACTCAAGGAACTATATTTAAAGCTTATTTATTTATTAGTGTCACAAGTAGGCTTATATGGGGAGGTAATGGCCTAGTGATACTATCATTAGATTATTAATGTAGAAATTCAGCTAATGTTCTTGTGGGCCTTGTTTGAATCCCACCACAGCAGGTGATGGAATTTGAATTCAATAAAAAATATCTAGAATTAAGAATCTACTGATGACCATGAAATCGTTGTCAATTATCGGAAAAACCCAGCTGGCTCATTAATATTCTTTAGGGAAGGAAATCTGC
Organism: Sphyrna mokarran; assembly: GCA_024679065.1. Taxonomy (NCBI): domain Eukaryota; kingdom Metazoa; phylum Chordata; class Chondrichthyes; order Carcharhiniformes; family Carcharhinidae; genus Sphyrna; species Sphyrna mokarran. The sequence goes on from JAGIQG010000011.1 coordinate 15,451,215, forward strand.
TGTCCTTACCTGATCTGGCCTACATGTGACTCCAGATTCATAGCATTGTGGTTGATTCTTAACTGCCCTCTGAACAAGGGCAACCAGGGATGGGCAATAAATGCTGGCCAGCCAGCAATGCCCATGTCCCTCAAATAAATAAAAGAAAACTTAAGACTGCAATGAAGTTACTATGAAAATTTCCTAGCCACCACATTGTGGCACCTGTTTGGGTACACTGAGGGAGGACTTAGCGTAGCCAGTGCCCATAACCGGCATGTGTTTTGGACAGTGGGAGGAAATTGGAATACCCAGAGGAAACCCACAAAGACACAGAGAGAACATGCAAACTCCATAGAGACAGTGACCCAAGCCAGGAATCGAACTCAGGTCTCTTTGAGGCAGCAGTGCTAACCATTGTGCCACCATGCCAAACCTGTTCTGTGCGACTTATCTATCCTCATAATTTAATTTTTGCAACCTGAAATTGCTCTGATGAAATTGACCTGCAAATGACCCCCTTCCCCGCTCTCCCCAATTTCCAAGGATTTCCTGAAGTTCAATGCCCAGGACTGAGTACAGTGCATCAAATAGGATATCAATCTCAGCTTTAAAAGTCTGCATCATAACTTTCACACCTTTTGTATTCCAGCCTTAAACAGATACGGAATAACATCCCATTCACTCTTTTGATTATATTTTGCATCTACCTCCCAGTTTCTAATGATTTCTAGGCAGCTCAGTTCATCAATTGAGTTTCTCACTGCTTGGGAAATATTCTGATCAATCTTTCTTCAGACCAGAGCGGAGTATTTCATATCCCCCTACACACTGACCTCCGTCTGCCAGTCTTGTTCACTCACTTCCATTATCGAGGTCCTTTGCAAATTTCTTCCTTCTTTATACTTTTCAGTCAGGGAAGCAGTTCACTGAAGTGGCTAAAAGCCTAGCGCGTAGTTCTGCATAATATCAGCATTTCCCAATCCGGCTGAGATAGTACTGGTTTTGTAACCTGAGCCCTGGGGGTAGAAGGCCATGGCAAACCACTGCTGACCCGAAAATGCCCAAGGTAATAGGATAGGGTCCCTACAATGCAGAAGGAGGCTATTCGGCCCATCAAGTCTGCACTGACCACTCTCCCACCCAGACCCTATTCCCATAACCCCACATATTTATCCTGATAATCCTCCTGACATGAATGTCAATTTAGCATGGTCAATCAACCTAACCCACACATCTATGGACTGTGGGAGGACCACAGTAAGAATGACGAAGAGGGAAACCTCAAAAGCTTGTGAATTTACTATCAAATAAATCAGTTGGACTTAAACTTGGTGTTGTCAGACTTCTTACCTATGTTTAACCCAGTCCAACGCCGGCATCTCTACATCTGTGGGAGGAAGCCAGAGAACCCCAAGGAAACCTGTGCAAATTCAGGGAGAATGTGGAAACTTCACACAGACCTGAGGCTGGAATTGAACCCGGATCCTTGGCACTGTGAGGCAGCAGTGATAATCTCTGTGCCATTGTGCCACCTGAAGCTGTTCAGAATGAAGCATCAGCAGGTCAATGAGCCAAAGGCCTGCCTTTAGACAGAACAGGTACCATATGGTACTGTACCATATCATACCCTATCAGACAATGTTATACCTTGTCTTGCTGTATCATACCTTACCATACTGTTCTATGCCATGATACACTTACAATACTATACAGTGCCTTGTTATATTGTATCATACTACACCACACCACACCACAGCACCATATGTCACCATACTGCACCATACCATATCATAGCACACTATACTGCACCATGCCACACCATACGTCACCATACCACACCATATCACACCATATCGTAATATTCAATGTCCTTCCCAATTATGAGCATTATCATCACTGATGTCTGATACAGTCTCTTCTATTCTGGAGTTTGTAACAGATCGTTACTCATTTACTAAATGAGCCATACATCTCTAGGTGTGATTGGACAATCAGCTTTAAGCTAAAGTAATGAAATCTACAATAAATTGACAGTGACTTTACACGCTGATGTATCACAGGGGGGAAGGATTATAAACTGCAGCATTACATCTGGAACTGACAAGATTTACTCCACAACCAGTGTGTCAATTAGCAGCAGACGTGGTTGATTTTCTTTCGATGTGAGCATAGAGATGGGAAACTCTCTGTGTCTGCCTGGGTATTTCAGGAAAGAGTATTGGGCATTTAATGAGTTTCAGTGGCTTTCCTGTGTAAAGTATTTCCTCTTTCTCACAAGTAATTGCAGTTTAACCACAACTCGTCCAAAGTTACTGCGGGGCATTCAGCCATCAATAGAAGTGGGCTTTTCTTCAGATTTTCCTTTGATTTCTCCCAGAAGGTGCCAACTGTTGCTGGGGCATCAGGGTTGGAGGAAGTGGCAATCCTTCAAGACCCCATACAAGTGGTTGTTCTAAGCCTGTCCAACAGGGCAAGTAATACTGGGCATTCACAGTTAAATGTACTTATGCCCCTGAGTAACAACATGTTCACTAAGTAACGACATGCAGTGATTCACTGGATAACGACATGCAATAGTTCACTGGATAACGACATGCAGTGGTTTACTAGATAATGACATGCAATGGTTCACTGGATAATGACATGCAGTGGTTCACTGGATAATAATATGCAGTGGTTCATGAGATAATGACATGCAGTGGTTCACTGGATAATAATATGCAGTGGTTCATGAGATAATGACATGTAGTGGTTCACTGGATAATGACATGCAATGATTCACTGGATAACGGCATAACTGGATAATAGTGGATCCAGTGAACCACTGGATCCAGTGAACCATCCAGTGGTTCACTGGATGCCAACATACTGTGATTCACTGGATAACTTTGCAGGTCTTATGAGGAGAGACTGAGGGATTTGAGGTTGTTTTCGTTAGAAAGGAGGAGGCTAAGAGGGGACCTTATCGAAACATATAAGATGATTAGAGGTTTAGATAGGGTGGACAGTGATAGCCTTTTTCCTAGGATGGAGAAAGCTAGCACGAGGGGACACAGCTTTAAATTAAGGGGTGATAGTTATAGGACGGATATCAGAGGTAGGTTCTTTACCCAAAGGGTGGTTCGGGAGTGGAATGCCCTGCCTGCAGCAGTTGTAGATGCGCCAAGTTTGGTGGCGTTTAAGAGGTTAGTTGATAAGTATATGGAAGAGAAGGGAATGGTTTAGTTTGGAGGGGCATTGCTTTTTATATTGGTCGGCGCAACATCGAAGGCCGAAGGGCCTGTTCTGTGCTGTAATGTTCTATGTTCTATGTTCTAACAATTTGTAGTGTTTCATTAGAGACAGCATGCAGTGATTCATTGGGTAATGAAACAATCAAGAACAAGAAGGAACTGATTTATGATGATTAGCAAAAGAAGTAACAGCGACTTAAGGAAAAGAAAAGCAGGAGTGGTTACTGTCGGAATGCATGGCAGAATTACCAGAGCCTGGGAAACAAAGTACAAACAGGCTCAACACTAGGGCTAAGTGTTGAAATGATTTTGAGAGCGAAGACCTGAAAGGCTATTCTTTATTCAGTAATCAGAATCATCAGTCCTGGAATTTCTGATTTTTTTTAAAGCCAGTATGTCGGCTTAGTTTAACTGAGATGCTGTAATGTAACTTCTGATCTCTGTGGCAGCTTCATGCTTCTGATTTTGAAAAGCCTACAAAAAAAAATCCACCAAGTGCCCAAAACACCAAAAGCAGCAAGCAAGAGTCTTCTTTACTGAATATCCGATTGAAAAACTGTTAAATCCCTTTAGTACTTCACAGCTCATTGGATGCTGGAGGCTGGGTGAGGCGAAAGGGAGGGGGGGGGTGCTGGGGTGAGTGATTGAGGTGAGGGGTTGAGGAGATGGGGGTGTATATGGGATTGCATTGTGGTGAGGTGATGGGTTTGGGTTGGGGAATGAGATGACTCGTTTGAATTATGAAGGGTTAGGTGAGGAGGTGTTGGGGGAGGTGAGAGAATGGGGCTGTGAGGATGAGGTGAGGGGTTGGAGGTATATGGGGGTGAAGTGAGGGGGTGAACGTTTATGGGGGAGAGTGGGGGTGCATGAGAGTGAAATGAGGGGATGGGCTGAGGGGGAGGTGATGCTTTGAGGGGTTGGGTGAGGGGGTAAGGTGGTGGGATTGGGGATGTATGGGAGTGAGGTGAGGGGATGGACGTGTACGTAAGGAGCAGGGTAGATGTGAGGGGTGGTGGGGTGAGGATTTGGGGGTCAAATATTGAATACTTTTGCTTTTGAATTCAATGCAGCATAGAAATACTAGTCTGGATGTTCATTATACCAAAAAATAGACACAATTCTGATTACATATTCGCTGCAATTTTCTAGCCATTTACACCAACAAGTTTATCCAATCCCGCTGCTGGGAATGCAGATTTAGCTGAACACCAAATTCTCTGTCCTCACTGGCAACAGCCAGAAAGTTGCAGCTGTTGTGTTGATATACCAGAGGCTTGAGAATCTTGTGCCTCATCAAAGTAAATGTAGAAATCTGAAAAAAAGGAATTATGCAAAACCGGGGGCGGACTCATTATTACTGGTTTTATTACTCTTCCAAAGTCTGAGAACGCAATCTTTATTTTCTCAGTAAGAAATTGTACAAAAAAAGGTTTTGCAAATCTCTACCCCAGGTGGGGTTCACCTCAAGGACATTGTATGACATTCATACAGTCATAAAATCTGACAGTGAAGAAGGAGGCCATTCAGCCCAGAGACTCTACACCAACCACAGTCCTCCCCAGGCCCTATCCCCATAACTCCATTTACCCTAGCTAGACCCCTGACACTAGGGTCAATTTAGCAGAGCCAATCCATCTAACTCACACATCTTTGGAGTGTGAGAGGAAACTGGAACACCCAAAGGAAACCCATGCAAACTGGAGAAGAACGTACAAACTCTACACAGGCAGTCACCCAAGCCGGGATCGAAGTCAGGTCCCTGGCGCTCTGAGGAAACAGTGTTAACCACTGTGCAACTGTGCTGCCTATTCATAGAGTACAACATAATTTGTATGACAGCTTCCGGAGGAAAGAGGCACAATCCAGTTGTTGATTTCGACCTGCACTGAGTTCTTGTCCATACATCATTCAACTCTGAAAAATTAAGATCAATGTATGTTAATTCAATATATGTTTTTCCTGAGCTGTGTTACCGTACAATCCCTACAGTGCAGAAAGAGGTCATCTGGCCCATTGAGTCTACATCAACCCATGAAAAGAGCATTCTACCCAGACACTCTCTTCCAGCCAATTCCCATAAGCCCATTTAGCATGGCCAATTCACCTAAACTACATACCTTTGAACACTAATGGGCAATTTAGCATGGCGAATTCACCTAATCTGCATATTTCAGGATTGTGGGAGGAAACTGCAGCACCTGAAGGAAACCCATGCAGACACAGGGAGAATGTGCAAACTCCATACAGACAGTGACCCAAGGCCGCAATCGAACCCAGGTCCCTGGCACTGTGAGGCAACAGTGCTAACCACTGTGCCACCCATGAAAAGATGAACCATATTGTACTACTCCTTCACCCACAACTATACTTTTACAAAGATACACAGATTCATAGGAGAACACAAGTTAGGAAATCTATTTTATACTCTAATGATCACAGTAAATACATAGCCCATGTAAACCAATAGATGATCTGTGATTAGGCACACCACATTCTGAAATCAGCCTTCACAAACAGATGCTGTGGATTCCCATCAGCTGCCCTCTCCCCAAGACACTTGCCACACTGTGAGCAACTGGTCTCACAGGAACTTTGTCTTTCACACAAAGTTTGCCAATCTTAACATGAAAGGGACTCACTTTGGAATGTCTCCCAAACAAGACATTCTCTTGCATACCTTTCACAAGGATCCACTTCCAGGATTTTGATCTCTCCTTCCAATGTTCCTGACAACTTGGTATCTCCCCTGAGATCACTGTTACCTAACTTTACAGCAACTCACCTGAGATCACCATGTAAACTAATATTGCCCTTACATCACTGTTGCTCTCAACATAAATGACTCCTACTGCATATGTATTGAGCGATATTTGTAAGTAGATATCAATCATTTGAGCTATCAATTTCCTCAGACCTTTCTATGATTGCATTCTGAATCGATTGAATCTGGAAAGCGAAAAAAATATCAAGCATGATTGAGGGGGAGGATTGGGCGGAGGGAGATGGGTGGAAGATATAAAAGGCTGGAAACAGGAGAGGCAGCGGAACCTGTTTTCTCTCCCTGGCTTTGCTGAATACTTGATAGAACCATAGAATCCCCACAGGATTCTATGTGCAGGCCTATGCACGTAGGAGGAGGTGCATATGCAGGAGAAGGTCATTCAGTCCTTCAAGCCTACACCGACAACAATCTCATCCTGCCTCTCTCCCCGTAACCCCATGTATTTACCTGCTAATCCCTCTAACCTACACACCTTGGGACATGAAGAGTCAATTTACGATGGCCAATTAACCTAACCCACGCATCTTTGAACTATGGGAGGAAACTGGAGCACCCGGAGGAAACCCATACAAACATGGGAAGAATGTGCAAATTCCACATAGACAGTCACCCAAGGCTGGGATTGAATCTGCGTCTCTAGTGCTGTCAGGCAGCAATGTTAACCACTGTACCACCATGCTGTGCCGACTTCTACAAAAAAGCTTCTCCTTTGAGATTGTGTTCGAGCTGAGGAACAAAACAGGAAAATCTCCAGTGCAACAATGAATGGTTTGAAAGTAACATAGCGAGCATCTCTAGAGATTTTATCAGGTGGTGCTGGTAGACAGAGAGACTCCAAAAAATATCAGGTTGCGTGGCGTCATTATTTCACTGGGGCTGATATTAGATAGCTGCATAGACAGACAGTTTATACTCAGGTAGACAGAGGTTGCAGTGTGGCATATCCAGAAAAACATAAAAAATGCGTTAAGCATTTTTACTGATGTCAATTGAAAAATGATGCCAAGAATGGAATTCTGGCATTAAAATTGTCAGGTGCCTAATAGCACTTGGAACCCATCCCACCTTGAGCCTTAAGAGAGTACCAAATGTCCTTTGTAAGCTTTCAAAACGCAGACAGGTGACATACGCCGATAACATTCTGTAGATTGTGAATACAAATGTTAGGCAGGATTTTACAAGGAATAATCAGAGAAATGTGCGTGTGATGAAATATTTATGAAACTAATTTAAATTATTCACAGGGGTAATCTTTTACCATTCCAGATCTCTGATACAATCAAACAATCCAATACGCATCGCCCCGCTGAAAGGCAGCAAAAGCTCTGACTTTGTTAGAAGACTTGTGATAATCACCCTCCATCCACAGCCCTTCCTCCCTCCACCCTCATTGTCACTATCTCTTGCCAAGACCACAGGAAAGAAACCGTGCAATGGAATTAAGGCCACCATTCTGTGATAAGAAATATGCTGAACAGAACAAGTGACAGCCCAATCCCCTATTTTATAAAACTCTTAAAAAAAATAGCATTTAAGTGGTTGCAAATTAAATGAATGCTACCCAACAATACACGATCATGGGCTTTAATACAAAATGCAGTGTGGTCAACTTCTCATTTTTATTCTGTAAGGAGACCTGCATTTTGCACCATATTGTAATTATTTGTATCGCAAAACGTTCATAATTGAGCAATTATTCATTTTTTTATATTTCAATTATCTATAACTATGTTATGAATTATAATTACTTGTTTTATTTGCTTTGTCATCACAATTCAGCACCTGCCTCCATGATAATTTTTCAATAACCCAATTATCTATCAATTTAACATCTGTCTTTGGACATAGCAGCATTCACTGCTTTAAAATCCAGAAAAAACAGGGATTAATTTCCATGGGGCTTCTTCCCGTTGTTGCCTCAACATTGATGGAACAGCCGTGAGAAACCCAGGAAATGCTGCAAATACTCCTGGGGTTTTGCTGCTGCTGTTCCACTTGAATGGCATCTGGAGTGTGCAGTTCAAATCAAGGCATTGCATTCAGCAAGGAAATATTGGTCTTGAAGGGGCTGCAGTATATATTCAGCAAAATTAAACCAGAGATAAAAGAGTTAAATCTTGAAAACAGGTTGCATAACCTGGAGGGAGTGCATGGTAGCACAATGGTTAGCACTGCTACCTCACAGCACTGGGGTACCCGAGTTCAATTCCCAACTTGGGTCACTGTCCGCACAGAGTCTGCAAGTTCTCTCTGTGGCTATGTGGGTTTCCTCCAGATGTTCTGGTTTCCTCCCACAGTCTGAAAGACATGTTGGTTAGGTTGGTGAATTCTCCGTCAGTGTACGCAAACAAGCGCCACAGTGTAGTGACTAGAGGATTTTCACAGTAACTTTACTGCAGTTTTAATGTGAGCCTACACATTCATCACATTCAATGTGCTGAATCTAACTGAGGTGTTAAAAATGATGAAAGAACTGGCTTGGTAGAGAGTGGGAAACTATGGAGTGAGGGAGTCCAGAACGAGGTGGTGGTGGGGGTGGTGACAGGGTGCAGAACTTTAAAATGAGAGTTAGGCCTTTCAGAGGTGATGTCAGAAAGCTTCTTCACACCAAGGATATGGGCATCTGGAACTTCCAACTAGGCAAAAGCATTGTAAACTATATTGGCAATTAAAAGTATGAAGACTGATCGATAAGTGTTTTTTGTTTGAGATATGGAATCAAGGCAGGTAATCCCCATCCCACCACAATCCCACCCAATAAACCCTGTCACTCAAGCTCAGAGAGCTCAAGCAACTCAGCCCTTATCTGCACTTGGATTTCTTGTTCACTGCGCTTATGCTTTTCAGAAATGGAGTTTTGGCAAGGGTGTTACATACCAGGTTGAACGATCGTAAATCAGAACATCACAATCTACTGATACCTGCATCTTGAAATGAATGAAATTTAATAGAAATTCTCATTGTGTTATGAGACTGCCCATTGGTAACTATCAATGGAGATGCAGTACAGGAAAGAGATAGCAAATCTGGTGAAATGGTGCAATGACAATAATCTTTTCTCTCAAATGTCAGTAAAACATTATTGACTTCAGAAAGCATAGTAAAGAACTTGCGCTTGTCTACATAGAATCATAGAAGTTTACAGCATGGAAACAGGTCCCTCGGCCAAACTTGTACATGTCCAGTTTTTACAGTAAGCTAGTACCACTTGTTTAGATCCCTGAGCTCACAGCTAGTCACAGGCCTCCAGTTTGAAAAACAACCCTCTAGAACCATTTCCTGTCTTCTGTCATCAAGCCAATTTTTGTATCCAATTGGCTACCTCATCCTAGACTCGTTGAGATTTAACCTTATGCAACAACTTATCATGTGGTACCTCTTCAGAGGCCTTGCTAAAGTCCATTCAGACTATGTCCACTGCACTGGACTAATCTACTACCTCCTTGGTTGCCCCTTCAAAAAACTCAATCAAATTCATGAGACATGATTTTCCACTCACAAAGCCATGCTGATTGTCCCTAATGCCTCCACAAATGCCTACAGTTCCCGTCTCTCAGAAGATCTTCTAATAACTTACCCATCATGGACATTGGGCTCACCAGCCTTTAGTTCCCAGGCTTTCCCTGCAGCCTTTCTTAAACAAAGGCACAACATTTGCCATCCTCCAATCTTCAGGCACCTCACTTGTGGCTGTCGATCATTCAAATATTGCTGTGAGGGAACCTGCAATTTTCTGCCTAGCCTCTCACAATGTTCTGGAATACACTTCATCAGGCCCCAGCGATTTATCTACCTTTATGTGCTTTAAGACTTCCAGCATCTCCTCTGTAATACGTACTCTCCCCAATACATCACTAGTTATTTCTCCAAGTTCACTAACTGTTATGCCTTTCTCAACAGTAAATATTGATGATAAATATTCATTTAGGATCTCACCCATTTCTTGTGGATCCATACATAGATGATTCTGTTGATCCTTAAAAGGCCCTATTTGCTCCCGAGTTACTCTTTTGCCCTTTTCGTATTTGTAGAAGTTCTTTTGATTCTCCTTTACCTTTCTGCTAAAGCAATCTCGTGTCACCTTTTTGCCCTGCTGATTTCTCTCTTGACTCTACTCTGACACATTCTGTACTCTTCAAGGGATTTACCTGATCCCAGCTGCTTATGCATGTCATATACCTCTTTCTTCTTCTTGATCAGGGCCTCAATATCCTGAGTCATCCAGGGTTCCCTACTTCTGCAAGCATTGCCCTTCTCTCTAAAATGAATGCACTTACCCTGAACCTTGATTAACACACTTTTGAAAACCTCCCACTTGCCAGATGTCCCTTTACCTGCCAGCAGACAACTTTTGAAAGTTCATGTTTAATACCATAAAAATTGGCCTTGCCCCAATTTAGAATTTTAACTTTTGGGCCAGACTTATCATTCTCCGTAGCTATCTAATGAAATTACAGTCGCTGGTCCCAGAGACGTCCCTCAGAAACACTTCTGTCATCTGTCCTTCCTTATTTCTCAAGAGAAGGTCAAGTTTTGTTCCCTCTCTGACCGGGCCATCCACATACTGAATAAGAAATTCTTCCTGAATAAAGTTAAAAATTTATTTATTAGTCAGAAGTAAACCTACACTGCACTGAAGTTATTGTGAAAATTCCCTAGTCGCCACACTCACCTGTTCAGGTACACTGAGGGAGAATTTACCATGGCTAATGCACCTAATCAGCACCTCTTTCAGACTGTGTGAGGGAACTGGAGCATCTGGAGGAAACCCACACAGACATGAGGAGAATGTGCAGACTCTGCACAGACAGTGACCCAACCCAGCAATTAAATCCAAGTGCCTAGCACTGTGAAGCAGCAGTGCTAACGACTGTGCCAACATGCCACCCTATACACTCATTAAATTTCTCTCCATCCAAACTATAACACTATGGCTTTCCCAGTCAATGTTGGGAAAGTCAAAATCCTCTACTATTAACACGTTGTTTTTCTTGGAGATATTTGTAATTTCCTTATATATTTGCTTTGCAATTTCCCACTGACTATTTGGGACCTATAGTTCTACCCATATAGACTCAGTGGATGAATCCTCAGAAATACCCCTCTCAGTCCTGCCACAATGTTCACTATAATCAAAATGCAATCACTTCCTCTTTTACCTCCTGTTTTATCTTTCCTGTAGCATCTATACCCTGGAACATAGAGCTACCAGTTCTGTCCCTCTCTTAGTTATGTTTCAGTAATAGCTATAATGTTCCAGTTCCAGCTACCCATCCATGCCTTGAGTTCATCTGCCTTGTCCATCAGACCTGTTGCATTGAAATAAATGCAGTTTAATCTGGACTTCCCTTGCACTCTGCCCTGTACTTGCCTGACCTGTCTACTACTAGGATTACTGACATTTGCTTTACTATTTAATATGCTATCATTACCTTCTGAGTTGTGCTCAACCTTCTCTTTCTGTCTCCCTGCTGCTTTGGGTCCCACCTCTTGCCAAACTAGTTTAAATGCTCCCGATTGGCTGTAGCAAATCTTTCCACCAGGATTTCATCCCCCTCCAGTTCAGGTGCAACTCATCTGTCTTGAACAGATCACCCCTGTCCCAGAAGAGATCCCAGTGATCCACAAACCTAAATCCCTGTCCAGCTATCAACCCATGCCTTCATCAGCCTAATCTTTCTATTCCTACTCTCACTCTTACCAACAGTAATCCAGAAATTACTACCCTTGAGGTCCTGCAGTTTAGCCTTCTGTCTAATTCTCAATATTCACACGTTAGGACTTCATCCCTTTTCCTACCTGTGTTGTTGGTTCCAAGTGTACAATAACCTCTGGCTGCTCACCTTCTCCCTTATGAATGTCCTGCAACCTCTCAGTGACATCCTTGGCCCTGGCACCAGGGAAGCAACATATAATCCTGGACTCTCAATTGCAGCCACAGAAATGCCTGTCTGTGCTTCTGACAAGCAAGTTCCTTATTATTACTACTCGCTTGTTCTTTGCCCAATCCCATTCTGCAGCAAAACCAGGTATGGTGTCATAGGCCTGGATGCTGTTGGTATTTCCCCCTGAGAGGGGGAAATCATGGTGAAGGGGAAATGTCAATAGCTTCATGTTTCTCGGTATCAACATCACAAATAATATGTCCTGGTCCCTCCATGCAGAAGCTATAGTTAAGAAAGTCCACCAATGCCTCTATTTTCTCAAGAGTCTTAGGAAATTCAGCAAGGCCAATATGACTCTGACCAATTTTTACAGATGCACATAGAAAGTATCATTTTCAGATGTATCGTGGCTTGGTAAGGCTCCTGCCCTGACCAAGACAGCAAGAAACTACAAAGGATTGTGTACATAACCCAGTCCATCACGCAAACAAGTCTCCATTCCATTCTAAACTTCCCGCTGCCTTGGGAAAGCAGCCAGCATAATCAAGAACACCAAGCACCCCAGGCATATTCTCTTCCACCTTCTCCCATCGGGAAAAAGATATAAAAATCTAAGATATACCAACCAACTAATTAAGGACAGCTTTTTCCTGTTGCCATCAAACTTCATAGGGACTTACCATATGTTAAGTTGATCATTGTCTATACCCTAGCTGTGACTGTGACATTGCATTCTGTACTCTCTCCTTTCCCTCTCCCGTACGTACCTTATAAAAGGTTAGCTTTGGCTGTAGATTGCGCAAGAAACAAAACTTTCCACTGCATCCCAATACATGTGACAAAAATCAAATCATATCAAATCGATAATGGCTGCAGGAATTAAGAGCTGGGATACTTCTGACTGGTATTCATTTGTGAGTGGAAAGTGAATTGGCTGCATAATGAGTTAGCACACTATCCTTTCACCTCATGGATCTGAGTTCAAATGCATTCCAAGCTGATGAGCTGAAAGTCTAATTGATGCCCCAGTGAAGTGATTTTTACAGTTTCTGGCCTGAGTAAGTCCACAGCACATTCCAAAGTAGAATTTGGCCCCGGCTCTCTCTCACTGAGGCTGCATGTGTTCCAGTTGGAAAGTAGGGGACTGGTGCAATAGGGAGGGCTGGCCTTTTGAGTTTTGGATGGAGGTATGTTATTCGGCGATTGTAGAGGGAGCTTTTACTTATTCGTCTTATGATTGACCCAGTGAAGGTCGATCAAGTATGAATTTAACATTTCACCTGACCTGCGCTATACCTGACCTGAATATACTTGATGCCGTCACTGGGCACAGAAGTTTGGAAAGTGCTTCATTCCCCACTGTTGACATCTTTCACTTCAATGCCACGTGGAAATTTGCCAACAATAGTTCACAGCCCAAGATTTGGATCAGGAGAAATTGACTCCAGATGCTACAATTGAGTGAAGAACTCACGTCAGCCAAACTTCTGTCAGCTGTTTAAATTGGCATGTTCCACTGTGCACACCAGCGAGAAAAGCCATGCAGGTGTTGAACTTAGCCAACATTTTTTGACTTCATGTGCAGTGATTCAGAAAAGAATGGGAATTTTAACGAAAGACTTGGGCTTTACTAAATCCAAATCCTTTCCCAAACCAAAAGCAAATACTGCGGATGATTTTTAATTCCTTTTTTTATCATGTGAGGAAGCTGAGCTTCTCCATACCACACCTTTCAAGGTAATAAGTCTCACAACACCAGGTTAAAGTCTCAACTCACCTAATGAAGGAACAGCGTTCTGAAGGCTCGTGATTCCAAATAAACCTATTTAACCAGTTTTAGAATTATCATGGAACAAAAACAATGTTGTGAAACTTTTTACTGTGTCCACCCCTGTCCAACACCGTCATCTCTACTTCATACATCTTTCAAACCCTCTTGATTGTTTTTTCTTTATCTTCTCAGACTTGACCTGGACAAGTTCTAATGAAAGGTGCACATTAATTCTGTTCTCTCTCAACACATGTGTTTTTACCTGATGCATATTTGCAGCATTTCATTTGATTTGATATGATTTATTATTATCACATGTATTGCGATACAGTGAAAAGTGTTACTTCATGCGGGTAATGCTGACAAAGAATACCATTAATAGTGTACATAGGAGAGAAGAAAAGGTCCGGGTGCAGAATGCAGCGTTACAGTCATAGCTAAGGTGTAGAGAAAGATCAACTTAATGTATGGTAGGTTCATTCAAAAGTTTGATGGCAGCAGGGAAGAAGCTGTTCCTGAATAGGTGATGATCTCGGACTTCTGTGTTTATTCTGATGGCAGAAAGTGGAAGAGAGAAGGTCCAGGGTAAGTGGGAATCCTTAATTATGCTGGCTGCTTCCCAACACAGCGGAGTCAATGGATGGGAGCTGGTTTGCATGATGGACTGGGCTACGTTTACAACCCTTTGTAGTTTCTTGTGGTCTTGGATAGAGCAGGACCCATACCAAGCTATGATATATCCAGAAATGATGCTTTCTATGGTGCACCTGTGAAGATTGGTGATAGGTGTAGCTGACATACAAATTTTCTTAGCCTCCTGAGAAAAGCAAGGGGTTGATGAGCTGTGGCGTTAGTGTAGGGGGCCCAGGATAGGTGATTGGGTGCCTAGAAACCTGAAGCTGTCAATCATTTCCACTTTGTCACTGATGATATAGACAGAAATGTTCTTTTGTGTCAAGCTCCTGAATTGTCTCTTTATAATTTTTGTTCTTTCTGTCACTTTGTATTGATTATATTAATGACTCTGTGCACTGTGTCACTGTGGTAAATTTCTCAAATAATCAATCATTGGCAATCTCAAAGATAACATTTACATCACCAAGGCACAATGATCAGAAAGGTTCCAGTTCAATCTTTGGTGCAGGATATGCAAGTCCCGATTAGTTATTAGACTATTACAATTGAATTAGGGACAGGGAAATTGGTTTCCTGATTGCCATTCAGTGACTGCCTCCACCCACTCCATCTTTAAAGTTACAAAGCCAATGCTCAGAGTGGGCCAGGCAGACGTGAATCCATTCCTTGCTTGTTCCAAAAACCAAATTCCAATTGAATCCAATTCATGATCAAGAGAGACAAACAAGATCCAGGTTGACAAGATAAGGCTTTTCACACTATCTTGGGCTTCATCTGATGTTTAATATTAGCCAAAAGGCCAAGAAGGAAGTGGCCAGTCATTTTGGCCCGAAAGGTGCTGTTTTGTGCCAAAATGGTGTCGGCACAGCTTCCAATCATTACCAGTGTGGTCTGTGCCGAACCAACCAACCTGCTGAGGTGATTGTGTCATTGGTCAGCATGTAATGTATTGCACTATAAATTTGGAGTCACATTCTTTCAATTATTCATTGATGTTGGAGGTTTTAAAGTTAAATAAAATTATTAAAACTTCCTGTCAGTCTCCTCTTAATCCAATCTTTTGTTTTTTCTCTTTCTATCTTGCATCTGACGACATCTGAATTTACTCACTTTTAGTTTACACTTCCTTCTTGTGCCATTAATTTCACAGCCCTGTTAAAATCTGGATAGGTAATGAGGTTTTTACACATGAGTTTCTAGGTGCAGGCTGCTGTAAATCTGTGTCTCTCTCTGTCTGTCCTAGCTGCTCAAATCAAAAACACTTGCCAGAGAGTCCAGTGGAGTCTTCTACTGTTATGCTGCTGCTACCCCACAGTTCTGGCTGATTAGGAAACCCCTACTCTAGCTTTCTGCCTGTTGGTATATCCAAAAGATTTATAGGTTGACAATTAATCTACCTGACCACACAACAAGCACACTTTCCATGGCCATCAAATCCTGGAGTGGGATTCCTTTTTTAATTCATTCGTGGGACATGGGCTTCACCGGCTGGTCGACATTTATTGAGACAAGGTTGCAGGTCTACAATGATCTCATTCAATGGCACAACAGGCTTGAAGGCCTAAGTGTTCCTATGTTTCAAGGGATTGGAGAGAAAACTGCAGAAGAGGAGACAAATATCAAGGCCCTGAGATTCTGCCATGGGTCTCCTGGCTTTGCCCTAACTCCAAGATACTTTTCTAATTTTCACACTTAGAATAGAAGTATTGACTTGTGCACATCATTTCAAACTGTGAAGAGGTTAAAATAGAAGAAGCATGAGGGCCTCATCAGCAATACTGAAGATTGCCTGGGATCAAACATTATATCTTACAAATCACTTCACTATCTCAAACTGGAATAGTTGCACCAGGAATGTATCAGGACTTCTCCAAAATGTGAAGAGGTTGGCCTAAAATACCAGACCTGATTTTCAATGAAAATATATTCATGCCATCCAACCATCTGCAACAACAACATGGGCTTGGAGAATGTTCATGCAGATAGTGGAATTTGAATTCAATAAGAAAAGTATCTGGAATTAAGAATCTACTGATGACCATGAAACTGCTGTCAATTGTTGGCAAAAGTGGTCTGGTTCATTAATGTCCTTTCGGGAAGGAAATTTGCTGTCCTTACCCGGTTGGCCCACATGTGACTCCAGATTCACAGCAATGTGGTTGACTTTCAACTGCCCTCAGGCAACTAGGGGATGGGCAATAAATGTGGGTGAGCCAGTGACACCCATGTCCCACAAATGATTTAAAAAAAGAATCCCACTCCAGGATTTGATGGCTATGGAAAGTGTGCTTGTTGTGTGGTCAGGTAGATTAATTGTCAACCTATAAATCTTTCCAATATACCCAGAAGTAGAAGGTTAAAGCAGGCATTTCCTAATCAACCAGAACTGTGGGGTGCTATGAAGTGAAATGTATTTCTTTGGTGTGTTCTGACATTAATTATTAAATGATAGCCTCACACTAGTGAAGTTTAACAAGACATTCTGTACTGGAAAGGTAAAAGATGTCTAAATATTTGAAATTCACCAGATGCCATTAGTTTGAAAACCATATTTAAATGTCAGATTTGGATAGCTTTGGGTTTGGTTGGTGAGCTTTGCACAATGAGCATATTGATTGCTTGAATGTCCTACTGTTATTGCTCAGAAGGTATGCTGTTTGACATTAGGATATATAGCACACAGTGCTTGTATAATAAGGACAGTGTGAGAAAGTTTTTCTGAGCACCTTCAGAAAACCCATCTGTCTGATTGTAAGTTCAAACTCCATTTGTCCAACGTGGTCAATTAAGGTCAGAAAATTGTCTCCGAAGTGGAAATAGGTAGGTCCACAGTTCTTTGATAAATCAATTTGCTCTTTGTGAGAAAGAACGTCTGAGGTTGAGCAATGATTTGTAACTACCGGCTCCTCCCTTTGGAAAGATGCCAAATTATCACGTTAGGTGGCTCATAGGACTCTCATTTCTGAGCCAGACAATGGTAGATTCCAAGACCAATCCCAGAGTCTTGAGCACCTAATACAAGATGACACTCCCAGTGTAGTACTAAAGGAGTGCTGCAATGATAGAAAATGAACTTAATGTCTCATCCCCTGACACTACGGCATTTCTTCAATGTCTTGTGGTGCCATTCAAAGTGCAGGAGAAGCCCTCCTCGATATCCTGTGCCAATGCTACATAGCCAAATTCTTTTACATTGGTGATTAGATAAATGGAACTTCAGTTTAAATCTTAATCCAAAGGGTGACACCTCCAAAAATACAGCATTTCCTCTGTAACATAGAGCTAGATTTTCTATTTAAATCCTGTTGTCCACATTAAATAAGTAATCCACGACATACAAACCAACCTTCCGTTAAGTGAGTGATTGCATCAGGTCCATTCATTCATAAATGTCTCCCCTGCTCATTAAGCTTTTACTCTGCATACATTTCCGTAGTTTTAACAATCTGACGTGACTAGATCAGATTCTCAAGTTTTTACACATCAGTGCTGGGGAAAATCTGTTGCGTGCAAACAGCATGTGTTTCAGATTGATGACTTTTCATCAGCACAAGGAAAGGTTAGAGATGTAACAAGTTTCAAGGACATACAGAGGCAAGGGGAAGTGGAGGGAAGAACAAAAATAGGGAAGATCTGTAATCTTCCTGGACAGAAGGCATGGGAGATTATAACAAAAAAGAAAGATGATGGTGGAATGCAAGAGGAGATGGTAAGTAGGACATGTAAATAAATAAAAGATCAGTCTAGAGGATTTATAAAGGAAAAATACTGCAGATGCCGGAATCTGAAATAAAAACAGAAAATGCTGGAAAATCACAACAGATCTGATAGCATCTGTGAAGAGAGAATACAGCCAACATTTTGAGTCTGGATGACCTTTCGTCAGAGCTCTCTCTGTACAGATGCTGTCAGACCTGCTCAGATTTTCCAGCACTCTCTGTTTTGTAATAGCAGAATTGATATCAGCTTCTGTCTTAAAGAAATGGGAGCAAAGGTTGCGATCTGAAATTGTAGATCATAGAATCCCTATAGTGCAGAAGGAGTCCATTCGGCCCATCAAGTCTGCACCTACCACAATCCCACCCAGGCTCTATCCTCGTAACCCCATATATTTATCCTGCTAATTCTCCCTGACACTAGGGTCAATTTAGCATGGCAATCAACCTAACATGCACACCTTTGGACTGTGGGAAGAAACCAGAGCACTCGGAGGAAACTCACAGGGGGAATGTGCAAACTCCACACAGACAGTGACCTGAGGCCAGAATTGAACACTGAGTCCCTGGCGCTGTGAGGCAGCAGTGCTAACCACTGTGCTACTGAGCCAATCTCAACACTGAGTCCAGAAAGTTGTAAAGCAACAATTGAATCTTCCCATTTTAAAACCATGAACTTTCTTTGTAATCTGCTTGAGATATTGCTTTTAGCATCCTATGAATGTGAAACTCTAAATGCCTTTGCTTTCTGTCATTGCACAGCTTCCTCCTATTCAAAACTTAATTACTGCTTTCCATAACCAACACAGCAAGGGGAACAGTTTGTATTTTTCTTTGTTCAGGCAGTGTATCTTGTACAGTAACTGCATCCTTACCTCTGGGAACAGCTTGATATTCAGGCAAAGCCTTTGTTTTACACTGAACATTAAACCATAGTCCTGATAGGCCATCTGTATTTTTCTATAGACTAACACGGTGATTATAAATACTTTTACACAGGCTAATCCTAGACAGAATGAATGTGGGACTGAACTCACTGAGGTCAAGGCACGAGAGAGCAAATACGTTTCTAGAACTGATGTACTCCAAAGGGGCAGTCTTTGGACGTACAACTGACATTGTGGAACAAGCTGTTCTGGCAAGTTCCATGGACTGGTGTTCTGAGGACCCGAGGGAACTCTCAGTAATGACATCTCAGAGCCTTAAGCAGAATAGTAGCTGGTTTCTAACTATTGTTGTTAGCTGATTAGCTGAAGAGTCCAGCTGCTGCACCACCTGTTCCCAGACAAACTGCCTGACGTCGTACTATTAGTGCTGCTGTATGTGTAGGCCTGACTGCACAATATTAATGTTCTAAAACACCAGGCCAAGCAGTCTTCCTTCTTTGAATCAGAGAGCTGTGGCTTCAATCTCCACTCCAGAGGCTGGGGCACAGAAGCTGAAACTCCCAGCCTCATACTGAGGGAGTGCAATGTTGTCAAAGGAGCTGTCTTTCAGATGAGACATTAAGCTGGTGTCCTCTCATCATAGAATCCCTACAATCCAAAGGAAGCTATTTGGCCCATCAATTCTGCACTGACTCTCCAAAAGAGCATCTTACCCAGGCCCACACCTCACTATCCCTATAACCCTATGCATTTATTATTGTCTTAGTCCTTTAGTGTCTGCATCTTTGGACACTAAAGGACAATCTAGCATGGTCACTCTAGCTAACCTGCACATCTTTGGAGTATGGGAGGAAACCAGAGCCCCTGAGGAAACCCATGGGAAGAACGTACAATCCTCACACAGACAGTCACACCAAGTTGAAATCAAACTTGGGTCTCTGGCGTTGTGAAGCAGCAATGCTAATCACAGTGCCACTGTGCTGCCCCAGGAGAACATAAATCTTCCTCATCGCTTACGAGAAAATGGACTTTTCCTCAATGTCCTGGCCAATGTTTGTTCCTCAATCAACATGACTCAATCATCCTGATGTTGCTGTTTGTGGAATCTTGCTGTGAACTGTCTTTCCTGTGATGACACTTGATTGGCTGTAAAACACTCTGGATGTTCTGCACTGTGAAAGGCACTATATAAATGCAAATATTTATCTTTCTTTCTCTTCATTTTGCCTTGCACATTTAATGAGTGCTGTCACCAACCATAAATCTGATTAGCATAAACAGGGTAGAGCTGAAAAAGTAAGAAAGAAAGATTTACTTTTATATAGTGCTTTCCATGAACACCAGACCTTTCAAAGCACTTTACAACCAATGTGGTATCTCATGAATTCCAGTAACTGTTGCGATGTAGAAAATATGTCAGGCAATTTGTGCACAGCAAGATCGCAAAAACAGAATTTGAATTGATTTGATCCGATTTGATTTATTATTGTCACACATATTAGCATACAGTGAAAAGGCAATGGGAAGTGTAGACAGAGTCAATGGATGGGAGGCTGGTTTGCATTCAGATTGGGCAACATTCATGAAATTATGTGATTTCCTGCAGTCTTGGGCAGAGCAGGAGCCATACCAAGCTGTGATACAACCAGAAAGAATGTTTCCTAAGGTGCATCTGCAAATATTGGTGAGAGTCATAACTGACATGCCAGATTTCCTTCGTCTTCTCAGAAATTAGAAGTGTGGGTGGGCTTTCTTAACTATAGTGTCAGCAGGGGAGTACCAGGACAGGTTGTAGGTGATCTGGACACCTAAAAATTTGAAGCTTATGACCATTTCTACTTTGTCCCCATTGATGTAGATATGGGCATGTTCTCCATTACGCTTCCTGAAGTTGATGACTTCATTTTGTTGAAGTCTCCTTTGTTTTGTTGACATTGAGGGAGAGATTATTGTTGTCATACCAGTTCACCAGATTCTCTACCTTATTCCTGTACTCTGTCTTGTCATTGTTTGAGATCTGACCCACTGCAATGGTGTCGTCAGCAAAATTGAAAATCAAGTTGGAGGGGAATTTGGCCACACAGTCATAGGTGTACAAGGAATATTGTAGGGGGCTGAGAACAAGGCTTTGTCGGGCACTGGTGTTGAGGATGATTGTGGAGGTGTTGTTGAGGCCTATCCTTACTGGGATAAGCTTCCCAGTAAGGATACTCACCTTACTGGGTGAGTCTCAGTCAGTAAGACTGACTGAGTGGTCTGTGAGTTAGGAAGTTCAGGATTCCAGTCACAGAGGGAGGATCTGAGCCTCTGACCACAGAGATTGGAGATGAGATTTGTAGAAATAATGGTGAAGGCTGAGCTGTAGTCAATAAATAAGAGTCTGACATGGGTGTTCTTGTCATTTAGGTAATGCGATAGTGACCAGATAATCTGTTTCTCTGATGTTGATTGAGGGATAAACATTGCCAAGCAGACCAGGATAGCTCCCACGCTTTTCTTCAAAATAGTGCTGCTGGGTCTTTCACACCTCTCCAAAGGAGTAAATGGGATCTCCATTTAACATCTCTTCTGAAAGAGAGTTCCTCTGACAGTGTGACATTCCCTCAGTACTGCACTGAAGTGCTTTGATTTTTGGATTCAAGGAGTTTGAACCTGTACAAAAAGACCAAACTTCCGTCCCTGCCATCAGTTTAAGTCAGCCTTCGGGAATAAGAGTCAAAATTCCTACAGCTGAATAAGTACTGGCAATTGTAAATGTGTAACTGGGATGATCATGCTGGGCCCTACAATCAAATACCTAAGCAACACTCACTGAGAAAGTTAACAATTAAAGAAAACTCTCATTTCCCACATAACAATGCCCCAGTATGATGGACCTATACCAAACTAGGTCAGCAAGTTTCTTTTTCTTAAATGGAGACTCAGCTATTTGTTAACATGGTCTTTTCAGGCCATGTTAACAAGTAGTGTTGGCAACTTAGGCCAAGAGAAATGAAGAAGATTGCAAATTAAATGAATTGTATATTGAGAACTTCACCTAGGACTGGTGTAGTTTCAAAACAAAAATGACAGATTTTGGCAACGCTGTGACCCCAATTTTACCCCATTCAGATAGTCTCCCAACAATTCATATCCCAAAAGTCCCTGTCCTCTTCATTATTTCTGCTGGATGGCACAGTGGTTAGCACTGCTGCTTCACAGTGCAAGGGAACTGGGTTCAATTCTCAGCTTCGGGTGACTTTGCGGAGTCTGCACATTCTCCTTATGTCTGCGTGAGTTTCCTCCAGTTTTCTCCCATAATCCAAAACACATGCTGGTTAGATGCATTGGCAATGCTAAATTCTCCCTCAGTGCGCCTGAACAGATGCTGGAGTTAGGTGACTAGGGAATTTTCACAATAACTTCATTGCAGTGTTAATGTGGATCTAGTTGTGATACGAAAGAATAAACCTTAACTTTATCCCAACAATCCCTTTGCCAGCAATCTTTGCAAACAGTTATAATATAAAAGTCTTGTTAGCCTGTACAGGACATTGATGAAACCATACCTAGAGTACAGCGCACAATTTCAACCCTGTTGTTCAGGGAGGGATTTATTTGCAGTTCAGAAAAGGTTCACTGGGTTGATTCCTGGGATGAAGGGGTTTGTTTTATGAGGAAAGGTTGGGCCCTTACTCGTTGGAGTTTGGAAGAATGAAAGATGATCTTCTTGAAACATAAGATTCTGAGGTGTCTGGACAGGGTAGATGCTGAGATGGTGTTTCCCCTTGTGGGGTAATCTAGAACCAGAGGTTTGGAAATATGGGATCTTCCATGTAAGGTAGAGAATGAGGAGGAATTTCTTTACTTAGCCAATAATCATTGGAATTCTCTATCCCAGAGAGGTGGCTGGATCATTGGATATATTCATTGCTGATTTAGATAAATTTTTGATCTATGAGGGAGTCCAGGATTACGGCATAAAAGTGGAGTTCAGACTTGGACTACAACATGGGTGGCACAATAGCACAATGGTTAGAACTGCTGCTTAACAGCACCAGGGTCCCAGGTTCAATTCTAGCTTTGGGTTACTGTCTGTTTGGAGTTTGTACTTTCTCCCCGTGTCTGTGTGGGTTTCCTCCCACAGTCCAAAGATATGAGGGTTAGGTTGATTGGCCATGCTACATTGACCCTAGTGTTAGGGGGATTAGAGAGTAAATGAGTTGGGTTATGGGAATAGGGTGGGATTGTGGTTGGTACAGACTTGATGGGCTGAATGGCCTCCGTCTGTACTGTAGGGATTCTACGAATCAGATCAGCCATGATCTTATTGAATGGTGAAGTAGGCTTGAGAAGCCAAATGGCCTACTCCTGCCACTATTTCTCTCTGTTCCAACAATCCCCCTTTCTGTCTCAATAATTTCTGGCAACCAATCCCTGTTCTGTCTCCAGCTGGATACTAAAATACCACAGTGCTCATGGAGTCATACTGTCTGCTGGACAGAAAGCTGGGGGAAAGTAATATCATGGCGAGATGAACAAAATATATGCGAAACTGTTGATAAAGATAAGCAGGAGTTTGGTGTTAAGACTTTCATTAATTTATTAAAAAATTGAAGAAAAGTAATGTTAAGATTTTGGGTATCAGCAGATGACCCTGTGTAAGATAATACTCTTCCAATTTAGACATAAGCCTTCAGCGAGATATGCAGGATCCCATTACCAATGAACTTTTACCTGATAACCATTAGATCAATTCTGTAAAGTAGCACAGAGTATTAACATCACTATAGCAAAGTTAAGTAGTTTGGATTTTTTTCAGTTTAAACAGATTTAGCATTTATTTAAAATAATAATATGATTGTAAAGTGAACTTAACCTTCTGAAAGTCCTGCTTTCATTGGCTTGAATGGCTTCTAATTGTTGACCATTAAAAAGTTTAAATGAAAGTTGGCAGCTGCAAGGTATTTATCCACTGCACATATTCTGAGCAGTTATGTCACCAGCAGCAGTGCTATGTTACAGAGAGAGGTTGTAGATTCCTCAATGGAATTAAAGCCTCTTTAATTTGTTGTAATTTCTACCTGAAGGGAGTTTATACAAATCAAATTGACCTGCAGTCACTTTACTTGCCAGTAATGAATGTGGTTTTGCGGGATTCTTTGAATCATTTTTCATAAGTTGTGTTTGGATCTTCTCATCTTGCTCTAAGACTGATTCACACACAGAACAATAGCTTGCCCTATTCATTCTCCTTACTTTGTCACTTTGAAATCGGAAGATGCACAGAGTTAGTGGGACATGGCTCAAATCAATTGTATATTTCTCAATAATCTTTTTTTATGCATTCAGCTCTGTTGCTGATGCCTTCAGAGCCATTCACTAACTTTACTTTGAATTTATATTGTCTTCCACCTTTGAACATGAAGCGGTTCTCCAAGAAAATGCTGTCAATCTAGGAAGGAATCGCAGCAGAACAGAGAATTACTGTTTCCTTGATGCCTCTCTCACAAGCTGCAGAGAATACGGCCACCATTCATAAATTCTAACCAACCCTTTTATTTCAGGAGAAACAATGCTGTATTCAATCACAGCTTCAGTTAATTTTTCTTCTCTCATTTTTTTTCTTCCTGGGTTTGATTCCTCCACAGTGCTGGTTACATCCTGGGTATTGGTTACAACTGGCCCCAGCAGTCCTGGTTCAAGAAAGGTCCCAAACAGCCAAAAGAGAAATAGCATGTATCTATGTGTATGTGTGTGTGTGCATGTGTGTAAGATAGTATGTGTGTGCAAGTGAGAGTATGTAAGGATGTGCGCGTGAATGTGTGTGAGACAGTTGTGTGTAGAAACATGCATGTTAATGTGTATATGAGACAGGATGTATGTGAAAATGTGTGTGTGTATGTGTTTGTGTGTGTGTGTGTGTGTCAGTGTATGTCAGCATTTGTGAGAGAAAATGTATGGTTGGGATTTTCCAATCTGCATCACGGCAGGCAGAAGCAAAAAATATTGGAAAGAGCCAAAAATCAGTCTAACATAGAAGAGTACAGCACTAGGAACAAGCCCTTCGGCCCATGATGTTGTGCTGAATATAATGCCAAATTAAGCTAATCCCTTCTGCCTGCCCTTGGTCGATATCCCTCTATTCTTTGCATATTCTTATCTAAAAGCCCCTTATACGCTCCTATCGTATCTGCCTGCACCACCATCTTTGGCAGTGCATTCCAGACACCTACCACCTCTGTGTAAAAAAAACTTGACTTCACATCTCCTTTAAGCTTTCCCCCTCTTACCTAAAGTGCATGCCCGCTAATATTCAAAATTTCAACGTCATTGTAAAACCCGTTTCTGATTATCTGCAGCACATTGGGAACATCATTTTAATATATTTGCATATCAATGTAAAGCTAGCTCACTGGAATCAAAATCCCCATGTTAGAATGTCAGGCCACATCAGCACGACTATACGAATTGTTCAGCTACCTTGCATCGCACAGTGCTTGTGGCAATCAGACTCAGTGCCAGGTTTCTCAGTTAGCACCATATCACTTTCAGGGTGCTGTCAGAGGCAAGAATCTGCTTACCAGATCAGCGGTAAAGTGGGGGTGACTGCTAATGTGCTATGATGGGGAAGGTGGAATAACTGGCTTGAGGGCAAGGAAAGGAGCTACAGCGTAAGAGCTCAACTGAGGAAGGGAGGGAAGAAAGGAGAAAGGTTGCACTCACACGTGACTGGGTGAGAGGATGGCAGAGTCTCCACTGTGCACGGTAGGGATGATGCGGATGATGTGTATATTGCAGAATATGTTAAGCAATTTAGGGTCAGAATAGGAGGAGCGATGATTGAAAAAGTGCTTTAGTTTACATTGTTGACCTTGCAAAGACTATCCCAGTCCAGAAGGGGGAGGGGATGTCAGTTCAGCCTCTGCTGCGCCGAGCATGTTGTGTGGAGGGCACGGTCATAACATCACACGCAACGGTCGAGGCTGTTTCTGGTATGATACAAGATTGCAGATGGCATATAGATGGTGGAGGAGGGATGAAGTCTGGAGAAGGCACAGGAAGGTCTACCTCAAAATATTTAGGGGGTAATAAAGAAGAACCACCACAATCATAATGGGATCAAGGAATACAGGAGGATGATTGAGAGGTCTGTGAGGAAGGGAAACCTGAACATTAAGCATTATTTCGAAGCAGAGTAGGAGAGTTCTGCCCAGCCACGAGGCCAATTTTAATATGATATCATTAAAGCAGATTATCTGGTCATTATCACATTGCTATTGTGGAAATTTGCTATTCCCAAAGCTAGCTGCCATGCTTCCTTCATTACAATAGTGACGAGATGTCAAATAATACTTAATTCACTGTAAAATGTTTTGTGGAGGAATGATGTAATGAAAGGCACTACATAAATGCAGCTGTCTCTTTTTATCCATAATGTGGAGATGCTGGCATTGGACTGGGGTAAACACAGTAACAAGTCTCACAACACCAGGTTAAAGTCCAACTGGTTTATTCAGTGCCAAAAACCATTAGCTTTCGGAGCACTGCTCCTTCATCAGGCAAATGGGAGTTACAAGCAGACCATATAAAGACACAAACTCAATTTACAAAATAATGATAGGAATGCGAGTCTTTACAGGTAATCAAGTCTTAAAGGTACAGACAATGTGAGTGGAGAGAGAGTTAAAGACAGGTTAAAGATATGTGTATTGTCTCCAGCCAGGATAGTTAGTGAGATTTTGCAAGCTCAGGCAAGTCGTGGGGATTACAGATAATGTGACATGAACCCAAGATCCTGGATGAGGCCATTCTCATGTGTGTGGAACTTGGTTATCAGTCTCTGCTCAGTGACTCCGTGTTGTCATGTGTCATGAAGGCCACCTTGGAGAACATTTATCCAAAGATCAGAGGCCGAATGCCTGGACTTTAACCAGCTTAACTGGGATCTTGGGCTCATGTCACACTATCTGTAACCCTCATCACTTGCCTGGGCTTGCAAAATCTCACTAACTGTCCTGTCTGAAGACTATAAACACCTCTTTGATCTGTGTTTAATCCTCTCTCCACTCACATTGTCTGTACCTTTAAGACTTAATTACCTGTAAAGACTTGCACGTTCCAATCATTATTTTGTAAATTGAGTTTGTGTCTTTATGTGCCCTGATTGTGAACAGAACTCCCATTTACCTGACAAAGGAACAGAGCTCCAAAAGCTATTTACCCTGCTAATCCCCTTGACACTAAGGGTCAACTTAGCATGGCTAATCCATCTAACCTGCACATTTTTGGAACATGGAAGGAAACCCAAGCTGACACAGGGAGAACATGCAAACTCCACACTGACAGTGACCCAAGTCAGGATTGAAGCCAGGTCTCTGATACTGTGAAGCAGTAACGCTAACTACTGTGGGTGGCACATGTGGCTCCAATTTCCTCCCAATCTGAAAGACTTGCTGGTTAGATGCATTGACCTGAACAAGTGCTGGATTATGGTAACTTGGGGAATTTCACAGTAACTTCATTGCAGTGTTAATGTAAGCCTTACTTGTTTTTAATAAATAGAGTTTAACTTTGTGCCACCGTGCCTCTTAACTTGCCTTCTCTGAGGAGAACCCCTCCCCCCACAGTTCCTCCATTCAATCCACATAATTGGAGCTCCAGATCCCAGAAACCTATCTCGCAAATCCCTTCTGTGCCCTCTCAATGCTTTCATGTTGTGATATCACATTTCCAACTGAACTTCAATCTTGAAATAACATACTTAACATACTTGAGGCTGGTGTAAATAGCCATTAATTTGCAACAGTGACAGACCAATGATTGTCAACAGTGATAATCATCAGTCACAAACAGTGGCACTGGGCAAAGTACAAGGCCTAGAGCTGTAGTACAATGTTGATATAAGTTTCAAATCAGTCTATTAATCTGTTGATCCAGTTATATTACTCCTTTCATTTCAACATGAACTGGCAAATGCATTGCTCAAACTGTCCTCTGCTCAAATTTCAATAATTATACCAGTCAAATCATATTTTTTCAACACCCACTGAAGTAGATGACACAAAACTACCTGCCGAGATTACACTTAATTCCAGCTAGATTGGAGGTGGGGTGGAGGGGGGAGGGAGGGGGGTGGGGGTGGGATCAAATGTAGCTTTTGAACAGTTTGACTTTAAGTATGTTTCTGTACAATGGACCTCAAATTGATAAATATACTGACAGCCAGAACAAATTTAAAAGGTATTGTTGCTCTAGTAAATTGTCTTGCTTGCTATGTCATTATGCTGAGGAACATTAGCAGATTTTGTGCTATGCATTAATTCCATTTCCACTCCTTTAATTGAAGCTGGGATAAAAATAGCAAAGGTCAGAATTTTATGCAATCACCCCATCCCCACCCTTGAGAGTAAACTGGTGGCAGGCAGGGGAGTAAAATCAGGTGGCATGACAACAATACCGTACCTACTGCCTACCCATCTCCACTGATATTTAACCAGTGGTGGAAGAGACATCGGCCTCGGTGCCCACTCTTGGACCAAATGAGCCCTTTAAATGATTATTCAAAGATGTTTTTTTTTGGGAGATGATGGTGTGTGGTCCCTTATGTTTGGGTACATTGCACCTGAGCTATATTTCCTCCCCCCCGCCAATCCCTGCCACCACCCCTTGCCTTCCCGAATTCTTGGTAGAACAGTCTTGAGCTTGGCCTGATTGGAGTCTCCCAGCCATGATGAACAAGGCCTCAGGGTGTTTCATCTCAAGGCCATGTGCTGGTATATATTTTGTCTAATGTGGTTTTCACATCTGCGTGGGGTAGGACTAAAACTGCAATCAGGATAACAGAGGTGAACTCCTGCAGGCCGTAGTAGGGGTGGCATTTTAGCATCAGGCATTCTCAGTCAGGGGAGTGTAGCTACGTCTAAGCACTACGAGATATTGATTAGAAGGCAGACCCCTTCTCTCCTAGTCTTACCTGAGGATGCTGTAGTCCATTCAGTAGATTGAGAAGTGTTTTGGTTGTAGGGCACAGTCTGGTGAAGCAGATGTGAACTATGTCTTTGTGAAACAGAGCACACAGTAGTCCCTCAGTTCTCTTTGGAAAGTGCACAACCTAGCACCCATCAGCAGCATATAAAGCACACAAGTTGTGATGTCAATCAATGTTTGATGATGACCATGACCATTTAGAATTCTCCACTCTAACTATCCTTGCACATCCTTCAACATAATGAAAGATCCCCCATGAGTGCTATTTAAAGCAGTCATGAACTATCTACCGTTCAGCTGCCGGTGCAACCGTATGTGCCTTTAGAGCTTTCTTAGATGGGCAACTTTGGTTATCAATTCATTGACATAGAATCATAAAATCCTATATATAGAAGGAGACCATTTGGCCCATCAAACCTGAACCGACAATATTCCATTCATGCTCTGTCCCCGTAACCCAACGTATTTACCCTGCTAACTGCACCCCCATGCCCCCCCACCTGACACTAAAATGGCCAATCAACCTAACCCGCACATCTTTGTACGGGAGGAACCTAGAACACTCGGAAGAAACCCGGGCAGACACAGAGAGAACATGCAAATTCCACACAGTCACCCGAGGCCAGAATTGAACCCAGTTTTTCTGGAGCTGTGAGGCAGCAATGTTAACCACTGTGCCACTGTGGTCATGACTCTCGTCTTGTATAGTTGATCTACAAAGAGAGCCATATGCTGCCATAAGGAACATTACAGAGCACACATCTACATTCTTAAGCAATGCTCCCTTAGCCTGGGTTGTTCTGGAAGATGCAGCTCAGCTGAGAATCATGATTTGTGGTAGGCTGCTGTATGCTATGTGTATGAACTAGCCATCATGAGATGGCAACTTTCACCATGACCTATCAGGCGAGAAGCTGAGGAACCTGAGCATGAGGAAGAGGAGGAGAAAGACGTAGAGGGAATGTAAAAGGAAGTGGAGAAATTGAAGAGGAACAGAGTTCTTATGATCACATTATTCATGAACAACATCAATCACCATAACCATATCACCCTTAAACTGCTCTTCCCCCCACCAAAAGTCCCACTCCAGTTCCCTTTCCTGTCCCTGAGCATCACATCAGTCCCCTTCTGACAACACAAAAATAAAAATCACTAGTAAATACACATTACAATCCAAATTTATAAATTCAACTATGAGATACATACAAAAAAAAATCAGTCTTCGCATTCCCATAGTGCCCATATTCTGCATGTCTCTCCTAGTGCTCTCCCACAAAGCGTTTCCCCAGTGTCTGCCGCAGTGCTGGTGGAAGGCTGCTGTCCTTTAATTGAAGAGCCTGCAGGTGGGCTTGGAAGCAACATCGAGTAACTTGTGGTTTCGTAGGTTCAGTCTCAGTCTATGCCTTCTAGGCCTGAGCTGCACCAGTATGGACTGGCTGGCTGACAGGTGGTGTGTGACTGACGATACCAGGCATGCTGGCATCCTGCAAGAGGACAACATTTCAGTGGTCCCAGCCAATGCCTTAATAATCTTCCTAATCTATTGGTGAGGAGATTGAGGGGTTGCTGTGAGACCTTAAAATGAAACCCTTTGAATATCCTGGGAGTATCCTGAGACATGATGGCAGCAATTAGAGCTTGCACTGCAGCACACAGACCAATGATGGAAGATATTTGCATGTCACCATCTCTTGCAGGACAAAGGGAAGTGTGCCTGTGACTGGTTACTATTGTTGAATAGCTGCCTGAGTTGGAGTTGGAGTTTGTGGGTGTGAGGCTGACATACAGGTGGAATTTTATGACCTTGCTCATCCCGAAAAAGTAAAATCCTGCCCAAGGTCAACAGACTTTCCCATTGTCCACCCCTTATCAGCTCGAATTCCCATAATGGGCTGGTAAAATTCCAACTAAATTCTTTGAGGATGAGGTAAGACAATGGATAAACAAATGTTTTTGAGTTTATTTATTAATGTCACAAACAGGTTTACACTAACACTGCAACAAACCTACTGTGAAAATCCCCTAGTTGCCACACTCCGGTACCTGTTCAGGTACATGGAGGGAGAATTTAGCATGGCCTCGGGAGGAAACTGGAGCACCCAGAGGAAATCCATGCAGACATGGGGAGAACATGCAATTCCACAAATGAGTGACCCAAGCCAGGAATCGAACCTGGATTCCTGGCACCATGAGGTGGCAGTGCTAATCACTGTGCCACACTGTGCTTTCCTAATTGGATGGTTGCATACTGATTGAAAGAGATTATTGGTAGATGGGTGATGGAAGTGTAGAAGATTGAGCAATGGTTGAGGTTAGTGGTTGGATATGACATTTCCAAGTGAGCCCACTGACCTTGACAACCTGTGTCAGGTCGTTGAACTTCTTGCAGCATCATATTGAGATAATGTGGTGATTTGATGCCTGCTATTATTTGTTCCCACTGCCTCTTGAGCAATTGGTTGGAGAGTCTCCTGTATCCACTATGTATATAGGATGTGTCTTTCTTTGCTTGTCCTGTACCAAGCCTTCCAAAGTATTGTTTGAAAAGTTTGATGCGCACCCTCTCAGACATTCGGCCATTGTTTAAAATATCACTGACCAGATTGATTTTTGAAAAAAACCCTCCAATTTCTTGCAGCTACAATGAACTATCCCTTCAAGAGGTGTGATGGCCACTTCTATGGGTGTCAGGCATTCATGATGTTAGTTTAGTTTCACAAGTAGGCTTACATTAACTCTGCAATGAAGTTACGATGAAAATCTCCTTGTGTGGAACCTGTTTGGGTACACTGAGGGAGCACCTAACCAGCACATCTTTTGGATGTGGCAGGAAACTGGAGCACCCAGAGGAAACCCATGCAGACCCCATACTGGTGTGTACACCCAATGGACTGAGTGAAGAGTGCTGGCTGCATACAGGAGCATCATGGTGGCACAGTGGCTAGCACTGCTGTCTCACAGTTCCAGAGACCTGTGTTTGATTCGTGGTTTGGGTCACTGTCTCTGTGGAGCTTGCACGTTCTCACCATGTTTGTGTGGATTTCCTCTGGCTCCTTCAGTTTCCTCCTACAGCCAAAGATGTATGGATCAGGTTGATTGACCATGCTAAATTGCCTCTTAGTATCCCAGGATGTCCAGGATAAAGGGATTAGTGAGGTAAATGTGTGGGATTATGGGGATAGAGCCTGGGGTGGCAATATTGTTGGTGTAGACACGGTGAGCCAAATGGCCTCCTTCTGCACTGTAGGGTTCTTATGAAAAAAGTTTCTTCTACACTTCGTAATTTCTAAGCACTGCTGCCTCACGATGCCAGAGACCCAGGTTCAATTCCGGCCTCAGGTCACTGTCTGCTTGGTGTTTGCACACTCTCCCTATGTCTGGTTTCTTCCAGGTGTCCTGGATTCTTCCCAAAGTGCAAAGGTAGATTAGGTTGATTGGCCATACTAAATTGCCTCATAGTGTCAAGGGGACTAGCAGGGTAAGTAAATGGGGTTATGGGGATAGGACCTGAGTGGAATTATGGTTGGTGCAGACTTGAAGGGCCAAATGGCCTCCTTCTACAGTGTAGGGATTCTGTGATTAAAAGAGCAGGCAGCATAATTTTAAAGTATGGCTCAGATCACAATAGGCATGATTGCTTTTGATTGGGGAAGCAAATCATTGCTTTCCCATGATTTGGGAGATTTGTTCACCCAAATCTCTCTCAGAGACTGGCTTGAAGAAAGAAAAGAATTTGCATTTATATAGAGCCATTCACAACCTTGGTAAGTCCCAAAGCACTTCTATAGCCAATAATGCACTTTGAAATGTGGTTGCTGTTGTAAAATAGCAAATGCGGTTGCCAAATCGAATACAGCAAGGTCCCACAGTAAAGTGATAATGAAAAGATAATATTTACAGGGCTAATCTATGGACTCCTGTGTGCTGTATCTTTTTAGTTTAAGCAGTCAAATGGTCACATTGAGAAGATATCAGCCTGGCATGCAATAGCATCTGAATTCATAAGATAGTGTGCCAATGTCTATTTCTAAGAGAATTGATTACATTGACACCAGTGTTACTGAATCAAAGGGAATGCTTCAGAAAGTGCCAAGCTGCTATGTCTGTCCTTATATTCACACAGTGAAGGTAATGTTATAGCATTTGTGATAATAAAAGTAATCTAAATAAAGACAGAGAAGAAACACAACCAATGCGGAAGTGCTTTCCGGTAATACCACTTCCTGGTGACGTAACGAATCTATGACCTTATTGTAAAAGTAGTCCAAAGTCAGGCAGCAGTCAGTACAAGGTTGAGCATTTAGTGAAACTGATAGCCTCACTTCACAGAGACCAATGAATCAATGTCACTTAACTTTCTTTTATTCTTTCTCCTTGCCAAAACCTTGTTGGTATTTAACTGCTGAAGCATCAGACAAGTATCACACTTAAAGAATAGACTTGTTATCTCCCTGATATACAAACTTTTTATCACAGAATTCTTATAGTGCAGTAAAGACCATTCAGCCCATTGAGTCTGCACTGATTCTTTAAATGAAGATCTTACCCAGGCCCTCTCCATCATCCTGGCCCCATAATCTCACTCATTTACCATAGCTAATCCATCTATCCTATATATCTTGGGGCAATTTAGCATAGTCAAACCATCTAATCTGCACATCTTTGGACTATGGTGATAAACCAGAGCATCCAGAGGAAACCCACACAGACACGGGGAGATATGGGTGGCATGGTAGCATAATGGTTAACACTACTGCCTCACAACAAATTTAATTTTATAGCATCTTTACCATAATAAGATATTCCAAGGGATTTCGCTGGAATGTCTGCAGAAACAATATGGCAGAGCCACATAAGGACATAACAGAGCAGATGACCAAAAGTTTGGTCAAAGTGGCAGGTATTATGGAGCAACCGAAAAAATGCTTGATACAAGCAGAAGCAGAACAGGTTTATGGAAAGAATTCCAGAACTTAGGAACTAGCTTTGGAAAGCAGAGCCACCAATATTCAAATGAAGTTTTAAGTTTATTCATTAATGTCACAAGTAGGCTTACATTTACACTGCAAAGAAATTACTGTGAACATCCCCCTAGTTGCCACACTCCGGCACCTGTTTGGGTACACTGAGAGAGAACTTTGCATGGCCAATGCACCTAACCAGCACATCTTTCAGACTGTGAGAGGAAACCGGAGCACCAGAATAGCAGAGGTACAAAAAGCCAGAATGCATAAGTCTCAGATGGTTGTTAAGGCTAGAGGATTATATTAGAAGATTTCATTAGATTACAGGAAGGACATAATTTCTCTGGACAGAGTACAGCAGAGATTTGCACAAATGTTGCGAGGGCTTGAAAATTGCAGTTTTGAGGAAAAATTGTATAGATTGGGGTTATTTTCCTGAGAACAGGAGGGGTTGAGGGGTTGACTTAATTGAGGTATGTAAAATTACAAGGTGCCTAGAGATCATACACAGACTTGTTTCCCCTAGCTGAGAGGTCAACTACCAGGGGACATAGATTAAAGGTGATTGGTAGAAAGATCAGAGGTGACATGAGGAAAAGTCTTTTCATGCAGAGGATGGTGGGCCTCTGGAATTCATTGCCTGAGTTAGTGATTGAGGCTGAAGCACTCAACTCATTTAAAAGATACCTGAATCCTTGCATGAAGTATTGTAACCAGAAGTCTATGGATCAGATTCTGGAAAGTGGGATTAAAATGAGTGACTGGTTTCTTTTTTTCTCTCTTTTATGGATGGAGCATTTGACATGAGGGCTGGATAGCTTTTTTTTTGTACCATAACTTTCCTATGGTTCTGGAAGATTACAGAGAAAGGGAGGGGGTGAAGGCATGGAGGGGTTAGGAAATAAGGGTTAGAAGTTGAAAATTAAGACATTGCTGGTCAGGGAGCTAATGTAGGTTGATGAGTTACAAAGGTTTTTGGATGAATGGGATTTGGGGTAATTTCAGAAATGGGCAACAGAGTTTTGAATGAGCTTAAAGCCAGCGTTTTGTAGCCCCACTACGGTGTGTCTCTCCCCAGTAGCAGCAGAAGTAAGCAATTCAGCTCTTCAAGCCTGCTCCATCATTCAATCAGATCATAGTTGATTGTTCCCTGGTCTCAAATCCACTTCCCTACTTGGTCCCCAGATCTCTTCAAGCTGTTTTTTTATGAAAAATATATCTTTCTCTTTCTTGAAACCATTTAATGTTTCAGACTATACCTCAGTATGTGGCAGCGAGTTATGCAAATTCACCACCCTCTGCAAGAAATAGTTCCTCCCCACCTCAATTTTAAATCTACCATCTCTCAACCTACACCTATGACCTCTTGTTCTGGATTGCCCCGCAAGGGAAGCATTTGGTCTCCATTTATTTTCTTATTCCTTTTTAGTATTTTTTATATTTCAATCAGATCCCTTCTCATCCTTCTAAACTCCAGAGAGTATAAACCCAAACTGTTAAATCTCTCCCCCACCACATTTTAAATATAGTGGGTCATTTAAATTGTTGTTTCCTTCAGCAGGACCTTAATGCCCTGTTGGACAGAAGGAGCTGTTAATTCCTGGTGCAAATTTATAGGAGGCAAAAATGGTTGGACAGCCAAGAAAGCACAGGAAAAGTAAGTTTAGAAATAATGAGAGCACGGATTAGGAATAAAACAACTGAAGGGCTGAAGCACGGAGGTGGATGAGATTACTGAAGTGTAAGTAGGCAGATTTGGAAGCTCAGCTCTGGGTCAAGCAGGATGCCAAGGGTGAAACAGTCTTGAACATGGCGGGGAGGAGGACAGAATAGGCAGTGAAAGAATAGAGTTTATGACAGGCCCCAAAGACTATGATCAGAATGTTCCTACCATTCATGCCGGAGGAATTTTCCCATCCCGCTGCATTGAATGGAGATTTGACTTGTCGCCAAATTCTCTGTCTTCACTGCAGCGGCAACATGTTGTGAACAGGCAGAAAGATCATGCTCTGTAACTTCAACATCACATCATTTTTAATGCAGCATCATTAGTGTACAAATAAACAAAGACTTTTTCACCAGTCATAGACAAAATGATGATTTGATGAGTTTTCTTTTCTAAAAATATTTTCTTTAATGTGTATGAAGTTCAGTCCTGCCTCACTAATACATCATTCAACCAACAAAGACTATCTCTTATAAAGTCTGACGTGTAAATTGGATGAGTAATTAGTTCTTGTGCCTTTAACCAAGACAGATTCATTTTCTTACATATTCTTGTTATTCCTGAAATAAAATTGAATTTACAGGTCACTTGTTCCAACATCACCTTCTGTCAATTTTATTTGAATGTGTTCCTGTGAAAATCCTTGAGATATTTTGCTACCCTAATAGGTGTTGTATAAATGAAAATAGTAATTGTTCTTGAATGTCTGACGAATATATTTTTATTCACAAAATTGAATGGCAATCACTCTTGCTTGGATTAAGTCATTAAAATTATTTGATCAACTCATCTTGCTCAGAGGTTGCATAACTACATAACATGGAGAAGTCTGATTCATTATCGGAATTGACCAGACATCCAAAATGCAATGAAACCAATATTTCTTATCCATGATGCACATTTCACATTTTCCACAATCACTGGGAGAACCAGTGACACAGCACAGACCCAGTGGGCAGCAAAATGGCTAGCACTGCTGCAACACAGCATCAAAGACCTGGGTTTGATTCCAACCTTGGGTGATGTGTGGCATATGGAGCTTGCACATTCTCGTGTCTTCATGCGTTCCCTCCAGGTGCTCTGGATTCCTCCCATGCTCCAAAGATGTGCAAGTTAAGTGGTTTGGCCATGCTAAATTGCCCTCTGGGTCCCAGCCCAGGATCTGTAGGTTAAATGGATTAACCACAGAAAATGTGTGGGGTTATGGGGAGACGGCCTGGTAAGATACTCTGTCGGAGAGTTGGTACACACTCGTGGGCACTGTAGAGATTCTCCGATACGCCCCTTTTTACAGCACTAGTGGGGGTCGGAAGTATAGGTGGTGCCCGTATCTTTAAATAGGTATTCTGAAGTTATAAGTGTTTATTTTCCTTCTAACTCTCTCAGAGTAACTCTGTGTAAAAGTGGCAGAAGCATTGAAAGTTAGCAATTTAAATTGCTTTGTTGGATGGTTCCCAGTCTAGCTCAATTGTCCAAGGGAAGTTAGCCCTCTTAGACAGTTGCCAGGTAAACTTTACAAGGGAGCTCCTAAAGGGCTTCACCAGCACCCGTTTTAAAGTTTTAAATTTATTTATTAGTGTCACAAATAGACTTTCATTAACACTATAATAAAGTTACTGTGAAAATCCCCGAGTTGCCACACTCTCACGTCGGTTCGGGTATACTGAGGGAGAAATAAGCATGGCCAATGCACCTAACCAGCGCATCTTTCGGACCTGGAGAAAACGCATGCAGATACACAGAGAACATACAAACTCCACACAGACTATGATGCAAGCCGGGAATCAAACGTGGGCTCCTGACATGTGAGGCAGCGGTGCTAATCACTGTGCTACTGTGCCATCATTTATCTGTATTTTGAAGTAACACCCCCAAATTCGAAGCTGAGAAGCCAGGAGGTGCTGGTCCAATGTTAGGAAGTAAAGTAAGGTGTGCATATGAGGGCAGAAAGTTACACAGGGGACAAAGATAGACAAAGTTAATGGACAAAATGGTGGCAGAAGAGGGAACCATAAGGTAATTTACCTTATTCCGTGAAAGATAAATAAGAATTTAGATAATTTATTACTGGAAAAACAAGTGAAACTGAGCATTCATGGAAAAAAATCATTAAAATTCAGTCTTCCATCTTCTTCCATCAAAAAAAAGATGCAAAAGCCTTAAGTCAAGTCCCAAACAACTAAGAACAGATTCTTCCCTGCTGCTGTCAGACTTTTGAATGGACTTACCTTGTATTGAGTTGGTCTTTCTCCACACCCCAGCTATGACCATATTCTGCATTCCCTCGTTTCCTTCCTCATGAATGGTATGTTTTGTCTGTATGGCATGCAAGGGACAATACTTTCCACTGTATGTTAATTCATGTGACAATAATAAATCAAATCAAAAAGACTTCCAGAATGTTAGCCTTCACTTCAAAGAAGGGATGAAGTTAAACAGCTTTGTTCGGATTCATTTAGATGGTGCATTCATTTTGGTGCATCACACCATAGGACGATAATTTTGGCTAGGAGTTAAAAGGCATAGATTTATCAGAATGCTACAAAGCTCAAAAGGGTTAAGTCTCTTTTTTATTCCCTGGTGTTTCAAAGGATGATCAGATCGAGATTTTGGAAATGATGAAGGGATTTGATAGGATACATTAGGAGCTTCTTCACACAAAGGGTAGCAGAAACCTGGAAAACTCTGCCCAAAAGACTGAAGATTCTGGGTCAGCTAAAAATTTCAACATTGAGATCAGATTATTAGAAAAAGATATTAGGGAATTCTTGTGGTGCCCACTACCTCTGAGCCAGAAACTTTTGGTTTGAGTCCCACTCCGGAATTTGATGGCAATGGAGGGTACATTCATAATGTGGTTTATCCAGAGGTAGTTCTGCCATACACAGTTGATAGCTACACGCATATTCATGTGCATAGCTAACAATTGATCCACGTGTCATCTCCATACTAGTTCATCTTCAGTTTGTACTGTATAAGAAATTGGGTCAGTTTGAGCCAATCCAGTGGCAGAAATGCACTTTTCACTAGTAGTATAGCAACACACAAAATCTTCTTCTCCTTGTTGGAACAAGCATCTTTTGGAATTACCTTCTCAATATTTGCAGCTGCCAGCTGTGTGCTACTATCTTGGACATCTTCTGCAGTGAGAATAGATCAAAGGTAGTTCACAGTTTCCTCTTCATAGTAGTATGACTGGTCACTTGTATGGTTTTGCGATATGTCGCAAAGAAGCGGTTTAGATGGCGATTTAATGAACTTGGTCCTTTTAGTGAGGTTGCCAAACGAATCCTTAATCAAAGGTAGCGCAGATCCACACATAGAATTGGACTATTGTATTGAAACACTCAGGAATATGAATAGTCTCACCCTGCTTCATTACACGCACTAGCGGGTTGTGATGGATAGTCACTTGTAGTGAAGGGTTCTAAGACTCCTGTATTTACAATCCTCATTAATTTAAATTCTATCTTTGGACATGTGGCTTAGGGTACTGTTCTTGCCTTCAGACACTTTGGCTGATTTTTGTTTGAACTTAAATGCCACTATACTCCTTCCGTGGACCCTAGAGTGTCCTCAAGTACGCTAGTATATTTCTCTAAGATGTTCCAAAGATCTGTTTTAACATCATAGCACTTCACTTAAACTTTCACCAAGAGCAGCCAAAGACAGCTGGAAAACTTCCTCGGACAACATGAGGTGGCAATTCCGCCGTTTGCCTACTTTGTTTTGAATACAATGTATTCTTTTACAGGCACTATTTCCTGCTCTGTGCAAGACTGCAAGAAACTACAAAGGAGTGTGAATGAAGCCTAGTTCATCACTGAAACCAGTCTCCCACCTTTGACACTGTCGATACTTCCCGCTGCTTTGGAAAAGCAGCCAGCATAATTCAGGACTTCCCGCACCCTGGACATTCTCGCTCCCACCTTCTTCCGTCGGGAAAAAGAGGCAAAAGTCTGAAGATACATACCAATAGACTTAATAACAGTTTCTTCCCTGCTGCCATCAGATTTTTAGATGGACCTACTCACGTTAAATTGATCTTTCTTTATACCCTAGCTATGACTGCAGCACTACATTCTGCACTCTCTCCTTTCCTTTTCTATGAATGGTATGCTTTGTCCCTATGGTGCGCAAGAAACAATACTTTTCACTGTATACTAATGCATGTGACAATAAAAAATTAAATTAAATCCTTAATCTAGTATCATTCTCAGGATGACATCTGGCTTTAATGGTAGGTGATTCAACTTTTGCGCAGAGGTGGTCTCAGGAATTAAGGAGACGGCAGCTCCCATGATAGGTTGTCCATTTAATTTTGCAACAACCCATGACGGACATTGGACTGCTCTGTCCTCATCGTTCTTGTCATTTTCCTCTACAACATTATCAATCCTTTTTATAAAATTATTTTATTCTTCCTTTTTGGTTTGTCTTGTTTCCTTCTTTGGACAGTCTGTTCTGGAGAAACCGGTTTCTGTCAGCAAACTTGTGCTATGTGATCAATTTTGCCATTTTTGTATTGACAATTTTTTGTTCTGAGCTCTGCAGCCTGAAATTCTCAGGGTGCTGGTTTTAATTTTCGGTATAAACCTGTTTCTCTTTTCTGTCCAACAACCTTACCCGTCTAATACTGGTTGCAACAGAGAGACTTGCTGTTGATTCTGCCCCAGTGTCGACAGCATCAAAGTTTTCAGTTGGTAAGTGCAGCAAGGGAGGTGAGGAGGCTGGCGAGGGAGAGGAAGGGAGGGGAGAGAGTGTGGGGGGCTGGCAAGGGAGCGCAGGGGAGAGGGGTGAGGGCTGGTGAAGGTGGGGACAGGGATGTCTGACAAGTAGGAGAAGGGTTGGAGGCCTGCGAGGGGTGGGGAGGGGGAGCTGTCAAGGGAGGGGAGGGAGTGGGAGCTGGTGAGGGAAGTGTGGAGGCTGGCGGGAGAGTGGAGGAGGGGGAGTATGCTCTGGTGACAGAGGAGAGGAAGGGGATGGGGACTGGCAAGGGAGAGGAGGGGAGAGGTCCAGCGAGAGAGGGGAGGAGGGGGAATGTGGTCTGGCGAGGGAGGGGAGGATGAGGGATGGGGGCTAGAAAGGGAGGGAAATGGAGGGAGGGGAGAAAGGTGGGGATGGGCAGGATGGTGGCACTGCTGCCTCACAGCACCAGGCCCCAGATTCAATCCTGTCTTGGGTGACTGTCCGGAGTTTGCACATTTGCTCCATGTCTTGTGGGTTCCCTCCATGTGCTTGTTTCCTCCCACAGTCTAAAGATGTGGGGGTTAGATTGATTGGCCATGGTAAATTGACCCTCGTATAGGAGATAACAGGGTAAATATGTGGGGTTATAGGAATAACAGAATGGGTGGGATTGTGATCACTGCAAACACAATGGGCCAAATGGCCTCCGACTGTATGTGGGGATTCTATGGAGAGAGGGAGATGTGGCACAGTGGTTAGCACTGCTCCTCACAGTGCCAGGAACTCGTGTTCAATTCCAGCCCTGGATCA
Source organism: Sphyrna mokarran (assembly GCA_024679065.1). NCBI lineage: Eukaryota > Metazoa > Chordata > Chondrichthyes > Carcharhiniformes > Carcharhinidae > Sphyrna > Sphyrna mokarran. The sequence continues at coordinate 15,492,265 of JAGIQG010000011.1, forward strand.
CAGATTGTGTGGAGTTTGCATGTTCTCACTGTGTCTGCAAGGGTTTCCTACGGGTGCTTCAATTTCCGTCCGCAGATCATAAGACATGCAGGTTAGACGGATTAGCCGTGGTAAAACTGCCCCTTGGTGTCAGAAGGATTAGCAAAATCAGTTAATGGGATTACAGAGATTGAGATGAGGAGATGGGGGGGACATCGAGATGAAGGGAATTGAGATGGGGATAGGGTTGGAAATGCCCAGGGATGGAGTGAGGGGTTGAGATGGGAATAGGGTTGAGATGGCGGGGGATGTGAGATGGGGTGGGTGTGTTGAGATTGGGGGGGTTTGAGATGAGGGGTTGAGACAGGGGGTTTGAGACAGAAGGGGGTTGAGACAAAAGGCGGTTGAGACGAAAGGGGGTTGAGGCGGAAGGGATTTGAGATGGGGGGGGGATTAGAACCGAGGTTGGGGGGGGAGGGTGAGACACGGGGAGGTGGTTTGAGATGGGGGTTGAGACAGAAGGGGGTTACAACGGGGGGGGGGTGAGACAGGGGAATGAGACGGAGGGGGAGAATGAGACGGGGGTGGTGAGACGGGGGGGGGGGGCGTGGTGAGACGGGGGGGGGGGGAGGTGGTGGTGAGACGGGGGGGGGCGGGGGTGAGAACCGGGGGGGGGGGGGGGGGCGGGGGTGAGACCGGGGGGGGGGGGGGGGGGGTGAGACCGGGGGGGGGGGGCGGGGGTGAGACCGGGGGGGGGGGGGGGGGGGGCGGGGGTGAGACCGGGGGGGGGGGGCGGGGGTGAGACCGGGGGGGGGGCGGGGGTGAGACCCGGGGGGGGGGGGGGCGGGGGTGAGACCGGGGGGGGGGCGGGGGTGAGACCGGGGGGGGCGGGGTGAGACGGGGTTGAGACCGGGGAGTGTGGGGTTGAGACAGGGGTGTGCGTTGACACGGGTCGGGGTGTTAAGTTTGGGGGGGGGGGGGGAAGTTCAGACAGAAGAGGGTTGAGATGGGGGAGTTCAGACGGAAGAAGGTTGAGATGGGGGTTGGGTTTACCCTGAGTAAAATGCACGACTAATGGGTCAGTGCAGACTCAATGGGCCGAATGTGCTGCAGGGATTGTGAGGGGGAGGATGTGAGGCAGGGCAAGAGAGAGAGAGAGCTGGGACCAGGAGAGGGAGAGAGAGAGCCGCGCGCTCACTCCGGCCTCCGCGGCGGTTGAACCGACACCAACGGCCGTTTGGCGCCCCTCCCCCCGCGCGAGCTGAGCACAGAGCCTGCCCGCCTCCCCTTCACACACACCGGTCCGCGCGGGCCGCCACCGGTAGCAACACCATTCCCCCCCCCCAACGCGCACACACACACACACCCCGGCGGCTTATGGAGCGGCTCCCCGCCGAGCCTGTGGCGTTTTGGTCGGAGGAGAGAGTGTTGTCGAGGCGGAGGATGCTGCAGGGCTACCAGGGGGAGGTTGTCCTGCTCTAGTCCGGCCTTCCCTACCCACCTTGTCAGTCCAAACCCCCCCTCCCCCCCTTCTCAAAAAACCCTCCTCTCTGTGGAGGAGTTGGGGGGAGGTTTGGTTTTTCCCTTTCGGGTTTGGAAATGATGAATTACCAGCAGCAGTTGGCGAACTCGGCGGCCATCCGAGCTGAGATCCAGCGCTTCGAGAGCGTCCACCCCAACATCTACTCCATCTACGACCTGCTGGAGAGAATTGAGGAGCCCATTCTGCAGAACCAGATCAGGGAACATGTCATCAGCATTGAGGGTAAGCAGTCAAACATTGAGAGGGGAGAGAGCACAAACATTGAGGGTAAGCAGCCAAACATTGTGGGGTGAGCGTGCAAACATTGAGGATACACATCCAAACATTGAGAGGGAAGAGTACAAACATTGAAGGTACATTTCCAAACATTGAGAGGAAAGAGTACAAACATTGAAGGTACACATCCAAACATTGAGAGGAAAGAGTACAAACATTGAAGGTACACATCCAAACATTGAGGGGAAAGAGAACAAACATTGAGGGTACACATCCAAGCATTGAGGGAAATCAGCACAAACATTGAGGGTACACATCCAAGCATTAAGGGAAAGAACACAAATATTGAAAGTATACTGCCAACATTGAGAAGAAGTAACACAAACATTGAGGGAACACAATGTGAACATTATGGAGAAAGAACACAAACATTGAGGGTATACAGTGCAAACACTGAAGGGAAAGAACACAATTGTTGAGGGTACGCAGTGCAAACACTGAAGGTAAAGAACACAGACATTGAGGGTACGCAGTGCAAACATTGAAGGGAAAGAACACAGACATTGAGGGTACGCAGTGCAAACATTGAAGGGAAAGAACACAGACATTGAGGGTACGCAGTGCAAACATTGAAGGGAAAGAACACAGACATTGAGGGTACACAGTGCGAACATTGAAGGGAAAGAACACAAACATTGAGGGTACGCAGTGTGAACGCTGAAGGGAAAGAACACAAACATTGAGGGTATGCAGTGCGAACGCTGAAGGGAAAGAATACAAACATTGAGGATACGCAGTGCGAACACTGAAGGGGAAGAACACAGACATTGAGGGTACGCAGTGCGAACATTGAAGGGAAAGAACACAAACGTTGAGGGTATGCAGTGCGAACGCTGAAGGGAAAGAACACGGACATTGAGGGAACGCAGTGCGAACGCTGAAGGGAAAGAACACAGACATTGAGGGTACGCAGTGCGAACATTGAAGGGAAAGAGTGCAAACATTAGCCAGCAAAAACCAAAACAGGTTCCAAAACCAAAACAGAAACAATAGTTTTTGTATATATATACATACACTACAAAAATAACACATGTCTTCAAAAACCTATTTAAAAATGTTTTTAAAATTTAATGTACTCAAACAAGTTTTTGAATACAAGTGTACACACATTTATAATATTATAGAAAATACATGAAACACAGATGAGTTGTTAGTAAAGGAGGTCAGGAGAGAGAAAAACTACTGCTAAAGTGAGAATTGAAGAGAAAATGGGTGGTTGTCAATTTTTAAAGTATTTTTTAAATATAAACTTGTTTCTTGTATGACCAAGGACTTTGACAAATTGGTTCTGAGATTGAATGCAAATATCCATCTGTGTAGCAAATGAGCTTTAGTCAGGGTAGCATTATTGATCAGATTTGATTCAGTTTTTCAGGTGCCTTGCATAAATGAAGATGGTTGGACCTCATACCTTGGGGCCTGTAACAGCAAGGATTTTGAAATCATTGCATGTTGTGGTTATGCTTTTGTAAATTTAAGATTTCTCTTCTAAGGATATTTTAAAATTCTGCCAGTGTGCCAGCATCCTTGTTAGTAGTAGCTCTTTCAAATCTATTTGATAGTGAGTGGCTTGTTGCCGAATTGAGCCAGATTTTTTTTTAAAGGGTATGGTCAGAATTGTACCAATTTAAGACCATACATACTCTGCTGTTTATCGAAGGAAGCTGTGTCAGTAAAGACTATATGTTGCTGATCTATTGTGTATCAAATCTTTTATTTTTCTGACAGCAATTTATTGTATAATACCATTCTTTTAGTTTAAGTGATATCAGTATAAGAATAAACATTTGTTGCTTACAAATAATAAAGACCTGAGAATGAAACCAATTAACAAAGTACCAACATCTGCTGCTGTAGTGAGGATCTGAATTTGAAGTAATTTTGTTTAATGATCTTCTTTATTGCACATCTATAAAATGTTAATCACATAAAGGATTGATTTGACCAAGTGAAATTAATTGGTTAAAAATGTAACACGATATTGCATACAGTAAAGAATGGATGAATGTTATATGTGAAAATTTATTTCCACAGAGTTCTTAAATTAAGTGTTGTAGGATGGCTTATATCATTGATTTCAGTCAGAATGATAATGTGTTGGTGGCGATGGGGCCAAATTCAAGAGGATGTGTAACAAATTGTTAGAGACCCAATAGTTACTCCTTGCCTGGACATGTTATTTATTCTGAGGACTTGTAACTTTTAGAGTGAGGTTCATTTTTGGATTCTTTTTTAATGGGGCTATTTATGTTTCAATTTTAATGTCATGCTGAAGCACTTTAATTGTGCTGCTGAAGATTTGAAGTGCATACAGTGAGCCAGACCAGTTATTAACTCTTTCGCGGCATGAAAGTGTAACCCCAGCAGCTTGAGGTGTTTCACAGCAGAAACGCCATTTCCTTTAACGCAGTTAAAATGCGGTCTGTGGGAATTCAACTCTCTCCCTAACTGAAAGTTGCTTGAAGCTGCAGTTATGATATCAGCTAATATCAGGAAATGAATGAAGCTGAAAAGCAGCTTCAGAATTATGGACTGAGTGCAACGTTGGTGTATTAGCATAAATTGTCTCTTTATGGGCTACATATAATTTTGGAGTGTGATATCCCTTTGTGCTTTATAACTGTATCCCAAGTCAGCTGTTTGAACTTGTGGCTTCCATTTCATTCTTGCATCAGTCACTATGTGATCCAAACATAATTTAGATGTGTAAGCCACTTTGATATATTATTATGATTATGTTATTGTTTTATTGTTATTGTGGCTTTAGTTTGAATGTATGCTTTGAGTTGTACACATGGAATGATGCTTTTATTGGGTTTTTTTAAGCTTAATGTCTCTGGACTGCAAATGTGGATAGTTTCCATATGCAAAGCACCTGAGATAAGGCTGGTACAGACTTTTCAAGCAGGGTTCTACACAGCTAGAAGGCCACCGCTCTGTCATTATTCTTATAGGCAGTTCAAAGCTTGCAAAGTTGTAAATCACTTTTTTGCTTAAATTTGAATTGTTCAATAATGTAATGTTAAATAACAGCAAAGTAGGGATCTAGTGCTTAAAACTTGGATTGAAATAATTTGAAATAAGTAGACTTTGAGTTAAGAGTTGAGTGTACTTTGTTGTGTGGGTTTGCATGGTGTTTTGGATTTTGGTGGGTGGTGCGGGACATGGTGGTTAGTAACAATCCAAATGTATGTATACTAATCATGAAAAATGTCAAGATAACCAAAAACTGTTGTACAGTTTCAGGCGACTCTTGCTCTCTGACATGCTCTCTGATGTGTTTTCACTGATAAATGAAGCTTTCAAATGAATGATTTGTAAAATTCTACTTGGAAAGAAATTTATCACCTTATGCTTTCTGTTCTCAGTAGGCTTAATGGCTTATACCATCCATAAATCTGGAATATTGCTTAGGAACTGTTTATTTTTAACCATAATCATTTTAAATTATGTATTTGTTTATAGTGGGTGCTAGACTTACAAATAAAATAGTTAACTAAATACTTGACTTTGAGATAATCTATCTGGAAAAACATGATTCTGTCTTGCTGAAGGAATAAATGTATTTGCCCCCCCCTCCCCCTTTCAGGCTCCTTGGTGTCCTCTGTACTATTTGACTCCACTGTTGGCCTCTTGTAAAACCTTGAAACTGGCCACCAGAGATGTACTTAGTGTTTTGCCCTTGACAGCCTAGGAGATTCATAATTCAGTTTGTGGGGAAACACATGCACACATTTTCCTCTATTAACAAGATCCAAGAATACTTTGTGTCTACAGTTGCCCCTCTGATGGTATCTTTGAATACTGTGCTCATGTTTGATGATACTGTAATTAGGATAAACAGCACCTACATTCATAAGGGTAATAATTAAATAAAGTAGCAATACTGATTCCAAAATATGGAGAGTGAAACAAGATTAAGCCAGCTCTGAATTTACTGTCTGAAAAGAAGGTAGCTAGGGGTGACCTTGTTGAAGTATTGAAGTTGTAAATGAGATAAACTCAGATTCAAAATGCAGCAACAAAATAGAGCCAGAGGATAAATAGAAAATATAGTAAAATATCTTTTGGATATATTGTTTTACTAATGGATTTGGAGATTTGTGAAGCAAGGCAAAAACATTGAAGTGAATTGAAATGGACAGCATTTTGGGAGAGTGGGTGTGAAGGAAGAATGAGCTTTCGATGGGGCAAATAGTTGGTTTTCATTTTCCACTACTCATTTTTATAGTAATGAACACCAGTGAAAGACAAATCTGAATGTTTTCTTAATGGCGAGTGATTTGGGAGCCATGAAGAACCAAATACTTTTAGAGATCCATATGTATGGAACTGAAAGTTAGAACGCGGTTGCAAAAAGTAATCAAAAAAGCAGATAACCTATTGGATTCTATCTTAAGGGGATTGGAATGCAAAATTAAGGGAGGCATGCTTCAGTTGCACAAAGCCTTGTCTGACCTCATCAGAAGCATTGTGTTTAGTTTTGAGTACCAAAACTCAGGAAAGATACATTGACTGGAAGGGGTGCAATCCAGATCGGTCAGAATGATATTCAGGCTTAAGAATTAAATTATAAAGACAGGATGAATAAACTAGACTTGCATTCTTTTGAACTCTGAAGTGTGACCAAATTGAAGTGTTTGAAATGTTGAAGAAATCCAGTGGGGTTAGAAAGAAGCACTTTCATCTAATGGAGGAATCCAGGACAAGTGCTATAGAAAGTAGGACGTTCAACTCCTTGAACCTGCACCACTATTCAACAGAACCATGCTGATCCTCTATCTAAATGCTATACTCCAGCTCTCTCCCCATACTCCTTGATATCTTTATTGTCTAGATACCTATCTATTTCCTTAATATATTCAGTGACTTCACTCCAGAGCCTTTTCTGGTTTAGAATTCCACAGATTCTCTACTCTGAATGAAGAAGTTTCTCCTAATTTCAGCCCTAAATGGCCTACTCCATATTTTGAGACGGTTACCCCTTGTTTTAGACTTTCTAGCCAGATGTGACATCATCCCAACATTCAGTCTGTCCAGCCCTTCATAATTTTATATGTTTCAATGAGTTCCTGTCTCATTCTTCAAAACTCCAGCGAGCCCAGGCCCAGTCAACCCAATTTCTCCCCATACGCCAATCCTGTCATCCCAGGAATCAGTCTGCAGAACCTTCACAGCACATGACAGGTATATCCTTTTTTGGGTAAGACGACCAAAACGGCATACAATGCTCCAGTTGTGACCTTACCAAAGCCATGTGCAGCTGTAGTATGGCATCTTTGCTCCCGTAACTCAAGTCATCTTGAAATGAAGGCCAACATACTGTTTGCCCTCCTAACTGCTTGCTGCACTTGCATGCTTGCTTTCAGTAATTGGTATACAAGGACACTTAAATTCCTTTGCATGTCAGCATTTGCCAATCCTTCACCCTTTAAGTAATACTCTGCCATTCAGTTTTACCCACTGAAGTGGAAAATTTCACACACATCCACGTTATACTTCATCTGTCATTCATTTGCCCAATCACTCAACTTGTATGAAGTGCTTTGAAGCCTCTCTACATCCTTCTTACCATTCATATTCCCACCTAATTTTGTGTCATCAGCAAACTTGAAAATATTAAATTTGGTTCCCTCACCCAAATCATCAATATAAATTGTGAAGAACTGAGGTCCAAGCGGTGCTCCAATAGTGACTGCTTACCGCTACAAAAAGACCCATTTATTCCAACCACGTTTCCTGTCTGCTAACTAATTCTCAATCCATGCCAAGATACAACCCAATTCCATGTGTTTTAATTTTGCACAATAACATCTTATATGGGACTTTATCAAGAGCTTTCTGAAAATCCAAATATGCTATCCCTGTTGGTTCTTCCATATCTATTCTACTAATTACTTCTTTAAAAAAACTCCAGTAAATTTGTCAAACATGATTTCTCTTCCATAAATCCATGTTGATTTTGATTAATCTAGTTGATATTTTCTAAGCATCTCGTTATCACATTGTTCATAATAGATTAGTATTTTCCCTACTATTGATGTTAGAACCAACACATTCACTGATGCCATGGTCACTATCTTTGGTATCCTATCAGTGGATTATCAGGCCATGCAGATTTATTCGCTTTCAGTCCCATTAATTGCTACATCCCTTTTCTTTAACATTAATTTCCTTCAATTCCTCCTCCTCACTAGACCCTTGGTTCCCTAGTCTTTCAGAGAAGTTATTTGAGTCTTCTGTGCAGCCAGAAATGAAGTAATTGTTTAATAGCTAAGCCATTCCTTTGTTCTCCCTTATAAATTCTCCAGTTTCAAACTGTAAAGGACCTACATTTGTCTTCACTAATCCTTTTACTTTTTATATACTTATAAAAGCTTTTACTGTCCCCTTTTGTGTTCCTTGTTGTACTCTATTTTTTCCCTCTTAATCAATCTCTTGGTCCTTCTTAAATCAAAGAATTAGAGCTGGGTCATTTAATAGGGAAATCAGGAAGCGCTGAAATCAGTGGAATGGTGGAAAGCTGAAATTTGGGTCCTCAGAAGTCTGTGCTAAGACTGTTAGAGCTTGGATGATATCGAGAGAAACGGAGCAATAGAGTTAAGATGCAAATGAACTATGATTAACAGAATATTGGGATGGGCTAATCCTACTCCTCTGCTCCAAAACCAATAACTTGCTTATGAGAACTGTATGTTTTCGGAGATCTGAAGGAAGATGTAGACATGATTTTTTTTGTTGTTTAGAGACCCTTAGCAGTGGGATCAATAACTAGAGGGCATAGCTTTAAAGTGATCAGTAGAAGAATTAAAGGGAATTGAGTAATTCTTTCATCCAGAGGGTGCTGAGGGATTGGAACTTGATGCCTGAAAGAGTGGTAAGGGCAGGAACTCTCATCACGTTTTAGGATACTTGAATATGCTTGTTGTCATAACTTACAGGGCTCAGAACTAAGAGCTGAAATGTGGAATTGGTTGGATAACAGTTTTCAGTAAGAAGTCTCATAACACCGCGTTAAAGTCCAACAGGTTTGTTTGGCAGCATTAGCTTTTGGAGTCTCAGCTTCTTCGGGTGAGTGAGGACTTATGCCCTGTTTATCAACATATGAAGACGCAAATTCAGTTTACAAGATAATGGTTGGAATGTGAGTCTTTGCAGGTAATCAAGTCTTAAAGGTACAGACAATGTGAGTGGAGAGAGGGTTAAGCACAGGTTAAAAAGATGAGTAGTGTCTCCGTCGAGGACAGTTGGTGAGATTTTGCAAGCCCAGGCAAGTCGTGGAGGTTACAGAAAGTGTGACGTGAACCCAAGATCCCGGTTAAGGCTGTCTTCATGTGTGCGGAACTTGGCTATCAGTCTCTGCTCAGCGATTCTGTTGTGAAGGTTGTGTTGGAGAACGTGTACCTGTGACTGCTGAAGTGTTCCCCAACTGGAAGGGAACACACCTGCCTGGTGACTGTTGAGTGGTGTTCATTCATTTGTTGTCATAGCATCTGCATGGTCTCCCCAATGTCTCATGCCTTGGGACATCCTTTCCTGCAGTGTATCAGGTAGACAACCTTGGCTGAGATGCAAGAGTATGTACCGTGTATCTGGTAGATGGTGTTCTCACGTGAGATGATGGCATCCATGTTGATGATTCGGCATGTCTTGCAGAGGTTGCTGTGGCAGAGTTGTGTAATGTTGTGATCACTTCTCCTCAAGGCTGGGTACAACCTCAAACAGACCATTGTCCGCAGCAAACTGTACGCACTCTTGTGACTTGGCCAACATTATCTACCTGATAAGTTGCAAGAAAGGATGTCCCAAGGCATGGTACATTGGGGAGACCACGTAGATATTATGACAATGAATGAATGAACACCGCTCAACAATCACCAGCAGGAGTACTTCCTTCCAGTCGGGGAACACGTCAGCAGTCAAGAGAATTCAGCCTCTGATCTTCAGATCAGAGCGTCCTCCAAGGCGGCCTTCAAGACACACACGACAATGTTGAATCACTGAGCAGAAACTTATAGCCTAGTTCCGCACATGTGAGGACGACCTCAACTGGGATCTTAGGTTCATGTCATGCTACCTATAACTCCCCATGACTTGCCTAGCCTTGCAAAACCTCATTAACTGTCCTCGATGGAGACAATACACACCTCTTTAACCTGTGCTTAATTCTCTTTCCATTCACATTGTCTGTACCTTTAAGACTTGATTACGTGTAAAGACTCGCATTCCAACCATTTTCTTGTAAATTGAGTTTGTGTCTTTATATGCCCTGTTTGTCAACACAAGTTCTAAGTCACCTGTGAAGGAGCTAGTGCTGCCAAATAAACCTGTTGGATTTTAACCTGGTGTTGTGAGACTTCTTACTGTGCTTACCCCAGTCCAACGCTGGCATCTCCATGTCATAGCACACTTTTCAGCCAGCACTGATATGATGCGCTTTGACAAAAGGCTAGCTGCCAGCATTTTAGATCTTTCCTATGTTTTGCTGGACTTCTGAAGTTTCAGTAGTATGAACAATTCTAACCTTTTATCAGGGTATTTATATTATTGTTACTTTGACAGTTTTCCTAAGTAAAAGTATATATGTTAGGAAATGCTGGAAACTGCACCTGAAATGTTCTTTATTGCAGAGTGAAGAAACACATTGTGTTAACATATGGCTGTGAGGATTTTCAATTTTTCTTTTATGTGACTGGACAGAGTAAATTGACAAGCTACTTGAGTTTCTCATCTAAACTTTTGAAAGACAGTGTTATCTAAAGGAAAACTATACCTTCAGTGTCGAAGACTTGTTTGAAATTAGGATACTAATAATCGGCAAATATAAAAAACTGTTGATCTCACCAGTGTTGGTGAGCTCCAGTGAAAATGTAATGTTAACCTAAAGGTAGCACAGTGGACTAGACTAACATGTAATTATGTACCTCTGCTGTTACAGCAATAACCTACACTTTGTTTTGTCTGAGCCTCAAAGACCTTGATTGTAAAAGTACAGCTTGTAACTACTATTGGGACTTTATTTTGGCAAATAAAAATTACTGACTTACTCATACATTTTAGGGCCATCTTTGGCTATGGGTTAATTCCCATCCAGATAAATGTTCAGATTTGTCATGATTAAGTATATTAAGTATTACGATACATAAAATCAGAACATAAACATCATCTGGACAAAATGGAACGTGTTTTTAAAAAAATGTCCTTCCATATCTGTAACTTATAATGAACTTCATTTGTTGCTATTTGTTATGCTTTTTCTACTTCAGTCTTAATTCGAAACTTCACCATGAATCTTGTTAGCCTTATCACTGGTTCTTGATATATATTGAATTAAACAAGTCACGCACTGAAACTGAGTCAATAGTGCTTAAAGAATAAATGTGGCCTTCTGATGGAATTCTGAAGGTTGCTTTTGCATAATGTTGTTGATGAAAATGCAGCATGTTGTGTTTATTTAAAGTGGTATATAAGTGGTTTCAAGATCTATTTTTGATCTTGTGCACTCAGGTTCATTTAAAAACACATAGTGCCTTTATTTGTGTATAATTACCTCTGAATGAAATTGTATTGTACATAATGACTTCTTATTCCTTCCTGTCTTGTATAATTTCCGACTAGTATGCATTGAATCATTCTTCTTAGTCATGTGTAACGTTATCTCCAATTCTTAATGTCTATTTTTGTGCAAAGTTGTTGTTGTTTGCTCCCTAATCATACTATTCTGACAACAGCTTGTACTGCATCTAATCCCCCAAATAAGAAATTCTTGGGCCTTTTCTTTATTGTCATTTTTAAAAATTCTGATCCAACCATAACATTTTTGGGCAAAACAAACTGTCAGCATCCACCTGTATAGACAAGAATGCGAGAGATCTATTTTACAGCTGCAGCAGTCAGAATGCCTCTAATGTTTGACAGACTTGTAACCCTGCCTTGTACTGTAGCTACCGCAATTATGTTTAGACATGCCCTGAATGCCCAAATGGGAGTAGCTGACTGCAATTTATGTCAGAATGTATCTAGTTGTAGTGGAAGAGTATGATTCAGGCCCAATTGATTGTATGAATTAAATTCTTAGAAACCAGCATTTGCTACATTTACAGTGACTAGCCTTTATAAATTAAGGCAAATGATGCAGTGGCAGAGAAGATGGAGCTTCACTCCTGTTACTGATCAGTAGGGTATTTATCTGCTTTGACAAGCTGTGAATCAGACCCTCTTGTTATTTTGGAACTTTGAAGTTCATTTTCTCTGTAGTCCGAATGTGTAAATGCTAATTCTTTATTAAAAGAGCCATCCCAAATTTTCCAATGCTTCAGATGAGACAAAAAAATTTTGGAGGATGTGGACATTGTTTGCAAAGCCAGTTTTTTTTTCCAAAAATATACTCAATAAAATTTGTACAAAGGACATTCCAAAAAATTTCAAATTGGACACTCCAGAAGTTGGGAGAATGGCACAGTAGTTAGCACTGCTGCCTCACAGCATCAGGGACCTGGGTTCATTTCCCGCTTGGGTCACTGTGTGGATTTTCCCCTTTCTCCCAGTGTCTGCATGGGCTTCCTCCAGATGTTCCGGTTTTCTTCCACAGTCTGAAAGACATGCTGGTTAGGTGCATTAACCTGAACAGGCACTGTAGTGTGAAGACTAAGGGAATTTCACAATAACTTCATTGCAGTGTTAATGTAAGTCTTGTTTGCAACTAATAAATACACTTTACATTCTTGAAAGAGGTGGGCAATGGTCTCTTGCCCATCCTGAATTGCTCTTTTAGACATTTTGGTGGATTGCTTCTCCACCTGTCCCTCCCTGTTTTTTCAATTCATAAAACCTGTCATATTTTCACTTCTCTTCAGTTCCAAAGAAGAGTCATATTGGACTCAAGACATTAACTCTTCACAAATGCTGCCAGATCTGCCGTTTTTTTTTAAATTCGGCACTTTCTGTTTTATTTTGGATGGGTTTCTAGGCAAGTATGCAGAGCAGCTAAGAATCAACTGCATTACTTTGGATATAGAGTCACATATATAGGTCAGATCAAGTAAAGTATCATTCCCTAGAAGAACAGTAGTGAATTAGATGGGTTTTTATTTCAATTCAGAAGTGAAACATAGAAGTTTGAGGCAAACTGCTCTGCCATTCATTTTGATCATTGAGTTCAAGGTCTTGATCTCCTTCTCCCCCACATATCTCTTGATCCCTTTAGCACCTAGAGCTATATCTAATTTCTTCTTGAAATCAGACAATGTCTTAGCCTCAACCACATCCTGTGATAGGGAATTCCACACATTCATTGCCCTGTATATTTATTCACTCAATTTAAATTTTCTAGCTGCTGTGATGGGATATGAACTTGTGTGTCTGGATTATTTGTCAAGGCCTTTGGATGTTAGTTTAATAACATAACTGCTATGCTATTGTAGCGAAGTTTGGATTGCACTGGTGCAGGAGTTCTGGACATGAGCGCATGTAATGGAACTCTTTGGGCAGAATTTTCCTGTCCCATCTGCTACAGGAATCATAGCAGGCGGGGATAGACCATGCAAAAGTCTGTAGACCTCAGGTAATAATTTCCTTGCGGGGAGCGTGGCTGGAAAATCCCACTCATTGTTTCTGAAATTGATCCAAATTGTTACTCTTGCATTTATTGTCAGTACAAGAATTTTGACTTTTTCTTGTTGTCGGTACTACAACTGAATTCAGGCTGACTTAAAGATCAGAGGATCCAATGACTTGCAAAAAATTCTAGCTGTTTGTTATATTGTTGTATTATTCCAGTGCTACATGGGAGTTATATGTTCATGTGTATGTATACATAAGTATCCAGAGTGTCATGTCATTCACCACTGCACTGTGCATTGAACCAAAAATGTATCAGTCTTTGTATAGCACCTTTGAATGAAAATAACTTGAGAAGTAGATTTGATGAAGCTGCAGCATTTGAGTCTATAAGTGTGATCTGAGAACCACAAGACATAATACTGTTTATTGATTGTAATTCAGAAGGTCTGTAGGAAGTAGGCATGTAATCAACCTGAATTATAATGAAACTAGCTTTATTGTGTTATTGTATAAACTCTCTATCTCCATTGGGAGTGTGTGAAATTCAATTGAAATCTGCATTTTTGCCATATTGCTGTGCTTTGTTGTGTCCATGAAATTAGACTGTGAGGGATAACTTAAATATACCTCAACCAGTACATGCCATTGAGACCTGAATGTAGTAATTAAGATGAGGTTAAATATTCTTAAAAATGTGGTTGGATAAATATGGAGTAAAGAAATAACAAACAAACTGGTATTTGTACAGTAGCTTTCATTCAGAATGTCTGAAAGCATTTCCTTAAAAAGCTTGGATAAGCTGTGTGGTATAACAGGAAAGGATGATCCTATGAATTTACCAATTTTTTAATCCAGTTTCTGCACATTTAATGTGTGATTTTTGCATTTCCCCGTATTATGTTCAGATTGACTGTTCCCAGTTCAGACCAAATTAAGTGAGGTGGCGGGTCAATTTTTTTTTTCTATCCTGTCAAATACTGTAGAGTAGGATATAGCAGGAACAGCATATGCATATTAAGCCTGCACTCAAGTAAGTGCTGAATTTCTATTGCGGGCTAATGAATTTTTAAAAATTCTGTATCCTCAAAGTAGATTTTTTAAAGAAAAATGTGATCGTATTGGTTTGTAGCAACCAAGTAATGAAGTAGTAGCTCACACTTTTACAAGTAATTGATATTTTAATCAGCTCAGTTTTTAGGAGTACATCCAGCTGCAGGGACATATTTCAAGTAGTGCGTTTGAATGAAAGGCAGTTATATTTTATGTCTTGTTATAAATATTTCTATTATCTACTGTTGGTTCGTTTTGTTTGTTTTAGGTTGAGCAGGTTTAGCGAGTGGAGGATGGTGAAACTGACCTGAGGAACTAAGGGAGAGAGCAGAAAGAATACGGATATTACATGGGTGAGGATAGAGGGGGATGGAGTAATAGAACAGATGGTGGTCAGAGAGGGGAAATTAAGGTCTGATAGGATATGGGAAACGCAGCATGTGGGAGGGTGTTGATAAAGGAAAATAAGTCCACGATGGGTTAACTAATGTCAGCTTAAATTTCAGGAAGGGAATAATTGGCAATGATTTACACATTTTGAGTCTGGCTGTGGAAAGTTCTCTTCATTTTAGGTAATACAGTGAATAGGCATAACGGTTTGTTTGTACAATGCAATTTTCATACAAGTTTGTATTCTGTTTTTTTGTATTTGGTGCTGAATTATTTTCTGTAATCAGTGAATCTTTTGGTGGGGTGGGATGGGTGGGTCAGGGTGGCTGATTCTCTTTTGTCTTGATTGTTCATATTAATGCATAAGTAGTGATTTTTTTTGTTTATTTTTAATTATCTGTGTGTTATTAGGACAGTAGGAAGTCTCCCAACACCAGGTTAAAGTCCAGCAAGTTTATTTGGTAGCACAACTTGGTGTGGTGAGACTTCTTACTCTGCTTACCCCAATCCAATGCCAATATCTCCACATCATGTTATTGCAGGCTCCCAATGGGATGCTCAGAAAGTTTGTAATGTCATTTCTTGTACATTTCAGTATCTACCCTCAATCCCATGCCATAAGAAGCAAGATGAGATTGTCAGTTGAGGAAACTAAGAATAATGTCCAAAACAGACTCCCTTTTTCATAGATACCCTTCAGTGCAGAAGGAAGCCATTCAGTCCATTGAGTCTGCACCAGCCACAATCCCACCCAGGCCCTATTCTCAGAACCTCACATATTTACCCTGCTAATTCCCTGACACTAACGGTCAATTTAACATTGCCAGTCAACCTAACCCACACATCTTTGGACAAATGTTTTGCAAGGTTGAATTTAAGAGGGTATTTGACTTTTGTTCTGGCTTACGGTTTTTATTTTGTAAATGCAATTGCTCACTTAACCAGAAGTGATGCATGTCATCAACTAAAGGGTCAACTAGGTGAATGGTGTAAAAATGCAAAAGAATGGAGGAAGTCTGTATCCTATGCATAGTAATATTAACCATCAGTGAAGTGTGCGTGTTAAGTAGATGAATTATTTTGAGTTTGACTGTTAGCAGTGTTGTTACACCATAATAATTTTATGTATATATTTGGCAAGAAGAGGGGACTCAGACTGTTAGCAGAATAGGGACACAGTGTAACATAAAAAAACAATCAGGTCAGAAAGAATGCAGCAGTAGTAATTGTTAAGGGAGTAAGACAAGGCTGGAGGTCTTTAATGCTAGAAGTATTAAAAATAAAACAAATGTGTTAAGGGCAAAAATTGATTTGATCTGATTAATTCTTGTCACATGTATTAACATACGTGAAAAATATTGTTTCTTGCGTCCTGTTCAGACAAAACATATTGCTCATAGAAAAGGAAACGAGAGAGTGCAGAATGTAGTGTTGCAGTCATAGCTAGCGTATAGAGAAAGATCAACTTAATGCAAGGTAGGTCCATTCAACAGTCTGACAGCAGACTTTGTAATTATGACATGTATAATTATGGTATAATAACCATCACAGACATGGTTGAATGAGGGACAGGATTGGTAGCTCAATGTTCTGGGATATAGAAGCTTCAGGTAAGACGAAGAAGGGGGTAACAGAGTAGGAGGTATCGCATTATTAGATAAGGAAGCACTACTGCAAAAAGGAGAGATGATATTTTGGGGGGACGTCAAATTAAGCTTTGTGAGTAGAGCTTAGGAATAAAAAAGGGACGGCTTCATTGCTAAGTGTTTATTATTGACACCCAGGTTGTCAGTGGGAAATTGAAGAGCAGATATACGGGAAATTCACAGAGAGGTGTAAAAATAATAAGAGGTTAATTACATCAGATGATTTCAACTTTCCCATCATTAATTGGGATAGCCATCACGTTAAGGGCTTAGATGGAGTAGAGTTCTTAAAAGATATACAGGAGAACTTCTTAGATCAGTATGTAGAGGATCCAACAAGGGAAGGAGCTACACTGGACCTAATTCTGGGGAATGAAGCTAGAAAGGTGGTTGATGTGTTGGTGGGGGAGCATTTTGGTGATAATGACGATAACGTGATTCAATTCAAATTTGTTATGGATAAAAAAATTGACAAGTTGCAGAAAAATGTTTTGGATTGGGAGAGAGTCGATTTTAACAAAATTTGCCAGGAACTGGCCAAGATAGACTGGAATGGATTACTTGTGGGGAAATCTACAGGAGAGTAATGCGGAGTGTTCAGAATTGAAATGGGAAGGGTACAGGCCCAACATATCCCCTCTAGGATAATAGGAAATGTAACAAACCCAGAGAACCATGGATGACCAGAGACGTTTAGGATCCAGTGAGAAGGAAAAGAGAGGTTTTTAGAAAGTATAAGCGGACAGACATTAATGGAACATAAAAAGTGCAGGATGAAACTTAAGAAATCAATTAGGAAAGCAAAGAGAGGATATGAGAAAGCTCTGGTTGATAAAAGTAGGGGAAATCCTAAGATATTCTATAAGTATATCAATGGGAAGAGGATAACCAGGGAAAGAGTAGGATCCATTAAGATCAAGGGGGAAATCTGTGAGTGGAGGTAGAGGATATTGATCGGATGTTAAACAAATATTTCACATCTGTCATCACCCATGAGAATGAAAATGTAGTTATGGAACTTGGGGAGAGAGACCTTGAGGCTCTAGAGAATATTATCATAGAGAATAACAAGTTATTGGAGGAATTGGGTGCTTAAAAGTGGACATATCTCCAGGTCCAGATGAATTGTGTCCCAGGCTGTTGTGGGAGGCAAGGGAAGAAATTGCAGGGACCCAAATTTTTAATTCCTCCCTGGCCATCGGGGAGATGCTAGAAGACTGGAGAACAGCTAATGTTGTAACACTATTTAGGAATGGTTGAAGAGGTAAGCCAGCAACTACAGATCAGTGAGTCTCATGGTTGTGATTGAGAAACTAATGGAGAAGATTCTAGGGAGAGAATCCCTCTCTATTTAGAGAGGCAAGGTTTGATCAGGGATAGTCAGCATGATTTTGTCAGAAGGAGGTCATGCCTAACAAATTTGATTGAATTTTTTGAGCATGTAACCAAGTGTGTGCATGAGGGTAGTGCAGTTGATGTGGTTTAAATGGATTTTTGCAAGACTTTTGATAAAGTTCCATGTGGGAAACTTATTAAGATGGATAATGCACATGGGATATAGGGTGATCTGACCAGATGGATTCATAATTGACTTAGTGGTAGGAGACAGAGGGTGATGACAGATGGCTAGTTTAGTGACCGGAGGCCAGTGATCAGAGGTGTATCACAGGGATCTATGCTGCGTCCCATATTGTTTGTAATTTATGTAGATGACTGGGGGGGGGAGAATCAGTAAGTTTGCCAATGACACAAAGATTGGCCAGGTGGTTAACAGTGAGATTGAGTGTCTTGGGTTACAGGAAGATATAGGTGAGATGATCAAGTGGGCAGATAAGTGGCACACGGAATTTAACCCTGAAAAGTATGAGGTGATGCACTTTGGAAGGAGTAATTTGACAAGGAAGTATACAGTGAAAGGTGTGACACGGGGAAGAAAGGGATCTTGGCTTGTTTATCCATAGATAAGGCAGAAAGACAAGTTAATAGAGTGGTTGGAAAAAGGCATATGGCATATTCACCTTTCAGTCGGGGTACAGATTACAAAAGCAGAGAGGTCATGATGGAGTTGTATAGAACTTTGGTGAGGCCACAGCTGGAGTATAGAGTGCAATTCAGGTTGCCACATTGTAGGAAGGATGTGAATGCACTTGAGAGGAGATTTACCAAGATACTGCCTGGACTGGAACATTTAAGTTATGAAGGAAGTTGGATAGGCTTGGGTTGTTTTCGTGAGCAGAGAAGACTGAGAGGTGACCTGATTGATGTATTCAAGATTATGAGGGGCATTGACAGGGTCGATAGGGATCGGCTATTCCCCTTAGTTGAAGAGTCTGTTACAAAAGGGCACAAGTTAAATTGAGGGGTGGGACGTTTAGGAGGGATTTGAGCAAAACCTTTTTTATTTAGAGGGTGGTGATGGCCTACAATGCACTGTCTGGGAGGATGGTGGAGGCAGGATGTCTCACAGCTTTTAAACAGTACATGAATAAGTACTTCGCACGCCGTAACGTTCAAGGCTGTGGGCCAAGTGCTGGCAAGTGGGATTAGGTGGGCAGGTCAGAGCATTTTCATGCATCAGTGCAGACTCAGTGGGCTGAAGGGCTCTTCTGCACTGCAGTATTACAAAGAACAAAACAGCACGGGAAACGGGCCCTTCGGCCCAACGAGCCCACGCTGCCACCCCGATGTTCCCACCTCTAACCACGATCCCTGTCCAAGTTTATAGATCTATGGATTAAAAACCAAATTTGAGACAATTTAGGGAGAATTTGTTTTGCCAGTTACCCTAAGAGCGCATCTTTGGGATGTGGGAGGAAACCGGAGCACCCAGAGAAAACCCACACAACCACAGGGAGAATGCGCAAACTCCCACAGACACAGGCCCAAATCCATGTATCTGCACAGCACAGCGATAATCACTGAGCTGTCGTGTTGCCCATCAAATGGTCCAGGTCAAGCGTACATTAACGACGTGAAGCACTAGGATACTCTCAAAAAAAAATTCAAGAGCAGCCCTCTCACGACCCATCGCGTGTATGCCCCTTGTTAGACAACAAGATGGACCAAAGCACCTGTAGGATAAAAACAAGTACATCAATACCATCATCTATTTACACACTTCCCAGGGACTCCCAAGGCTCATGATCCCTATTTTAAATCAGTTTTCTATACCCCTCCATTCCCATTCTGTTCATGTGCCCATCTAAGTATTTCTTAAGTAACTCCAGAGTACCTGCCTCCACCACTTTACTTGGCATTCCATACCCCCACCACCCTCTGTGTGAAAAAACTCCCTCTGGCATCCAAATTATACCTTACCCGCCTCATCCTAAGCCCGTGACCCCTCGTGCTATTTGAGTCCATTCTAGGAAAAAGCTTAACCCTGTTTACTCTATCTATACCCCTCATAATCTTGTACACCTCTATCAGATCTCCTCTAAGTCTACGTCTTTCCAAGGAAAACAGTCCCAATTTGCCTAACCTCTCCTCGTAACTCAGACCTTCCATACCAGGCAGCATCCTGTAAACCTCCTCTGCACTCTCTCCAGAGTCTCCACATCCTTCCGGTAGTAAGGCGACCAGAACTGGAAGCAGTATTCCAAATGAGGTCTAACCAACGTTTTATACAACTGCAACATTAAAGGCCAGCTCTTGTACTCTATACCCCTTCCTATAAAGGCTAGCATACTATATGCTTTCTTCGCAACCTTCTCCACTTGCTCTGCCACCTTCAGAGACTTGTTCACCTGCACCCCCAGGTCCCTCTGCATTTCTATACTCTTAATAGGTCTACCCTTTATCATATTTTCCCCCTACATTCTTTCTTCTGAAATGCATCACCTCACATTTATCAGGATTGAATTCCATCTGCCATGTGTCTGCCCCAGCTACCAGCCTATCTATGTCCTGCTGCATCACCTGACAGTGCTCCTCACTATCCTCAAGTCCAGCCATCTTTGTATCATCTGCAAACTTGCTGATCACTCCACTTACTCCCTCTTCCAAGTCATTTATATATATTACAAATAGACTGTGATTCTGTATTACATTTGAATGTAAGTAACATTACATGAGGCAATGGCCATCTGCAACAAGAGAATCTAACTATTCCTCCATGATTTTCAATGGCATTATCATTGCTAAATCCCCACTATCAACATCCTGGGAGTTTACCACTGGCCAGAATCTTAACTGTATCATCCATATAAGTATTGTGTCTGCAAGCATAGATCAGAGACTGGGAATTCTGTGATAAGTAACTCAATTCCTGACTTAAATCCTGTCCATCTACAAGGCAATCTCACACCATCCAGATTTGGAACTATATCACTGTTGCGGGGTCAAAGATGTATACACTTCCTCCTGCACTATGGGTCAGCAGTGATTTAGGTCAAGAAAGCACATCACCACCACCTTCTCAAGGCAGTTCAGGGATGAGCAACAAATGCTAGCCTTACCAGTGATGCTCACATTCCATGAATTAATAAATAAAAAATGATCTTGTGGAAAGATTAACATTCTTAAATTTAAGATGAATCATATGATTCTCAATTTAATGAGATGTGAGGGAGGGGTGATTTTGCTCATACAGATTGAAGCTGTTTCAATTGCCATAGTCCCAGATGACCATAGGCTGTCACTGGTGGTGATTTAACCTGAGGATCACCACACCTCAGGTGAGGTGAAAGGTTGAAAAGGCGAACATTCATGAATAACTCAGCCAGTAGGGGAATTGAACCCATGCCATAGGTTGCAGCTGAAGATTTTCTTTGAGACCTCCACTATGGACTACAGTGGCTGTATAATTTTCAGAGCCTTAGCTATTGTGGCATTAGAAATCTTGTTGAAAATACTAATGGTGTGCTTTATTCAATGTTGACTGATGATTGATGAATTGTCTTGATGTAAAGTAACTTCGACATTCAGTAGTTATCTTTTGGGGATTGTGTTTATTTAAAAGGAAGAAAGAATTTTTCACATTTTAATAAAAATCCCAAAATATTTCATAGCCAATATGTTACTCTCTGAAATGTAGTCACTGACAAACTTTTCTAATCAAGATTTTATCCATCGATCCTAATCCTTTTATGTGGATTGGTGTCAAATTTTGTTTGATAATTGCCCCTTTGAAGCTCCTTGGAATGTTTCGCTACGTCTAAAATACTATATAAATGCAAATTTTTCAAGACAAATGAGGAGTTTTACTCACAGCAACCTCCCATAAACGACACTGACTTTGAACAGTTGATCTGTATTAGTGAAGTTGCTTGATAGGCTTGCATTTATGTAGATGCTTCCATAAACTAGGATGTCCCATAACACTTCATAACTATTAAAGTCGTACTGTAGTCACTTATGATGTAGGAAATGCAGCAGACAATCTGTGCACAACAAGCTCCCACAAATAGTTGAATGATAATGATGAGATAGTATGTTTATTAGTGGCATCGATTGAGGATAAATGTTAGCTAAGATGTCAGGGAGAGCTCCCCTTTTCTCATAAATTAGTACCATGGGATTTTTATGTCAACCTGAGTAGAAGACAGATGGAACTGGAGTGTAAGATCTTAACTGAAAGACTGTAATCCAGCATTTTCTCAATACTGCTGTGGAATGTTAGCCCAGTTAACACCTTCAAGCCCCAGATGTGAACATGATCTTCATGAGTGTTAGAATGCTACTGAGGCTGGTGTTTATGCTGTGATGAACCATATCTCCTGAATGACCTAATGCTGATTTAAGCTCTTTTTAGTGACTGCCGTACTTAATTAATTTGTCTCTCCCCCCCCCCCAACACAACCAATGCGTGAGATTCATTTGACATGCTAATTAGTTGATACACCAGGCTTTGTGTTATTCTTTAAAAGCTTGCTTTTTGATTCCTGAATCTAAGGGAATCACAAAATAACAATGCAGTTTGTAAACAAAATGCAAAGGACTTTGTAATTAGGAAAATATTGTCGGACCTGATAAGCAACTTATCTGTGATGCAGAGTCCTATTCATCGAACGGTATTCGTTTCTGTGAACTGACTCAGAGGATATAAAAGTAAATCAGTTAAAGTGAATAAAATTCGTATCCCTGCCTGACCTTATTTCGAAATACTTGTGTGCAAAATTAGCCTTGATACACATTTCATTTTGATCAAATCCACTAAAAACCAATACTTTTGGCTTTTAGCACTAACTCTTTGACATGAAGAGGATCTTACACTCCGGTCTCATCTATCCTCTTGCTCAGGTTAACATAAAAATGCCATGACACTTTTATAAGAAAAGGAGAGCTCTCTCTGATATCTTGACTAACATTTATCCTCAATCAATGCCACTAATAAACATGGAAGAAAGGCTGAGCAATGAAATATCTATATTTTATACTCTTGTCTCTAACAATAGTGGCTACATTTATTGCCTCAGAAGTGGTATGAATACAGACAAATATTCAATTGTGATAAATGCCTTAACATTTTCACACTTGTATAGGAGGTGCCTCTTGCATAGCTCGTAGGTGTTTCCCATTGACTGGCTCAAAGAGCACTTGCAGCGGCAATGCAATGATTTTGAAGAATGGTGCAAGGAACATCCCAGCTGGAGAAATGTTGAGGGGGAAAAAAATCACTTGGTGTTTAGCGCAAATATGGAACAACATGTACAAGTGAGTTGCAGATAGGTAATCCACAATTTGATGTAAGTACATAATTCAAAAGCTTAAACAAATGTGTTTCAACATCTTTATACTAGTGTATTCTTTAACAAACTGTATTCTTTGTAATGACTATTTTATCTCGTACTGCTTATTGATTTCTCAAACGGAGTGTTGAATTAGCAAAAGCCACTTCAGAAACACTTCAAGACTTTACTTTGAGTCTTTTTGTTCAAACATGCCTTAAGTACTGCTTATAATCTATTTGAAGTGATCTTGTGTCAAGGAATTAGCTTTGTGTTTAAAATGTTGTGTTTCTGCAGTAGCTTCTTCTGTGTGGCAGGGTTTTTAGTCTTCTCTCAATAGGTTATTTAGAAGTTTCTTGACAAGCTAACAATTTTGTCTGCCCTGAGAATGAACACTCAAATATATTAATCATCTACTAGTATTAGAAAAAGTCAGGGCTGAAATTCCTGTAGTTTATCTTTTAAAAGTTTTGATCATTGTAGGTTTTTCTTGATTGATTTGGAGATAAAGGACTGAGCCACAACAAATTGAGCTATTGGGAGAATCTTGTCTCTTTTTGTTCTAAAAGTTATTTTTTATTTTTTATTTTCTTTATTTTCCCCTCCTCTGAAAGTCACTGACAGTTGCTGGGAAGCAGCAGCCTTGCTAAGTCCATTCTTCACCTCCAATAATCATTGCAGCTTAATCAAACATCGATCCTGCCTGATGTCTGTCTGTGTACTTTCTAGTTAAAGGCCATTGCCTGGTAATAGAAATTAGGAATTCTGGCTGATTGGATTCTTCATTTGCCCATATGCACTGAATTCAATCACGAAGATTGAAGGCAAAATCAGACTTGTGCAGTGGTGCTTTCCACATTGAATAACTTCTTGCTGCTAATAGTTTTTGCCTAAATAATGATCACTTTAACAAGATAATTGAACACTGCTGGCAGCCATGATGACATACTACTATAAAAGTTAGCACGTTCAGGAAAAGTGTGGAAGAAAGATGCTAGATGGGGAAGGGAAGGGAAGCTATGGTAGGAACAAAGAACAAAGATTAAAGATCAGAACAGCACAGGAAACATGCCCTTCGGCCCAACGAGCCCACGCCGCCACCCTGATGCTCCCACCTCTATCCGCGATCCCTATCCATGTTTATAGATCTATGGATTAAAAACCAAATTTGAGACAATTTAGGGAGAATTTGTTTTGCCACTTAGCCTAAGAGCACATCTTTGGGATGTGGGAGGAAACCGGAGCTCCCAGAGAAAACTCATGCAAGCACGGGGAGAATACGCAAACTCCTACAGACACAGGCCCAAATCCATGTATCTGCACAGCACAGCGATAGTCACTGAGCTGTCGTGTTGCCCATCAAATGGTCCAGGTCAAGCGCACACTAATGACGTAAAGCACTAGGATACTCTCAAAAAAAATGTCCAAGAGTAGCCCTCTCACGACCCATCGCGTGTATGCCCCTCGTTAGACAACAAGATGGACCAAAGCACCTGTAGGATAAAAATAAGTACATCAATATCATCATCTATTTACACACTTCCCAGGGACTCCCAAGGCTCATGATCCCTATTTTAAATCAGTTTTTCTATACCCCTCCATTCCCATTCTGTTCATGTGCCCATCTAAGTATTTCTTAAATAACTCCAGAGTACCTGCCTCCACACTTTACTTGGCAGCGCATTCCATACCCCCACCACCCTCTGTGTGAAAAAACTCCCTCTGGCATCCAAATTATACCATACCCCCCTCATCCTAAGCCCGTGACCCCTCGTGCTATTCGAGTCCATCCTATGAAAAAGCTTAACCTGTTTCCTCTATCTATACCCCTCATAATCTTGTACACCTTTATTAGATCTCCTCTAAGTCTATGTCTTTCTAAGGAAAACAGTCCCAATTTGCTTAACCTCTCTTCGTAACTCAGACCTTCCATACCAGACAGCATCCTGGAATACCTCCTCTGCACTCTCTCCAGAGTCTCCACATCCTTCCGGTAGTAGGGCGACCAGAACTGGACACAGTATTCCAAATCAGGTCTCACCAACGTTTTATACAACTGCAATATTAAAGGCCAGCTCTTGTACTCTATACCCCTTCCTATAAAGGCTAACATACAATATGCTTTCTTCACAACGTTCTCCACTTGCTCTGCCACCTTCAGAGACTTGTTCACCTGCACCCCCAGGTCCCTCTGCGTTTCTATACTCTTAATAGGTCTACCCTTTATCATATACCTCCCCCTTACATTCTTTCTTCCGAAATGCATCACCTCACATTTATCAGGATTGAATTCCACCTGCCATCTGTCTGCCCCAGCTACCAGCCTATCTATGTCCTGCTGCATCGCCTGACAATGCTTCTCACTATCCGCAAGTCCAGCCATCTTTGTATTGTCTGCAAACTTGCTGATTGCTCCATTTACTCCCTCTTCCAAGTCATTTATATATATTACAAATAGAAGAGGTCCCAGTACCAAGCCCTGCGGCACACCACTAGTGACCGACCTCCAGCTAGAAAAACACCCTTCCACTATTACTCTCTGTCTCCTATTACCAAGCCAATTACTTATCCATCTAGCTACCTGTCTTTATATCCCATTAGCCTTGACCTTCTGAACTAACCTCCCATGAGGGACTTTGTCAAACGCCTTACTAAAATCCATATAGACGACATCAACGGCTTGCCCTTCGTCCACTGTTTTTGTCACCTCCTCAAAAAATTCTACCAGATTCGTAAGGCACGACCTCCCCTTAACAAATCCATGCTGCGTATCCCTAATCAGATCGCAATGCTGTAAGTGCCTATACATCCTATCTCTAAGAATCCCCTCCAACAGCTTCCCTACCACTGACGTCAAACTCACCGGCCTATAATTCCCAGGGTTATCCCTACCACCCTTTTTAAACAACAGTACAACATTAGCTATTCTCTGGGACCTCACCTGTGTCCAAGGAAGAGACAAAGATTTGCGTCAGAGGCCCAGCAATTTCACCTCGCACCTCCCTAAGCAGCCTGGGATAAATGCCATCAGGTCCTGGAGATTTGTCAGTTTTAATGCTACCTAGAAGCTCTAACACTTCCTCCCTCAGAATGGATATTTCCCTCAACTGGTCCACAGCTCCCTCAGACAGGAGCTGTCAATAAGCCCCTCTCCTTCGTGAATACCGACGCAAAGTATTAATTCAGGATCTCTACCATTCCCTCGGGCTCTAAGCACAATTCCCCTCCTCCGTCCCTAAGGGGTCCTATTTTTCCTCTAACCACCCTTTTATTCCTAACATAAGAGTAAAAAGTCTTTGGATTTTCCTTAATCCTATCCACCAAAATCATTTCATGCCCCCTTTTTGCCCTTCTAACTCCCTGTTTGAGCTCCCTCCTACTCTTTCTGTATTCCTCCAACGGAAGTTTCGAGTCCATAGATTAAAATTGAAGAGTTGATTAATAATGGTAGGAATGCAGTGGACAGATGACTGAATGTATTACATGGCCATGCAACCCCTACATTTGGCAACATACCCAGAATATGTTGATCTTTCACAAACTATCAGCTGCACAACCCTTTTCAAGAACAGCACATTTTAATATCCTACTTGTAATGAGTGACTTGTTCTCTGGTATAATACCTGTGTTCAGAACTTGCCTGTTTTGAGTGGATTTGATGACATCTGTATAGTAGTATGTAACATTGCTGTAAACTTACCAATATGACTTTATGCATCAGACCAGTGATTTTCCTTATCTTGTGGGAAGTCCATGCCAAAAATGTAAGCAGTATTTTGCTGGACTATGCAGGTTCTTTGCAGCGGATGGATGAAGGAAAGATGGAGTAGGATTGGCAGCTGCAACAGAGTATTGGAGAAAATGGGGTTTGAGAATTTGATTTGCCTGCAGCCAGATGGAAGTGATGACTTCAACAATGGTCGCCTGTCCTGTATTGCTTGCTAGTGATACTTGGTTTTTGGAAACAGAGGGTATAATCCTCTCTTGAGAATGGCAACGAAAATGCAATTTTAATTTTGTGATGGGCCAGGTTTTGCATTAGCAGCATATATAGTGGCATTTACCACTGGTTTTATATGACAAGTTGCTGAAAATGCAATCTGATAACAGTGCCGTGAAGGGAACAGGTCAAGCAACTGTATATCTCCTTAATCAATCATACTGAAGGATTGAGAAACTACTCAATGGATTGAATAGGAAATGTGAATTCAATGTCAAATCAAGTACAGAAAGAGAGGAAAATAAAGATTGGATTGAGGAAGAAAGAGACAAAATGGAGGGATTTTTTTAAAGTTAGATTTTTAAAACCTCTAACAACAATTAACACCTGAAGGACTGAGATTGCACACTTGTAATAGTTAATTTTGAAATTGCTGCACCATTTTAGCATGGTATCTTTCTCTGCTGTATATTCTATGCAACTCAGAATAATGGCAAGCATCATTAGCCTCACCATTACTTTGACAGCAACGTTTGGTCCAATGTTCTGTTGAGGGACCAATGGACTTCATTGTCTTGCTGTGAATTCTGACAGTATTCATTCCCGATGCCTTCATTGTGCATCTTACTGAAATATATCAATTATACAAATTGGGAGTAGATAGCTAAAGTTGCTGCTGGTTTGTAAGGTATATTATGTCCAGACTGAACTTTACCATCAATATTTAACGAACTGCACACTTTTTTCATTATGTGTTAATCTTGTGTGGCTTTGCTCATTGACAAGAATTTGAACAATATGCTTTTGCAGCATTTTCAAAGTTTTTGAGAATTCTGATTTCTTCCATTAGATGATTCTTAACTCAGTGAAAATAAATGTTTTCTTTTCCCTTTTCTGGGGCCTGGGCATCACTGCAAAGATAGTGTTTGTTGTCCATCCCTAATTGCATTTAAAGACAACATTTCAGAGGACAGAGAAGGGTCAGGTCGAAGCCAGACTGGGTAGGATAGCAGATTTCTTTTCCAAACAGAAACTAATGAACCAGGTATGTTTTGATGACAATCGATCATAGTATTATTGTTCCTGTTACTGTGCTAACTTTTTTATATTTCTGATTAATAAATGAATTTAAATTCCATTTGAACTCTTATCACTGCACATTAGCCTGGGCGTCTGTATTGCTAGTCCAGTGACATCACTATGCTACTGTACCCTAGAACAAATGTAATGAATGGCTTCCATCTAAACGCGATTGAAAAAGCTGTAAAATTAGTTTGTAGTTGGTGTGACATTTTTTATTTCTGATGAGATATAATTGAGAATTTGGATTACTGTCTCTAATGTTTAGGATGATCTGGTCATCACAGAATGATGAAGGCACGTGATTTTTTTGGATTACTCTTGAAAGTTAAATGCAATTCTTTAGATTAGCATGGGTAAAGATTTGTAACACAAGTCTTAATTTAAATCTTGTGTTGAAAGGGAATTCTTATGACCAGTCCTCGTTGTTTAAAAAGATGAAAATTCAAGACATTCTGTTTCTTTCAGAGTCTGTAGTACTTTCCTTGCCTCAAGTGAAACAGTAAAATTGTTTCCTTTTGTTTTCTGAAATTGGTTAGTTCTTTCTCAAATAGTTGATCTATGTGCAAATTCAACAAGCTCAAATGTCAAGTGAGAAGTCGTGCTCGAAGGGAGCATGTGTTGGAAAATCAGGGCAACCTATTGTAGCTTTTAATTTGATCTCACAAGCGTAGGCTCCTTTAAAGGAAGCATAAACATGATTGAGCCTACTGTCGGACTTTTATTCCAATTATTCTTTTTCTCCAGACAAAATATGTTTTTATTTTTAAGCTTAGTCCCAGGTAATCTTCTGAACTGTATTGTATATGGGAATAATAGATGCTCTGAACATTCATGCACCACGAATAGTTCATTTCACAGGTGTCATGTAACAGGCTGTTGCTGTTACCAGATTTGGAATTCAAATAGTCCTCTTCCCTTGGATAATGATATGAGCTATTGACTTAATGAATTAAGTACACTTCCTGTTTTTGCATAACAGCTCAGCTCTATCAATGTTACTTTGTTTGGTTTAGGTAAGATCAAGAGAGTGCACATCATAAACGTGTTCATCATGATAGCAAGCTTTGCTTTGAACTTTTGTTATGGTGTATAGAAAAGGATGGAAATTGTCGAGGTATTGGGTACGACCATGCTTCAGGTGTTCTAGTGAAAATACAGTGAAGAATAGTTGCCCATATGGTTATCAACTTTATAATCTTTGTAGAATCATAGAAACCTATAGTGAAGAAGGAGGCCATTTGGCCCATTGAACCTGTGCCAACAACAGTTCCACCCAAGCCTACTGCAATCCCCACGTATTTACCTTGCTAATTCTCTGACGCTAATGGTCAATTTACTTAACCCACACAGCTTTGGATTTAAGTTTTTAAGAAAACATTCTTTGGTTTTAATTATTACCCTACCTCTTTATCGATTACAGTGAAATTAATCAGGGGAAGTATTGATTTAGAATGTTAAAGATGTATGTGAATGTGTTAGTTATACCAAATAGTGAAATACAGCTCTGGAAATTATTGTGGCTGATTTGTTTTATTTTGTTGGAATATTTTGATCTTGCTTCCATGTTTTTTGATTCTGCTTTATCCTTACTTTTGTAATAACTAATTACAGCTGGCCTTCTTTATGCATACCTTATTGTTTTTTTCAAACCCTTCCATAGCCTTGCCTCTCTTGATTCCTATGATCCCTATCTCTTCTAAGTCCTCCTGTCTGACAACCCATGAGGTATCTTACTACTCTAATTCAGGCACCTTGAGCACACTCTATTTTAATTGCTCCACCTGAGGAGAGTTGGTGGTGTAGTAGTAATGTCACTTTGCTAGTAATCCAGAAATCCAGCCTAATGGGGATGCGAGTTCACATTTTCATCGTGGCAGCTGGTGGAATTTATATTCAGTTGATAATTGAATCTCACCTAGTCTGGCCTACATGCGACTTCAGATCCATAGCAATGTATTTGCCTCTTAACTGTCCTCTGAAATAGCCACTAGGAAGCCACTCAGTTCAAGAGCAATTAGGGATGGACAGTAAATGCTGGCCTTGCTCACATCACGTGAAAAATGAATTTGAAATATGCTGTCTGTGCCTTCATCTCCCTGAGCCTTAAGCTCTGGAATTCCCTTCCTGAACTCGCTTGTCTTTTTACCTCACTTTCCCTCTTTAAGATGTTCCTGAAAATCTGTCTCTCAAACTGGATTTTGGCTACCCACCCTCATATCCACTTCTGTGGCTCAATTTCAATTTTTGTTTCATAGCGCTTCTGTAAAGTCTCACACAGCATTTTATAATGTTAATGGTGCGATATAAATACAAGTTGTTGCTTGTCCCCTATGTCTAAACAGCATGCGCAGGATTTAAATTTGAGGTACTCGTAGGCTAGAAATGATCAACAAGATGAATGATGGCCCGATACTGAGTTTAAAACAGCAGTCTTGAAGATCAGCCAATTTACTTTGACAACTCTCTGTAGGTGATTCAGTTCGCCTGCATTATCGGCATTAAGGGATATGGTAAACAAAGAGTAAATGTTGAAATCACTGCAGTCTCTATGAGAGGACACCTGCTGTGATAGCCTGTCAGAATCATTTACAGCTGGAAAACCAGGAGGACTTCTGGTGAAGTGGTTTGTTTGATTCGGAACAGATTGGAGTAGCTTCTGACATATTCTCTTCCATTCAGTTTTGTTCCCCTCCCCTAGCTAGAGGCTGTGTACTGTAAGGAAAAGAGGGAAGAAGCGCTGAGCGAACTTGTTTAGTAAATGGCAGAGATCCAAAAGTAATTGCCTGCTAGAAAATGTTGCACGTGTAGCAATTTATTGAAAGAGGGATAAGCATTTCTTCTTTGAAGAATCACTGAAATCTCCACTAAGTCCATTTTAGTCTTTGAACATTTGAGAATACAATGGATGAATTACGTTTGAAGAAAAATACTAGACGTGCTTAAATACAAAGCAGTTTGGTGTTTTTTAATTTAACGTTTCCTTTGCTAACTTTTAATTATGAAATGATCTGCTATTATTGATTAATTTAAAAATGTTCAGCAGTGGGAACCCCTACCTCTTCATGGTCTGTGATCTTGGCTCCTCTATACATGTGGTAGCAGGCGTGGTGTGTTGCCAGACTTTCCTAAGTCTCAAGTGGTTGTTGGGAATAAGCCCAAGACTAGTTTCTTCAGCTGCTATTAGTAGCAGTCATTGCCTGAAAGTAGCTGTGATTTGCCAGAATCATTGTTCTTAAAGAGAGAATAGGCCAAATATATTACGCTGAAGGTGGTTTCATTTCTAATGATCTAATGTTGCATTGTGAACCATGACAAGATCATATTTTTACTGCTGTAGCTTTTCAAATCCATATCCTTTTACCTTTAAAAGTTGTTTGCTAAGAAAATGCTAAATTACTTTCCTTTTAATCATTTTTTTTATACAACTTATTTGTGTTCCTAAATTTTAAGTATTTAAAAGTAACTCAGTGCACATCTCAATGGTCCTTCAAAGAAAAGTTCATCTGTACATTGATGATTTTCTGCCCGTGCAGCATTTATTTTAAAATGTACATATTGTGACTTGATAATTTGGGAGCATTGGCCTAGACAAGCTGCTTATTCTATCACTATATATAAAGTATTCCATGAAGCCTATTCAGGCTTAAGCTGACATGCGGCAAGTAATATTTGGGCTGCACAAATGTCAGGCAATAACTATTTCCCAACAAGAGAAAATCAAATCGTTGCCTGCTCAACATTCAGTGACATTATCTTTCCTGAATCCCATCATTAACATCCTGGGGATTACCATTGATTAGAAGCTTAAGTGGACTAGCCGTATTAGGACTGTGCTAGAAGGGCAAGTCAGCGACTGGTAGTCTGACGTGAGTAACTCACCTCATGAATCTCAAAACCTGTCCAGCAACTACAAGGTACAAATCATAGCATGATGGAATGCTGTCCACTTTTCTGTGTGAACACAACTCTAGAAACATTCAAGAAGCTTGATATGATCCAGGACATAGCAACCTGTTTGGTCCCTCATTTACCACTGCAAGCATTCACTCCCTCCATCACTGATGCACATTGATAGTATTGTGTACCATCTACACAATACAGTATAGCAATTTGCCACAGCTGTTTTGACAGGACCTGCCAAATCCATAATTTCTGCCATCTAGATGGAGGAGGCCAGCAGGTGCATGAAAATACCACTGACTGTAAGAATCCCTCTAAGTCACTTAGCATTGTAACTTAGAGCTATATTGCCTCAATCAGTAGGCCAAAATCCTAGGATAACAGCATTGAGGGTCCATCTAACCACCTGCACTGTAGCGGCGTAAAGCGGAGGCTCACCACCACTTCTTCAAAGGGTAATTGGGGATGGGCAATAAATACTTGTCTAGTCAATGATACCCACATCCAAATGAATAAAATTATTGATACCACCTGCTCAAAATTGCAAACTATTCTCAGTATAAAATCCAGTTTTTAACCAAGTTTCTCATTTGTCAGTCTGAATTTAGTTAATAGTTGGGCAGGTGATACATTTTTGAGCTGCCTGCCTTCTTAAAATGGTTTGCCTGAGCTTGTTGTCCTTTTGAGTTGGCTGTAACTGTTCAAGAATTTTCTGTATAGAGATAGACTGTTCACTGTCCTGTCATGTCCTACCAGTTTACAGTCAGATTGTGTTATGATACTGGAGTTGCTTTCATCATGATGCTGTAACCAATTTTTTCTCCAATATTATTGACTGAATCAGATTTCTCAAAGTATTTGACTGGCAATGACTATCGCCTGAGTGCACCTTTCAGAATACCAAAACACTTTGGTTTGAACTGAGTACATTTCATAGTTTGCTTGTTCTTTAACTTTACCTTGTAAAGTGAAACTTTGTTTATAAGTAGCACGTTTTGAGCAAAAACAATTCAGACCAGAGGTTGAATAAATGTTGGCTTAGGTGGGAAAGTCGCCCAGTTGACTTGAGTTGACATTTTGGTACTTCCGATTTGCTGAAGGACTCCAAATTCTTGGCAGGAGTGCAAATATTTGCTGTTGCGTAGATTTCAAACATCATCTGACTCTAGGAAGATTTGCGAATATGTGGTCATTACATCTGGAAGGTTGCCAGTTTTGTTGATGGCACATGTCCTTACCAGAATGTGATTTGATGGCCAGCCTTTGTTGCCTCTTAAAGATGCAGGTAAATTTCTCTGCTCTACTTTGGTGTCATGGGATCCTTTTTATTCACCGAAGAGGGCAGACAAGGCTCAGTTTGACATCCGAAAGACTCTTTAAGTACCCCACAAGAGTAGCCAGATTTTTATGCTTAGTTCCTGGAATGGATCTTGCAACTACAGCCTTCTAGTTCGGAGGCGATAGAGCTGGCAGCTGAATCATGACACATGTGTTAGGGTTATATAAGATCAAGGAGAAAGTTCTGGAAATGGTGCAGTTAATTGCAACAGCAAAGTACCTAATACAACTTCATATTTTCAAATGATAAACTGAATTATACACGGTGGTGTATAAGCAAACATTTGGTGGCACTTCTGGCAATGTAGGAATGTGTTTTTAAATTTTAAAGTTTATTTATTAGTCACAAGTAGCTTTCATTAACACTGCAATGAAGTTACTGTGAAAGTCCCCTAATTGCTATAGTCTGGCAGATATACTGAGGGAGAATTTAGCATGGCCAAAGCACCTAACCAGCACATCTTTTAGACTGTGGGAGGAAACCCACACAGACCTGGGAAGAGTATGCAAACTCCACCCAGACAGTGACTCAAGCCAGGAATTGAACCTGGGTCCCTGATGCTGTGAGGCAGCAGTGCTGACTACTGTGCTACTGTGCCGCCTCGTACTTTGGCCATTTTGACTGGCAGTGGAAAATATTCTTACTGTCACTATTACAGGAGCCTAAAAATCTTCTGATCACCTTCACAATTGAAAAGACTGAAAAATATTGTTCACTTGAAAATAAATTTTGATTACCTGGCATCAGCAAGCTGTAATCAGCAATGTTCAATCTACTTTCTAGACCAAATGGCAGGGCAGTTTGACTATGCTGCCCTGTAATTGCCTTAGGGCTGCCTCACTGTGCCAAGGGCCCAAGTTCATATCTAGCCTTGAGTAACTGTGAGGAGTTTGCACGTATTCCAGTGTCAGTGTGGATTTCCTCCAGATGCTTCAGTTTCCTCCCATAATCCAAAGATGTGTTGTTAAGGTGGATTAGTCATGGTAAATTGTGTCTCAGGATGTGTAGATTAGAGGGATTAGTGGAGCAAATGCGTGGTGTGGTGTTGTGACAATGTAGAAGGACCTGTGTAAAATGCTGCAGTAATGCAGATTTGATGGGCTGAATAGCCTTATTCTACACGTAGGGATTCTAAGATTCTAAATGGGAATATGTACATTCTCCCATTGTCTGTGTGGTTTTCCTCTGGGTGCTCCAGATTCCTCCCATAGTCCAAAGATGTGCAATATGGGGATTCAGTGATTCTAAGTGATATGAAACAAACGTTCTTGAGACAATTACAGGCCAGTACAGTCAAGCAAATGGTGTAGAGAATAGATTGAACATTGCTGATTGCAGGTTACCGATGTCAGGTAATAGAAATTTATTTTAAAATTAATGAATTTATTTTTCATTCCTTTTAGTTGTAAAGTTGATCAGAAGATTTTGGGGCTCCTGTAATATTGACAGTAACAACATTTCTACTGCTGGCCAAAACATATAAATCTACATTGCCAAAGGTGCAACCAAATGTTTGCTTTTAATGAGGTGGACCCGTTGCATATACATGGATGGCCGTTCCACTTATTGGCTGGCAGTGTGATGAGAGGCAGAAATTGTAACTTTCCTGCACAGCTATATGGTGCATTAAGTTTATGGAGTGTGTTGCGAGAGTAGCATTGCCATAAGTTTATGGTGGATTTGATTGCGAGGTGTATCTTCTACTATCAGTTATAAGATTTTGAGCATGTTGGGTGGCACAGTGGCATTTGACATTGTGGCATCAATGAGCCTAGCAAAATTAAAAGTCAGTGGGAATCAGGAAAACTGTCCATTGGTTGGAGTCACATCTGGCACAAAGAAAGATGGTTGGTACTGATGTTGGAAGGCCAATTATCTCAGTTCTAGGACATTGCCGCAGGAGCTCATACTATTTAGGCAAAACCGTCTTCAGTTCTTTCATGAATGACATTCCTTTCATCATAGTATCAGAAGTGGGAATGTTTGCTGAATGTTCAGCAAGACCTTGATAACATTCAGGCTTGGGCTGATGAGTAGCAATTAACACAAATGCCAGGCAAAGACCATGTTCAACAAGAGAGAACCTAATTATCTCTCCATGGCATTCAATTACGTTACCATGTCTGAATCCTCTCATTATCAACATCCTGGAGGTTGCCATTGACAAGAAATTGATCTGGACCGCCATATCAATACCCATAATATTATGGGTACAAGAACAGGTCAGAGATTGGGAAGTTTGGGGTGAGTAACTCCCCAGGTTTGTCCATCATCTAAAAGGCACAAATCAGGAATGTGATGGAATACCAACCATCCACTTAGCTGGATGAATGTGGCTCTAATAACACACAAGAAGCTCAAAAAAATTGAGCATAAAGCAGTCTGCATGATCAGCACCCCTTCCAAATTAAACTTTCACTCCACCACTGGCACACAGTAGCTGCATTAAGGCACCTTCCACAGCGTCTTACAACTTCTACCACCTAGAAGGACAAGGGAAGCAAGCTCCTCTGTATAACTCACACCATTTTAACTTGGTATTGTGTTGACATGTCTTCACCATCACTCCCTTCTTAACTGCACTGTGGGGAAACCTGTACCTGATGGAATTTGGTGGTTCAAAAAACAATTCACTGTCACATTCTCAAGGACAATTAGAACTTGGCAACAGGTATTGGCCTTGCCAGCAGCACCCCCATACTATGAAAGAATATTTTAGAAGTCTGATCAATTACTTCAGGAATCCTGTGTGAGAATTCAGACTTATGAAAGTTATACTGCACCCCATGTTATTTGACCTATTTAAATTACTTTCTATAATTGCTTTTGAGAGTGTGAATTCTTTTAATTTAACTGTTAAAATCCTATACCTTAAATCCAACTCCAGCAGTCAGCCAGCTGTAACAGATAATTTATGTCCCTATGCTGTATTCCAAAAGTGAGCGTGGAATTGTTCTGTGTTCTATTCACTTTGTCAATGTGACTCCGGTGGAATAGCAGTACTAGTTGTTATTCTGTCCCGCACTGCTGGCTTTAGAAGCAGACTTTGCAGATGTTTTACTTCCCGCCTTTTTCCCCTTTCTCTCTTCTGCTCCTCTCCCACTGTATGAAACCACACCCCCACCAGTAACCCACCCCTGTGATTTGAATCAGTTATGTTGATTACATTTTCATTCTTGGTTCCCTTGCAGTTTTTGAATAGCAGTTATCATATTTTTTAAATTCTGTTACGTGTTGTTTTTGTGTGTGAAAGCATTGTGTTTGCAGGCTTTTAAGAACCACAACCTGCTTTCACTTTACGCTGTGATATTCAGGATTAATTCAGGTAGCATTCACAACACTGCAGGTTGCTTTTTTACCAAACAACTGGATTCATTCTACATATTTGTGACTACTATCTCTACAGGTTCCATCCTCTTGTCAAGATGCAATGTTGCACCAGTGTCTTTTGCTGTAACCTGTCCTCACTGCATCCTGATTGTTCAAGTTTGTCCATTCCTTGATGTTTCTTGCCAAGGAAATCTGTCTTCCTCAGCCTCTTTTCCCATTGATGTAGCCGTCAAAAGTGCACTGTGTATATTGTCGCACCTGAGCAGATGGCTAAAATAACTCAATTTTTGGCTCCTGATGTTTGCCATGTCTTTTTGGATTTCATTCTCCGTAGGATAGTCTCATTGTTTACACACCCTGTGATATTCTAAGCATTCTTTTGTATGCCGCATTACAAAGCCTTTGAATCTTTTGATATTGGCTACCTACAACACCAGGTTAAAATCCAACTGATAGTTGATAGTAAACTCATAAGCTTTTGAGCCTCTGGTCTTTGTCAGGTGAATGAGGTGTTCTGGTCTCAAACAGCACATATAACAGCACAGACAGTTTACAGATTACTGATTAGAATGCAAATTTTTACACCTAATCTGCTATTCAAATCTTAAAGTGGCTAACAATGTGAGTGGAAGGAGCACTGAACACAGGTTAAAGAGATGCGTATTGTCTCCAGACAGCACAGCAAGTGAGGTTTTTTGCTAACCCAGGCAAGTCATGGGGTTACAGATAGTGTGACATGAAGCCAAGATCCCTGTTCAGACCATCATCATGTGTGCGGATCGTGACAGACACCCCTAGACACTGAAAGATGCCCTCGTGAGAACAGGATATGGCACTCGACTTATCTATCAACAGTTCTGATGTGCCACAGCGATAAACCGCACTGACCTCCTCAGAAGACGAACATGGGACCACGGTAGACAGAGTACCCTTTGTTGTCCAGTATTTGCCCGGAGCGGAAAAACCATGACATCTTCTCTGGAGTCTTCAACATATCATTGATGGAGATGAACATCTCGCCAGGCCCATATCCACACCCCCCACTTCTTGGTTTCTGACAACCGCGCAACCTCAAACAGACCATTGTTCGCAGCAAACTACCCAGCCTTCAGGAGAACAGTGACCACAATACCACACAACCCTGCCACAGCAATCTCTGCAAGACATGCTGGGTCATCGACATGGGTGACATCATCACACGTGAGGATACCATTCACCAGGTACACGGTACATACTCTTGCAACTCGGCCAACGTTGTCTACCTAATACGTTGCAAGAAAGGATGTCCCGAAGCATGGTACGTTGGGGAGACCATGCAGACACTATGACAGCGGATGAATGAATATCGCTGGACAATCACCAGGCAAGACTGTTCCCTTCCTGTTGACGAACACTTCAGTGGTCATGGGCATTCGGCCTCTGATCTTCGGGTAAATGTTCTTCAAGGTGGCCTTCACGACACGCGACAGCGCAGAGCCACTGAGCAGAGACTGATAGCTAAGTTCGGCACACATGAGGACCATCTTAACAGGGATCTTGGCTTCATGTCACACTATCTGTAACCCCATGACTTGCCTGGGTTAGCAAAAAATCTCACTTGCTGTGCTGCCTGGAGACAATACGCATCTCTTTAACCTGTGTTCAGTGCTCCTTCCACTCACATTGTTAGCCACTTTAAGACTTGAATAGCAGGTTAGGTGTAAAGATTCGCATTCTAATCAGTAATCTGTAAACTGTCTGTGCTGTTATATGTGCTGTTTGAGACCAGAATACCTCATTTACCTGACAAAGACCAGAGGCTTGAAAGCTTGAGAGTTTACTATCAAATAAATTCATTTTAACCTGGTGTTGTCAGACTTCTTACTGTGTTTACCCCAGTCCAACGCCGGTATCTCTACATCATATTTACTGTCCAGCTTTCACAACCAGAGAGAAATGTTGGCCAGGCATAACATTTGTGTAAACCAATTCATTTTGTTTCATTCATTTCGCTGTTTCAGTGTTAATGATAATTTCAGTATTACATTTAGCATTTTCATAGTAGTCCAACTGAGATATTGACATTTGTTGACAGGTTTTACATTGGTTCTGTTTTCATTCTTGGTTTTGTGGTCTTCTTACTAATAACCATTATTTTCATTTTCTTAACACTCATTTTCATACTACAGAGTATTTTTCTCACAGCCACTTGGTCAATTATTTTCACAAGTGCGAAAAAGATTTGCATTAATTTGACAACTTGCCAAAAACAATCACAAGCGATAGTTGTTGCGCTGGAAGACCAGCAATTTTCGGGCAGATCAATGAATGCCTTTCGCCAATTTGGTGTCTATCTCAGTTTGAACATGATGTAAGTTTTATGTTCCTATTGTCAACTTTTAAATATGGGTGACAATAGAAAACAGTGCTAATAATAGCCATATTTGTCACTATTTGCATTGTGATTTACAATGTTTGTCAAAAGGATCCTTGAATTTGATGTATTTTTGCCTTTTGTCTGATTCAGGAGGACTCGGCCACTGAAGTTTTGAGAGATTTCCTGAAATATGTGCTTAAAATAGTTTGTGCCATGTTAATTTCAGAGGCACTTGTATTATAATTGAACAAAATTATAGTCTCACAAAATTATCTACGTGTAGCAATGATTGATTCTACCTACTCGCTAGATTCAATAGTGCCCAATACGACTGATTAACATTTTGGGTCTTAAATATCATTTGAATTGGCTGCTTCTCCTTCTGTCGCAGGATTGATGGTTTGTGGTTTGTTATTGAATCAGTGTGCGTTTGTTGTCAAAACTATATTTAGGAGTGAAAGCAGGAAGCACTTTTGCACACGCAGGCTGATGGAATCCCTTAACTGTTCAAGAACTTGTGAATGCTGGGGTAATTGGAATTTTCAAGATTCAGTTTGGTAGATACTTTTAGAGGTATGAAGATGTAGATCAAAGGGTGGAGGAGTTGGTTATTTTTCTACGCATTGAAATAATGAAAACTTGTGATACCTTTAAATATAAGTCTGTGCTCGTGAACTGCCTCAATCAGATGTAACAAAAGGGCCATGAGCAGCTGAGCCATAGGCATCAGAAAATTCCTAGCAATGATCTAAAGTTCTGTTAAATGAACTTATCTTTGCAGGTGAGTCACAAGGACATTATAATTTATCGCGGTGTCCCAGAGAAAGAAATGTCAATTACTGTCTACCTTTAGTCTCCACCTGAAGTTCCTGCATGTAAATGCCAGCTGAGGAAACTTGGTAGTGACAGTCTCTGCAGTCAAACTGTCTGCTGAAATTCTTTACATGTAGTGCTGGGGAGATGAATAACTGGCTGAGTGAGTTACTTTGTCAATCACCAAATAAGCTTCACTAATCAAAACCCTAGAGCATGGAAGAAAATGAAATTATCAGAAAATGGGCAAAATCTCTTCAATCACTTAATATTTTATCCTTCCATGCTATTACTATCAGCAATTCGAAAGCATCCACCTTGTATCGAACTTGACTTTGCAGTCTTGTCTAGTTGTCTAAATGTATACAAGTAGAAAAAGATTCTACATGTATACGTTTGGAATCAGTAACAAGCACTGTAGTAGTCTCTCCATTCCTGTCGCTGGCCTAGCTGAAGTTGAACTTGACTCAGTACTGTACTGTGATATGAACAGGCCTCCAAGAGGCATAACATAATATAGTGATCAGTGGGGCATGAAGTCTTGGATTTTCAAAGCAATGCTTTTACTGATGTAGTTAAGAAGTATTGTTGATTCATTAGTGCAGATTCTCTAGGGAGAGGGTAAATGGGACAAACAATGAGGGAGAGAGAGGGTTGATGGAAGTAATTTCTGAGGATGAATGGGGAAGATCCTAAAGGAGGGAGAATGTGGAAGTGGATTATATTGATTTATTCAAATACAAATTATGTCAATTCCTTTCAGAAAAGGAGGCATAACCACAGAATGCTGCCATCCCTTTGATGATTAACAACAACTCTCTAGATTCTGCTCACTTCCTCCAAATAAAGGGTGTTGCCATAGGAACTTGTATAGGTCCCAGATGTGCCTACCTTTTTGTGGAATGTGGTGAATGTTCTTTCTAGTCCTATTTGGTTTCCTATCTCTTCTGGTACAGTGATAACTATATCATTGCTGTTTTCTGCTCTTGCTGTGAGTTTGAAAATGTCATCCACTTTAATTACCACCCTCCCCTCACCTTCACATGGTCCATTTTTGAGTCTTCCCTTCCACAA
This sequence comes from Sphyrna mokarran, assembly GCA_024679065.1. Classification (NCBI taxonomy): domain Eukaryota; kingdom Metazoa; phylum Chordata; class Chondrichthyes; order Carcharhiniformes; family Carcharhinidae; genus Sphyrna; species Sphyrna mokarran. Next base: position 15,533,214 of record JAGIQG010000011.1, read on the forward strand.
TTTCTCCATCTCCATTTCTGCAGATAGGCTGTTGACCAGTCTTTACTATAAGCTTAATGACTCCCTGAGCCACATTGTCTATATTTCCTCCCATCCCACTTTTTATAAGGATTTTGTTGAAGATCCTCGCTTCTCCATCACTGTCACATTTGTTTTTTTGATATTATCTTCCTTGCCAATACTTTCAATATGTCTTCCTCCCAAGAGAATTCTCCTCCATCTTAGCTGACAGGACCGTCAACTTTTTTGCCTTATTTCCTGCATTGCTGCTCTCACTTCATCCCCTCCCTCCCAGAACCACAATAGGGTTTAATTTGTCTTCATCCTCTATCTTGGCAATCCTTATACTCAATAAATCATCTTGCTTTATTTTTTCTATCTCCAACAAGATGCCATCACCAAATGCACCTTCTCTACTCACCTTAGAACATTTTTTAATGGGATTTGCCATTGCTGACAAGGTCAACATTTATTACCCGTCCCTAACTGCCTTTAAACTGATGCCTTGCTAGGATATTTCAAGAGAGCAGTTAAGTCTAAACCACATGTCTGCGGGTCTGGAGTCATGTGTAGACCAGACCAGGTAAGGGCACAGATTTCCTCCCCTAACAGACGTTAATGAACTGGACGGGTTTTTACAATAGTTGATAGTTTCAGGATCACTGTTACTGAGACTAGCTTTATACTCTGGACTTATTAATTGTTGACCTGAGATTTGAACCATTTCTTTTGAGCATAGCTTACACCTCTGAATGTGTTAGTCTAGTGCAGGGACTGAGGAGACTGAAGGTAGTGTCTGCTCTCTGATATCCTGGTACGTTCCTCAATTACCCAAACACTGCCACCTCATATCTTGGCATTTTATTATGCAAGAAAGGAAACTTTATGCCTCCTCTCTACCTTGCCACTGTGCAGGGCTCCAGTCACTCTTTGTTCATGCAACAGCAATTTACTTACAATGTAGTAAATTGAAAGAAGTGCATTTGCTGCTCATGATGTGGTTCCTCCAACATGAGGGAGACCAAAGACAGATTGAATAATCACTTTGCAGAACACTTCTGTTCTGTCTAAACACATGACCCCAAGCTTCCACCTCACTTCTATTTTTATCTGTGTAAGCTCCAGGAACAGGACTTCACCTTTCAATTATGTACTGGCTTTTGGATTCTCATCATTAAGTTGAGCAATTTCAGATCACTATCTCTGCTCCCATTTCTTGTACAGCAGAAATTATTTTGATTTCCCATTTGCAGCTGTTCTGGACCTATTTTCATTTATTTATTTATCCCATTACTAGCACTTCCACCCACCATTAGCCCTTATGCCCTTTAATCTCTCTTGTCTACTCTGTCACATACCTTCCCTTTATTTCTTTCTGCAATTCATCCCATGCCTTTTACCTCGCCTCTAAAACCTTTTTTTTAGTTCTGATAAAAGGTCATCAATATAGAACCATCAAAAATACAGTGCAAAAGAAGCCCTTTGGCCCATTGAGTCTGCACCAACACATGGAAAACAACTGAACTTCCTCTTAATTCTGTCTGCCAGCACTTGGCCTGTAGTCTTGAATGTTGAACATGAAACTTTTCACTTTTTGTCTCCGTCCACAGATGCTGCTTGACATGCTAAGTATTTCTAACATTTTCTGGTTTGTCACATTTCCAGCATTTGCAGTACTTTGCTTTTATACGGGTAGTTTGTAACTGTCAGTGCAAACTCATTTAATTGACAGACTTCCATAGATCCTCGGGGGTGTGTGTATAAAATTAATTTTAAAATATGCAGTTTTATGTGTTTTTTAACCTATACTAACAGTTGTTCTCTCTGCCAACTATGTGACAATTTACTGCCTGCCCATGGTGTTTTCTGCCACTCACTGTGAATTCAACAATAACTTTCATTAGTGCAAGTTTATTGAGCAATAATTTGTATTTGATTTGACTAACATGCATGGCAAGAAACTAATTTATTTTGAAGTTGTGAGTGCATTGCTTTTTAATGGGGATGGTTAAAAGCAAACTGTAAATGTCCCTATTGGGTATAATAAAAAAAAGTAGATTTTATTCCATTGGTTATAGAACCATAGAATTATACATCGAGAATCATAGAACCCTACAGTGCAGAAAGAGGCACTTTGGCCCATCATGTCTGCACTGACCACATCCAGGCCTAGCTCCATATCCCTACACATTTACCCACTAATCCCTCTATCCTATGTATCTCAGGACACTAAGGGGCAATTTTAGCATGGCCAATCAACCTAACCCACACATCTTTGGAATGTGGGAGGAAACTGGAACACCCGGAGGAAATCCACATAGTTAGTGACCCAAGCTAGGAATCAAATCCAGGTCCTAGATCTGTGAAGCAGCAGTGCTAACCACTGTGCTATCATGCCGCCCTAAGAAGGATATGTCTAAAGAGGAGACTATTTATTTTGCCCATTGTGCTTGTGCTGGCTCTTTGGTAGAGCTAACCAATGCTTCTGCTTTTTTTCCCACAGCTTGTAATTTTTTTTCCCTTCAAATATTCATCAAGTTCCTATTGAATCTGCCCCAATCATTATTTCAAATATACCATTCCAGGGCACCACAACTTGCCATGTAAAGGAAATGTTGCTCTATTATGTCTCTGGTTCTTTTGCCAATCACCTTAAACAATCCCCATGTAAATTCAATATTTTATATTTCTGAGTGAGAGGTGTTTTTCTCTGGATTATAGAACTAATAAAGTGAAACAGTGACATAATGGTAGTGTGACTGGGCTAGTAATCTAGAGGCCCAGAAGAATGCTCTGGGGGCATGGATTCACATTCAAATCCAAATCTGCAACTGAAAGTCAATGTCTCTACTGGTGACCATCAAACTATAGATGGTTGTAAAAAGCTATCTGGTTCACCAATATCCTCTAGGAAAGGAAACCTACTCTTTTTACTTGGTCTGGCCTACATGTGTCTCCAGACCCATTGCAGTGTTCTCTGTTTCAGCAAGCCACCCAGTTCAACGGGCTGTTAAGAATGGACAAAAAGCTGGCATTGCTAGCAATAACCAAAGCTATTAAAAAAGAATAGGAAAACAATTGGATAGATTAATTTTAAGAATAGTAATAGCCAAACTGAATCCCTTCTGCCAGAATGATGCCAGCTGAGCACAACCTTTCATTGAAATCAATAAATTCCCAGTCTGATTGCTGGAGGCTGGCTACAACACAGGGAAAGAATACAAAGTTATATTGAATGGCAGGGACAATTTCTTCCTCGTGTGTGTGTTAGCAATGACCAAGGCATGATGAGATTTGGCTTGTGCTTCTTAGTTCAAGCATAAAACAATAGTTTCAAAGTAATGGAGCAAAAATGTTTTATTACCAACTAACAACAGTGGAGTAAAATCTTATCCCCAGAACCTGTTTTATTGAGTTTGCCTTATTACGTTGATTCTGGGTTTGATTCGTGCTCTGCCAGTTAATGGGATGGGTTATATATTTGACCTTATGTCTCTGATTGCAGCAGAAATTGGCCAGTTTTCCTGTCACTGGCTTTTCCGTCTGTTGAAAGCAAGTTACGGACAACATTGAGCTTGGTTTTGATGGTTTCTTCTGTTGAGTTGCAACTCGTGTATCAAGAAGGTTGCCTGTTGTAAGGGATCAGAAGAGTGCTGAAACTACAGCTCTCCTGCTCCAGGTGCAAGTGATAAATTGGAGATTGAGATTGGTTGCACAGTAGCAGTACAGAGAAGTTATGGTGCGAGTTTGTTAATGATTCTCCCATGTTACCCATTTTGAGATGATGGGGAAAATCTGCTCATCCTTTGCTTCAAGATGAATTGATTCAGGCTGCTGTTATAAACCTCCTAGTTTGTTACAGCAGCATACAGAGGACTGAGGATAAAATGGAAAATTAGGTGAAATTGATTAAAATTAACATGCTTTTTTAAGGGTAACACTACCATCATTCCCATTTACAATTTTTGTTCATACAATGGATTTATCAAATAGACTCAAACAACACAGCATTCCATTCACATGTGTACTCTGCCCAAAGGCAGATCCTTTGGTTCGTCGTCTGTTGCTACTTCATTTTGAGCCAGTTTTTTTGGCAGTTTTTAGCAGTGGGGGATTCCTATTGCCTTCCACTCTGAGGTACAGTGACGAGGCTATTTCAGCTGAAACTGGAAGTATGTTGTTGGCATTATTGAGTCACACATTAGTCATCTAGCTAACTGAGCTAATGAACTCCTCAGTGCAGCACTACACTGTTTAAAGTATGTTTTTCCCCATGCCCTCCCCTTTTGTTTTCACTAATTTCAAAAATGTATGTGAAACATTGAATATCTAAGTTGACAAGACTTGTATATAGTGGACATTGTATTCCAGTGTCTCTTTACAGGAACAGGGAAATTAATGTTTTCAGTTTCCTGGTTTTGCAAAACTTGCTCTTTGAACAAAAACAATTACTACTGGTTCCAATGGATGAATTCAGCAGAAAACAATTTCATTTAGACTTGCAATAGTTATAAGGGAACATTTCACATTAATCTCTAAACATGAACATGTTTGTTTTCCAGGGGCTGTTTTAGCATGGAGACCTGTTGTGCATTGGAGTGGTCTCAATGCCCTTTCTAAAGCACAAGCAGGTATGACATAGGAAATGCATAGTGTTGTGGGATAGTGACGTTTTACACAAGTTCATGGCAACTAGCAGACACTATTTCTAATGTAGCCATGACTCAATTCTGACAAAAGATCCCCACAGGGAAAGCACAAAACCACTGATGGTCATCTTGGCTGCTTTTATGAATTTCCTATTGTTCATCTTGAGTGGCGGTGGCAGAGGTATGGTGCAGGCTACCTGAGAGGAAAGGTAAAAACAGTTTTAAAGTGAAGGAAATAAGATTGAATGCTAAGTACTGAGCCATAAATGCAACTCTCAAGGGATTATAGAAAATGTATATGTGTCACAGTTATAATGATGGAATGGTATGAGTATGATCATGGTATTCTGAAATTGCATTACAGTAATCCTGGAATTTGGCCAAGTAACCTAACTCCTTCAGCAATCAAAGTTTGCTCCTAAACTGTATTCAGTTGGTCTACATTCACTGTGAGGATTGTCAAGTGATTTATTTTTGCAAATTGTGATTTTGATCATTTAATCCTGGTTTAATTACATATTTAATACTGCATCCGTCTCACTCAAATTTATTTCATCATTGATGCCACTACCACTGTCAATGAAAAAGCAAGCTACCTTATGAAATATAATTAGTTTTCCTGGAGAAATATTGCTAGTCCCTCTTTTTTGAAAAACTTTTTTAGTATTTTCATGTGTTCATGTGCTGTGTTCAGTATTAACAAGAAGAACATGTTAGCCATGCATAGATTTGTGAACAAGATGTTGAGCATGTTACTGAAACTTTGAATGTCTTAAAAGGTGCAATTCACCTTTTGTATTAAACAGGCTTTACTGAAACACTTACCCCTTCATTCTTAGTAGGCCGTAAGTGAATCGATTTTTTTGTTTGAAAGTTCAGAGTTTGCATATCTAATGTGCAAAAAGTTTCTGAAATTTGAATTATGGATTTACAGTATTTATTCTATAAATTGATTGGGACAATGAAGATAGGGCAAGTTGGGAGCAAGAAATATAGTTCTGTACCACAGTTTAAAACTCTGGACTGAGAACTACTTGGTGCAGTCACTAGGTTACAGAGTGAAAATGATTCATATTCTGACAATGATCATCAAAGTGCAGGTTTTCTGATTATGACACTGACTCTAATGCTATGATTGAAAAATTCAAACCATTATCTTTTCAGCAGTGCAACAGCTATCAAGAGTTTATGCATTGGCGAAATCCAAGAAAGAGGAACGCCAGCCGCAGAAGGCTGTGGAGGCCCGATCATTGAGTGTCTTTAAGATAGAGATATCTAGGTTCTTGATCAATAAAGGGATCAGGGGTTATGGGGATGAGAAAAATATCAGTCATGATTGAATGGAGGAGCAGACTCAATGGGTTGAGTAGCCTAATTCTGCTCCCATGTCTTATGGTCTTATGGAAAAATTTGCTTTTTGAATCTGACTGAGAATTATGTCAAGTTTGAGTTAGAGATGTCTTTATATTATTGTTAGATTGCTTGGGTATTGCTGTGTCTTGTACTTGAGCAGTGCGTGTTGCAGAATCCTTTTGAGATCAATCTGAGTATGTTTTTGAAATTGCATCAGTAATGCAGACCAACATAATTGGCCTTGTTAACAAAATAACAGTAAATTGGAAAGCAGTCTTTCACTAAAATTCAGTTCAACAGCAATTGTTTGATGGAGTAACACAGTCCGCACTGCATCATTTCTGTCTGTTCACAACCTCTGATTATTTTATTCTTCCACTGAGCAAATGATGTGAAGACATTCAGTAACAAATTGTCAGTTCAGAGTGTTGCAAAGAGTTTGTGGTCCTTTTTGTATTTTTTTTTCCCTAATCAGAGACCAAAGTCAGGAACAAATTATTTTGTTTTCTCTCTAACATTCAGTTCTGTTCTTGTTATGCACCAATTTGATATAGTTGCATGTATTTCAAGAGGCAGTCTTATTCCTCCCTTTTCCCAATGCTTGAGCAGCTTGTATTGCAGCCATTCTTGGGTCAGCCTTTTATTGCAGTCATTCCTGGATCAATCTTTTATTGCAGTTTTGGTCTCTGTTAGAGCTCACTCCACACCCCCATCTGCACTCTCCCTTTTCAAGCTTTAACATCCGTCTCCCTAACTCCCCTGAATGGCTTGTGCTTGATGTAAATAATCTTCCCTTGAAACTTCAGCTTCAATTTCAGCTGTTAAATCGCTGCCCTTTATTTGTATAAATGATTGATTCAGTTGATGGAATATGAAAGATGATGACTGTTTAAATGGTATTTTATTAAAATTGGAACGTGATCTCCAAAAATAATTATGGCATTAATTGCAGAAGTTAACTAATTAATTGACAACCATAGTCATAATGCATGGACAAATCAAAGTATGTTTGCCAGTACTTTGATAAGTTGCTAAATGTGGATGTAACAAAAGATATTGAAGAACCAGATTAAATATCCTTAATCTACCCTTGTAAAAAAAATTGTAATATCATCCTTCTAAATTGCTTCAGGCATTTACCTATGTTATATTTCTAATCATTTTTACTCGTGCCAGCAGAACAGAAACCAGCCCAGAGCTGTGATTGCGAACTTAAGAATATTATTTTTGGTTTAGGTTTTAATATTGTGCAGATGGGAGGATGCTGAACTTAGAGAAAACTAAAAGAGAATCACGTTTTGAGATTTAGAGGATCTTTTTAGTTTGAGATGAAACTTGCTCCCGCCTTTTACTTGTGTTGTTTTGTAATAGTTTTACTACTTTTTTCAATCTTGAGATTAGATTTGTTTTTTTTTAAATGCACACATTGACACTTTCAGGAGCTCTGTGTTGCAAATTGTTATTTTTATAGTCAGCGTATAATCTGTTTTTCCATATGCCAAATACCAAACTGGAAACAAATTAATGTGGTTTCTTTGAATCAAGCCTTCTTCACTAAGGAAGGAGATTTCCTTTGCCATCCTGGATGTGACATAGCATTTTAATACAGGAACTGCCATCCTAAGCTGTGACCTGTATTGTTTTCCCTATGGAATAAGCAGGGCTAAATCTGGAGGATAGCTGCATAACCACCTGTACTCTGTATTTGTATAAATTTATTCTTGTTATAGGGTATTGTATTAAAGGATACAGCTGAACTGTATGGTTAATAAGAAGTGATAGTTTGCAGGCACTTCCAGAAGCATGCTGCACTGTGAACAATACAAATAAAAGTGACCCTAAAAAATGCCTTTGGCAGAAAAACTACATTGAAATGTAATATCAAGGAGTAATACCGCTTGTTAAAAAAGCTCATATATTTCTAAAACGCAAAGCAGTAAGTATGTAAGTTTCAACATTTTACTCTGGCCAGGTTCTTTTATTTGCCAGATTGTGCTAACCTTGCTGCTTTAATGAGGAACACATCCCCGTAGTGCTTTATAGTGAAATTGCAAATGAACAGAGATAATTGATCAAATCCTTGCTAAAACAGCAAAAGAAGATATTAAAACAAGAGAGGGAAGTTATGGGGTTGAAGAGCAAATTCCAGTCATGCATCAAAGTAGCTGAAAACATACCTACCAGGAAGGGTAAAGGGATGTAAAATATACCGGGAAGTGGGAGCAAGTGAGCTTCTCAAGTAATGGTGTAGGAATGGAGGAAAAACATTTGCTGGAAATAACATTGCTGCATTGGATAGGAATTGGAGCCAAGTGAGGATAGTCTCAACAAGCTGAGTAATAGCGGAGAGGCATTGGTTGGTGCTTGATAAGAGTGACTGTATCAAAGGTTACAGAGAGGAGAATTGTGTACCATGGTTATCATAGTCACAAGAGAATATCATCTATAACTTGAGTTTTTCTTGAACTGTGCTTACTATTTGGTGTGATCGAGCAATTCTGTGGAGCTTGTGCTGGAGGTAAATTTTGTTTTGCATTTCTTTAACACTATATAGATTATCATTGTGTATTATGGAGCCTACCTTCAGAGGTGTTTTGTTTTTGAGCCACTTGTAACAAACTGAAATGACTGCTGTGATCCATTGTTTGCTCTTAAAATGAACAATGTCTAGATCTAGGAAGCAACGGTGCAAGGTTGAACATGCACTTTACAGCTGGTGTTCTAATGTCAACCCAAATAAACTCCAGAGCCATCTTTAGCATACCTTGCATTTTGAGTGGAAGCTGTTTTTCTATTATAAGTAAGATGCTCTAAGCTACAGTCAACAAACAGATGAGGAGTTAGTCAGCATCTCCAGTTGTTAAAGGTTCAAAAGGGCATGGTAAAGAACAGGGTTGGAATTGACCAAGCATCAGTCCTAATGGGAATGTTAATATCTCCATATATATGTATTTAATAGAATGACCTATGAAAGCAAAGGTTGACAAGAACAAGAAAGTATTTGATTTTAAGAGCAAAGATTAATTGAAGCCAATTGATTTGAGTGTTTGGTCTAATAGCTCTGAAGGAGAGTAATCCAGTCTAGAAACGTTAACTTTATTCCCTCTCCACGGATGTTGTCAGACCTGCTGAGATTTTCCAGCATTTTCTGTTTTTGTCTAATATCTGCTGGTCTGGCACAACTGTCAACCTTGATCTTCAACGAAAAATGAGTAAATTGTCGTAGCATTTGTACATGCTTAGAACAGTCTACTGTGGGAGTACCGGAAGACCAATTGCACCATTTACTGTTAAATGTAGAAGAGAGATACAATTAGATAATTCTCTCAAGGCTCAGGTTGCCCAATCTGACTCTATAGTTCTTCCCAGCACAAATCTTAAACATTGGTTGGTGTCCAATTTAAAAAAAATAGAAACCTAACACTAAAATAGCTTTTAAGTTGCAATATTTTCCCATATGGTACATGCATGCTAATATACAGAATTCTATTAATTGTTAAGAAGGGGCATTTAAAGGTGTTTAACACTGTTTTCATGGCCAATGGTGAGAGATTTGGTTTCCTCTGTTAGCTATATTCTGTGTTGCCATGGCTTATTAGTAGCCTTTGAGTCAAAAGGTTGTGGGTTTAAGTTCCATTCCAAAGACTTGAAAACAAAATGTATGCTAGTGCTCCCAGTGCAATACTGGGAGATTGCTGCACTGATGGATGTTACCTTCTGGATAAGACATTAACCTAAGTGATTGTCCATTGGATGGATTTAAAGGAATTCATGGAGTGAATTCCAAGATGAGCGTGGAGGCTGAGTTGTATTCTGACCAGTATTTATCCTTCAACAAGTATCTGGCATTGCGATTAATCCACACGCGATTATCTGGCATTGTAACACTGATGCTCATGGGAGCTTGCTATGTGCAAATTGGTTGCTACATTTCTTCCAGAAAAGTAGTGAAGAAACTTCAGAAATATTAAACCGATTTGAGAGGTTGTGGGTAGTGTTCTCAAACTGAAAGTCTTTTCTTACTTTAAATAGACTAGTTCCTTTTATCCCAAACTTTCTGAATGCGATTTTTAAAAAAATCCATGTTGAAGGGTCTTTCCTGTTGCCCTTAATAATCTGATAGATTTACTTTGGGGTGACTTTTGGTTGTGTGGGACTTAGTTGTTGGTGCTCACAATAATGACACAAAATCTATCTCCATGTAAAAGTAACTGTTTACCTTTTGAATGGATGAGTCTATAATTTGACAGTTGGAAGGACATAGAACTCTACAGTGGAAGAACAGGCCCTTCGGCTCATCGAGTCTGCACCGACCACAATCCCACCCAGGCCCTATCCCCATATCTCTACACATTTACCTGCTAATACCCCTAACCTACACATCCCAGGACACTAAGAGACAATTTTAGCATGGCCAATTGACCTAACCAGCACATTTTTGGACTGTGGGAGGAAAACAGAGCACCTGAGGAAACCCACGCTGTGGAGCATGCTAACATCAACAGTGGAAGCTATTCCCGCATATTGATTCCCAGCGGCAGGAGGTGGTGTTCTTTATATTTTGTGTCTAAATATAAAATTGAGAGTGCAACGTTATTTTTGAAAACTTGATGAAGTGCTATATGTGGATATAAAATTGACTCTAGCTTAAGCACTTTTAAAAAGGTCAGTGAGTTAAGGATTATGAAGAAAGATGGAGTGAGATAATTGAGTATTTGCTCTTGGCATTTTAGCCATGAATAATTTTTTTTAAAAACTGACTGAATAGGATTGAGTGAGCACTGACAAAACAGTCATATTCCTGTAGTTAATGTATTGTGTTTGTTCAAAAATGATAACATTATTATCTTTGCAAATACTTTTTTCTGGGGGAGAGGGAGGGGATGGTTCCAAACCCTTGTAGAACATCTGTCACAAAGATATAGGACATCTGACTGATATAAGTTAAACTTCAAGAAGAACTGCTGTGCAAGTGATTAAATAATTGGAGTAGTAAATAAAATGCATCTTTCTTGGTCCAAACAGTGAATAACAGAGATTCAGAAATGGCAATATACTTTAACGACAATATTGACCCATATTCTTGAAATGGATGGAGTTTTATCCATTATTGCAACTGAGTGACCTTTGTAGGAAATCAAGGAGAATTGGAGATTTTGGTACAAGTCCCACTATAGATGTATTCAAAGATTCAGACATGAATTAAATCATGTTCTATCTATCAGGATTGACATCAGTAAATTAAATCTTGGAAGCTATAGTTTAAATATCAAAGATTTATACCCCCTGTCATGAGTTATGTACGCTTGCCATCAGTTCCTTTTCCCTTTCTGACCAATGTCTCAGACTCCATCAAACTGTTCACAATCTTCTAATCAACTTGTTCTGAAACTGAAGTCCAGAGTGTCTTCTCAGGTGGTCTGCAAAATAATGTGCAAATGTTTTATGGAGTTGAACTTAATATGAGGTGCCTGAACTACTACATGTGCAGTACAGATTGGAAAGATGTTCTTGGGTGGAGAGTGTGTAGGAAAGAACGTTGAGAGTGTTAGGAAGATTGCCAGGTTGACTTGCCATTTCTGAGACATCAAGGTGAGAGCCAGGTGAGCTCAGTCATGTTCAAGGCTGTGAGGTTTTTAAGTATGCAGCTCTGAGGAAGTCATTTGGGCTCAATACTAACTGTTTCTCTCCCCACAGATGTTGCCAAACTTGTTACTTTTATGTAGCATTTTCATAGGTAGGAAATTAAGTTATGAAGACATAATAAGGAGTCTGAAAAGGGATATGGATAGGTTAAATGAGAGTCAAGAATTTGACAGAGTATAATGTTAGTTTGTCCATTTTGCCATGAAGAAAAGAAGAGCAGCATATTGTTAAAGTGGAGAGATCACAGAATTCTGAAGGGCCTGGATGTCCGAGTACATAATATGCACGTGAGAATGCAGCTATAGGAAGTGATTAAGAAGACAAATGGAATCATATATTTCAAGGGGAATGGAATATAAAAATAGTGAAGTTTTTCTACAGTTGCATAAAACGTCGGTGAGATCACATCTAGAATACTATGTAAAGTTTTGGTCTCCTTACTTAAAGTTATAATTGCATTAGAAGTAGTTATGGTTCAGAATCAAAGTTCATTCAGCTGATTCCTGGGATGAAGGGGATATCCTACGAGAAAAGAATGAGGCTTGTATCCGTTGGAGTTGAATCACAAAACGTTAACATGCATTTACAGGAAGTGACTAGTGAGGCAAATGGAATATTGTTTACTGCAAGGGAAATGGAATCGTTTTTTATTTATTCATGGGGATGTGGGTGCCAGCATTTATTGCTCAACCCTAATTGCCTGCAAACTGGCTTCCTAAAGCAGTTAAGACTCAGCCACATCGCTGTGGACCTGGAATTACATGTAGGTCAGATCAGATAAGGGTGAGAGATTTTCTTTGTTAAGTGACCCAGATGGGTTTGGCTCTGGTCCATCAGTGCTTCGCTTTTAAACCTCTCATTCTCACGTTAAAATCCTTTGGTGTGTTTGCCGAAACTACTATGAAATTTTTCAACCTCCCAATTCTTCTGCCCTCAAGTCTCCTCTGAATACAGCCAAATGTGGATATTCCTTTTCTTGGTCTCATCATTGCAGGCTATGCCGTCTCTACCTCCTCCTGCTTTTAAGCCCCTCCTTAAAACCTATTTGTCTCACCAAGCATTTGGTCTTACTATGTTCTTCTTTTGCTCAGCATCCATTTTTTTGTCTGAATATGCCTTTTTGATGACTCTTGGAAATGATTATCACAGTATGTAAATGAAAGTTGTGACAATAATTCTTGAGAAAATGTTTCCATTTGCGAGAAGTTGAAAACTGGGGCTCATAAATCACTAATAAATCCAGTTGGGAATTCTAGCGAAACTTCTGTGCCCCGTGAGTGGCTCGAATATGGAACTTGCTACCACAGGGAGTAGTTGAGGAGAATAGTGTAGATGCACTTAAGGGGAAGCTGCATGAGAGAGAAAACAATAGAAGATGAATTAATGAATTGATAAAGAAAAATAGGAGGAGGCTTGTTGGTGCTGTAACACTGGCATAACACTGGTGGATTGAATGGCCTGTTTCTGTGCTGCAAATTCTGCATAAGCCATTTTATTGTGTTAAGTTTTAAGATTTGAATTTGCCTTGGAGGTGTAATATATCTTGTGTTATTTGGATTGCTTTGGAACAAAAGTTCAGATTAAGTGCAACGCCGCATTCAGAAATTTCAGAGTTGAATGCAAGTTAACTGTGACAAAAGTATACAGTTAGATGTTGTCAAGGGTTCCCCTGTATTCTGCTAAGCAGCTGTTATGCAGTGGGAACTTCAAAATCTCTGTCTGTTCTCCACATTTGTTAATAGAGGGCTAATATTAAATACTCGAGTATGTGAATGATGTCAAGTTAATTATTCATGCATGGCAAAATGCTTGAGTTTCACCCACATTGTTTAATTCATTTTTCAGGCTATGTCAGTTTTATAAATTAATCCATGATGTAATGGCATGAAATATTGCATTCCTCAGAATAAAGCAGGTAGCATTTTGTTAATGCACTATGAAAATGTTTTCATTTTGGCTTTTGACTTCCAGTGTGCTTGTGGTATTGATATTGATATATTGAGGGATACCTGAGGTGTGAGAAACATATAAGAAATTAGGGTTGTTGTATATAGCATCCTATTTTATCAAAACTTAAGAAACTAAGGTTATTGTGTATAGCATCCTGTTTTGTCAAAACGTAAAGTACAGCACACAATTAGTTAGTTCTGAAATGCAGCAAATCTTGTGATATGAAAGTCATTTTGTGCCAGCAACATGCTGCCAATAGCTGAGATGAATCACTTGTTAATTTTTTTTGGTGATATTGGTTGAGAGGGGAATTTTGGCTAGATTCCCTTTACTTTGAATTGTATCATGCTATCTTTTAATATTTATTGAAATAGCAGGGAATAGCAGGCCTGGTCCTTTCTGAAAGCCTCATCCAAAAGAATGGTGATGTACACTTTCCTGTGATGCACATTTTCTTTTTATTCTGTTAGATATAATTAATATTCTGTTGTTTATTTCTGCTGAATGCAGTATAAATGGGGTAAATTTTAAGTATCCATATCTCAAGTTGTCAAATGGGAAAATAAAGTGGTTCTGTCATATTGTTGTCCAGGAAGTTGCAACAGGAGTTTGTTCATTTATAATTTTGCCATTTCAAACGAGTGAGCCTCGCACAGATCCAGGATCAGTTGCAGTGACATGGATTTTATTTTCTTCCTTGAATTTTAAATGCAAATTAGTGCAGTTGAGTCACAATATTGACTGGTCAACCATCACTGTGCATTATTAAGTTGTATGTTCTATGTTTCATATGCTGTCTGTGAACAAATAGCACTGAGAGCTGAAACTACCTTAAGAAGAACCTCCCAGGGCATTCTCTGAGGATCTTAACTAAATCCTTTTAATAGTCCCATGAAATGGCATGGATGTTCATTGTTAAAGATGCAACGTAAATGAAAGCTTATGTTTTCAGGTAAACGTCCACGACTTCTTGATACATTTCAGAGAGAATAAGGGAACTTTCTCATTGTTTTGATCAACGCTGTCCTTTTATCCAATGCTGTCAAAATATCATTTAACTTACTCACGAGGAATTTTAACTTTTCACTTTGAATTTCTAGCCTTTTAGTTATCCCAAAAGGCCACTCCAACTTGCATTGTTCAATGATTACTTACCTCCCAGTGGTTCAGTCTCTTCTGAGATGGTGTTCCATGGAATTCACAAAACTGCCTCTTGCTTTTAATTTCTGGCGCACTTTCACTGTTTTGCAGAACACTAGCTTCACTAACTGGCGTTGTTCTGGGTTTTTCAAATTCCAGTCCCTCATTACATTGAACTATAAATAGCTCCCAAGCATCTCTGAGCCCTAACTACCTCCAGCACTGGGCTAGCAACTGTCTACTATATCATCAGTTCTTGAGCACTTTTCCTGAGTCCAAACTGCACCAGACAACTCCCAGGGCTTTTTTCTGAGTTGGAAACCACATGAAATCCAAACTGCAATTCTCAGCTGCACCAGTGTCTCCCAGGGCTTCCTCAAACCCTAACTGCCTGAAACCTGCTAATTGCAGTAGACTGTTGGTCTAACCTCTTGCACTTCAGCAGAACATTCAGATCAGTTGACTCCAGAGAACCTTTTTAATCTCTACCAACTCCATGATGAAGTAGCCTGCTCAGGTTCACTGAATGTTTTTAAACACCCAAAATAAAACATACTTGTGGAATGTATGCCCTTGCAAGCAGGGTAGACACGATATTTCCAGCCAAGTAAGCCCGCCTGCTGACTTATAGCTTCATCTCTTCTATTCTGATTCTATACACAAACATAGATACCCTTTAAAATTACCATTTTCTTTTAGCTATTTTGGCGATCGCTACAGCCCAGCATTTTAGTTACCTTACCTTTATAACAACAATCTTTCCAGAATTAAATATTATCTCCAAAATATTAACACAAGGTTGAATTAGGTATTTGTCACAGTTTTTAAAAAATTACTGAAGATCTGTGGACATTGTTGGCAGAACCAGCATTTACTGTGCATCCCTATACAATTAATTAACTTGCTCAGCCATTAAAGAGAGCATTTAAAGGACAACCAAATTGCTGTGGGTCTGGAGTCTAGTAGTCAGACTGGGTAAAGGCTGCAGATACCCTTATATTAATGACAGATGGGTTTTTATGACAATGTAGTCATTTCATGATCACAGTTACTGATATTAGCTTTTTATTCCAGGGTTATTTAATAGATAGAATATAGATTTCCTGGCTGCCATCATGGGATTTGAACTTGTGTCTCTGGATCATTAGTCCAGGCTCTGGATTAATATTCCAGTAACATAATCACTGAACTACAGTATTCCGAATATGTGTTATATTAATGCTAATGTCTTTTTTTCCAAGGTAAATGAATTATTCTGATCTGTATGAAGAAATTTGAATTTTCTTGTGCATTTTGATAAACTTTGAAGAGAATTAGAACAATTTGATTTGAGTTCTTTTTTAATAAAAAAAATTATTTAAATCAAAATTAATTTGGTGGCTTATGAAACGGAGACAGCTTTATGCGCATTGATGTTTTCTTGCAGAACCCTATAAGCAATATATTGAATTTTCTTTACTGCAAAGGCGATACACAAGTGTAATAAGCTGGTTGTGACTGAATTAATAGATTGTTGAATATTAGAAAGTAATTTTACAGTTTTATGGAGAAGTTCAGTATCTGAGATACAAACATGTGCATTTCTATTATTCATAAATGGCAAAAATGATCAACATTAGGAGTTGATGCAGGCTTGGATACCTTAAGTGAAGAAGTGTTGTACTTCTGATAACACCAGTATGCATGATGTATATCTTGGTTGTCATTCTTTGGAGGCCAATGCACTCATTTCATGAAATTGTTTGTTCTTTCATAAATCAGAGAAGGCTGCCAGAATTTTGGTTTGAAGAGAGGTGTCATGTTGATAAATATGCTGTGTGTTCTTTATTGTTTTAAAGATTTCTCTTTTTCTCAGATTGAAACTTAATCCCAGATTTGAACATTGCTAGGAAATGTAATTAACCATATAGCCATTTCAGCATTACTGCTAATTGAGAGAACAGTCTTGAAATGCAGAGAATATTTTGTCATTCAGATCACATATTCAGCTTGTGGCGGAAGTGTCGCTGTCAGCTATCATTCATGTGTCATCAGGGGTTTCATTTGCTATGTACCATGTAATCAAATGCTTGCAGCCTAGAATTCTGTGATTAGAATATCCAAGTCACTGACTTGGTTGATTCATGCATCATCTTAAATGGCACTTCTATTCCCCTGTAACACTGGGGTACAGTCTCTTTTAAGAACTGGCCAAGTAGTAAAGGATGACCTTTTGAATCTGGTTTGCTGTTTGTACAAATGTTATTCAGCAAGATAAATTTGTTTGATTGTCTTGTAAGTTCACACAAACTTTTCTTTCTTATTTGGAGAATAGCGAAGAAGCATTTAGAAGGATTAGCAGGCTAATTACCAATATATTGAACCACTTCATGAATGTTCCTTCCATGGCGAACATTTCCTGGAGTGGGACTTGTACATAGAGTTTAGGACCCACAGGAGCACTACCTAACAAGAGCACATGATCGGTGAACTTCAGTGAAATAGCTTCTTCATGCTTGTACTCAAGGGACTTATATAAAAGCAAAATTCTGCAGATGCTGGAAAGCTGAAATAAAAAAAAATAGAAACAGAGAATGCTAGAAACACTCAGCAGGTCAGGAAGCATCTGCAGCAAGAAAGAGAAAAGCAAAAAGAAAATTATTTTAGGTTGACAACCTTCCACCTGAACTGGCAAAAGATGGAGACTAACCAGTTTTAAGCAAGTAAAGTGCAGGGAAATCAAGAAAAAGGATTAGGGAGGAAGAACAAAAGGAAAGGTCAGTGATAGGATGGAAAGCATGAGAAATTAAATGACCAAAGGGGTGATGGAGCAAGTCAACAGGATATGTAATGGGAGAAATAAAGAAACAAAAGATGTGTCTGGAGACTGTAAATGGATATAGCAGAATCAACATTAATAACTATTATTGAAAAACTAGAGGTTACCTTCTGAATTTGTTGAACTCAGAGTCCAATGTTCTCTATGTTCTGTGTTCCAGAAAGTGGTATGGACTAGGTTTGTACTGAGAGATTGAGTAGACTAGGTTTGTACTCGTTGGAGTTTAGAAGGTTGAGGGGGAGTCTTAGTGAGACCTATAAGATAATGAAGGGGATGGATAGAATAGAGGTAGAGAGATTCTTCCCGCTTAGAAAGGACAGCAGTACTAGAGGGCAGAGCCTCAAAATAAGAGGTGGGGGGGAACGGTTTATTTCAGAGTTGAGGAGAAACTTCTTCACTCAAAGGGTGGTAAACCTTTGGAATTCTGTGCCAGTTGAAGTGGTGGAGGCTATTTTGCTGAATATATTTGAGTCATGGTAGATAGCCTTCTAGTAAGCAAAGGAATTAAAGGTTATGTGGATAAAGCGGGGAAGTGGAACTGATCCACTTCAGATCAGCCATGATCTTATTGAATGGTGGGGCAAACTCGAGGGGCTAGATGGCCTATTCCTGCTCCTATTTCTTATGTTCTTATGAAAGATGAGTGCCATTCTATCAGCATATTTTAAACTTTAGTGGAATAGTTTAGGAGGTCAACGATAGAAAGGTCAATGTGAGAGGGAGGTGGGGAATTAAAGTGGCACATTAGATCATGCTTGCAGACTGGATGGAGGTGTTGACAAGGCAGCTAGTGTATCTGTGTTTGGTCTCCCAAATGTAAAGGAGACTGTATTGTGAGCAGCAAATGTTAGATTTGATTTTGAGTGAAGTACCAATAAATTACAGTTTCACCTGGAAGGACTGTTTGCAATCCTGGATGGTGAGAAGAAAAGAGGTTAAAAAGGGCAGATGTTGTATTTCTGCATTTACATGAAAATTTCCAGTGGGAAGCGGAGGTTATCTTGGAGATGATGGAGGGGTGAACCAGAAAATTGTTAGAAAGAATATCCCTTTGGAATGCTAGAAGGGGAGTGAAAGGGAAGATGTACTTGATGGTGCCTTCAAACTGGAGGTGACAGGAATGACGAGAGGATGACCAGTTCATTTTGGAAAGTGAGGATAAATTAAGTCTTTTCCTGGTTCTGAGAGGAGGGGGAAGGATAAGAATGGAAGTGTGGTAGATGGAACGGACATGTTTGAGGACTTGCCAGCCACAGTGTAGAGACCACATCTATACTCCCTCGAATTCTCTCATCAACTGGACTGTGCTATCTCAGCTGTTGTGATTTGCAGTTCCATTTCATCCTTCACCCTATCCAGCACTCCCAGCAATAAAAGTGACAAGAGTTGGAAATTTCAACACTCTTGGATAGTAACATCTCTCTTTCTCCTTCACTTTCTTTTGGCCCTATCCCTTTTTTTCACTATCCCTCCTTACAACCCTCTCTGATCTCGAATGATCAATCTTCAGAAAAGGTCTTAGCTTCCTTGCTTTACTCCTCTATTTCACTGAAATTTGAGCTCAGCACAATGCGGATTCATCCTTCCATTGCCTTCACTACCATATCTGTTCTTTTGGACATAGACCGTCCCTCTTCCTGCATAGGAGACCCTTGCTCTCTTCTGCAGAATTCTTGTTCCAGAAGAACCCTGTTGTGGACCTTGGGAAGGAGGTAGAAATGGGTTGTATGGCAACAAGTATAATGAACTATTCCCACTATCCACGGTTACTCTAGATCTGCCAACTAATTTTAGATCAGGAACTTGTTCATCATGTGTGCAATAATGAAGGATCTATGAGTATTATATAAAAGTGGAACGACCATTAAAGGTTGGGCTATTGAGTTTAAAAATTGGCAAGTCATGTTGCAGCTTTATAGAGCCTTAGTTGGGCCGCACTTGGAATATAGTATTCAATTCTAGTCGCCACACTATCAGAAGGATGTGGAGGTTTTGGAGAGGTACAGAAAATGTTTACCAGGATGTTGCCTGGTATGGTGGGCATTAGCTATGAGGAGAGGCTGGAGAAACTTGGTTTGTTCTCACTGAAGTGAAGAAGGTTGAAAGGAGATCTGATAGAAGTCTACAAGGTTATGAAAGGCGTGGACAGAGTGGATAGAACATAGAACATTACAGCGCAGCACAGGCCTAGGTGGAAGAGTCAATTATTTGAGGGTATAAGTTTACGTGCGAGCAACAAGGTTTAAAGGAAATGCAAGAGGCAGATTTTTTATGGAGAGTGGTGGGTGCCTGCAACTCATTGCTGGGGAAGGCGGTGGAAGCAGATATGTTAGTGAATTTTAAGGGCCTCTTTATAAGTACGTGGATGGGAACAGATAGATATGGTCCCTAGAAGAGTAGGGGGTTTTAGTTAAGTCACGCAGCATGGTTGGTGCAGGCTTGGAGGGCCAAAGGGCCTGTTCCTGTGCTGTAATTTTCTTTGTTCTTTGTTCTATTCCACAGTACTGTGCTATAATGTATTGAAGCAATTTTACTGTTATTTCTTTGGACTAAAATGTATTTGAATACTGAAGGGAAATTCTTAATTTCATAAATATAATGCAGATAATGGATAGTAAATCAAACTTATGGAAATCTTTGTGTTTTGACGATGTAGATGATATTGCATCATTTCTTTGAGTTTCTGGCAGAGTGCCATGTCTGGAACAGGGTTAAATTGAATAAGTTGCAAGATAAAAATGGAACCATGCTGACAGTTTGTCTAAATTTTGCACTTCCCAAAAAGAAAGTTACAATAATATATCATTTATGTCCTAAGCAAATATCCCAAGCAATTCAACAATAGTTACTGTTAGCTTTTTTAATTGTGGAAGTCATTGAATGTGTAATAGTATTAGACATAGCGTATTAAGGTAAATGACGAGTTAACCTGTTCAATTTTTGTTGGTGGTGTTGCTGTGCTTGTAACAATGTTTGGAGAATTTTCTTTGTTTGAAAAGGTGTAGAGGGATCTTCTAACAACCACTACAGCAACTGGACTTGGACAACTCGCAAAGATTTTGGTAACTTTGGGAAAGAATGAGGCTTATGGCCCTCCCATTGCAACATTAGCTCGAATCTGTATTCTTGATGTTAGCTTCTTGTAACCCACCCAATCCAAATATGCCCAATATTAAAAAGGTGGCTGTAAGCTTAGAGTTTAATGGAGCTGATATTGCTTCTTTTCTGATACACCACCAGAAGTAAATCTCAAAACTGTAATGCTATCATCCTTTGGAACACTCCAAAATTGTTTGCCTTCCCAGCTCTGTCTAACTTCATGAGGTGCTTTGCCCTCCTGAAAAGTTGTCTTTTTGATTGTGCCTATGGTCTACCTCTTCTCAGAATTACTTTCCTATCCATTTGGTCTCTTCCTTTCCTCCTTGTAAAGTATTTGACAAGATTATTTAACGTGAGTGCTATATCAATATGTGATCATCTGTTTCAAATTGCAGATAAAATTCTATAGTAACAAATTGGCAGGGATGGTTTTAAGATCATATAGCTACAGAGACTGAGGCAGATCAAATTTATTTGTAAACCTTATCTGACTCTAATAAAAACACATGATATCACGTGATAACTGCAAAGATTGAAGTTCTGCGCATAACATGCTTTATTACTTAAGTTTTATGATAAATTCTAGTTCCCTCAAATTTACAACTTTTTGTGAAGACCAAGGAAACTAAGTGACAAAATAGAAAGCAAATTTATATTGACAGTTCGTAAGAAAAGTTGGAAAAATAATGCTGGAATTACTAGAACCATAGAACACTACAGCACAGAAATAGGCCTTTTGGCCCTTCTTGACTGTGCGGAACCATTTTTCTGCTTAGTCTCACTGATCCCTCCACACCCCTCTCATCCATAACCTTTCAAGTTTTTCTTAAATGTTAAAAGTGAGCCCACATTTACCACTTCATTTAGCAGCTCATTCCACACTCCCACCACTCTTTGTGTGAAGAAACTCCGCTTAATATTCCTTTTAAACGTTTCCCCCTTCACCCTTAACCTACGTCCTCTAGTCTTTTTCTTCCGTAGCCTCAGTGGAAAAAAGCCTGCTTGCATTCACTCTTTCGATGCCCATCATAATTTTATACACCTCTATCAAATCTCCCCTCATTCTTTTACGCTCCAGGGAGGCCTAATATCTGCATTTTTTTTTCATTTTTGGAGTTTGAATTTCTTTTGATCTTAATTCCCCATTTAATTGTTAGGTGAAAGAAATCTGAGAATGTGCTTCCTTTCTGGTATAGTTGGAAATTAATTGCTTCTTAAATCAGACGACTGATTTGTTGACTGACAACTGACACTCGATTATGATTGGAAGGGGAGGGAAGTGTGGGCTTATGAATACTTCTCCATGAGGTGGTTTGTCCTCAATGATATCAGATAGTTGGCGTGAGTTGATGTATTGCGTGAGCAATTTTGATTTTGGCAGTGGGAGGAATGATAGATAAAGGATATTGACAACATATTTCTGCAACAATAAATCAGTTGGTTGCAAATTAGAATATGCCTTGTTGCAATGAAACACCATAATGCTTTATGGAAAGGAGACTGTAGTTGGGCTCATGACAGTTTGGTGTTGGGATTTCAGTGTGCTAATTTGATGCATTGAATGCAGCCATTAACAAGACCAGCTGTCGGACTGAGCAAGCTGTAAATTGCTGTCTGGCTCACATAACAACTTCAGGAAATGGGCATGACTTCAAATCAGTGATTTTATAGCCTGCAGCAAATAGCTGCTGAAGATGTACATTCCCTGATGGACCTTTGTGTGGCATTCTGCAGCAGGTGGGCTGTGGTGCCTTGGGATTTGTTGCACATGACCTGTGAATTGTCATCAGAAGGAACTATACTGTGTAGGGAATTGATTTTGCATAATTGGGTCACAGGGCAGCAGTGTTAAACATTTGTGTTCTTTTGATGTCTTGACCAGAATGATTATCTGTTGTGTTTATGCAAAATGTGCACCGCTAACTTGAGTATCAGCTCTAAAATTAGCAACTGTAGGAAAAATACATAAACTCTCAAATAGAAACAGAAAATACTGGACAAATTCTGCGAATTAGGCAGCCTCTGTGGGGAAAGAAAACAGTTAGCATTTCAGTTTGTGGACATTTTCTCAGAACTGGAGTATGCAGGCAATGAAGGGCTTCTAATCTTAGCAGATGCAGAGTTAGGATTGGAGAATGGGAAAGATGTTGGGTTGGGTGATGCCGAGAAGGTCAGGGAAAAGCAAAAGGGGAAAAAGTCTGTGATCAGAAGAATGGCAGGAGTGATTAATTAACAGCAGGGCTGATGGTACAAAAGGGATGGTAATGAAATAATTATGGAAACAGAATGCAAGTCCAGAGAGGGTGCATATAGCAATAGAAAATTTAACAGATCAAATTGAAAGTTTTTAAATTTTACTCTTTCGTGGGTGCGGATGCTGTTTCCAGGGCCAGCATTTGTTGTCCGTTCCTATTTAATTTTGAACGAGTGGTTTGATGGGCCATTTCAGAGGGCCGTTAAAGCTCGACTACATTTCTGTGGACCTGGAATCACGTTTAGGTCAACCAGGTAAAGGTGGCAGATATTGTTTCTGGAAGAACATTTGTGGATCATATTGGTTTTTAGAACAATCAATGATAGAATCATGGATATTACTAAGATAAACTTTATATTCCAGATTTATAATTTAGCTTGAATTCTACCAGTTGCTGTGATGGAATTTCAACTTTTAGGGGAGACCATGCAGAAGCTACAACAATGGATGAATGAACATCTTTCGACAATCACCAGACAAGACTGTTCTTTTCCTGTTGGCAAACACTTCAGCGGTCACGGGCTTTCAGTCCCTGATCTTCGGGTAAACATTCTCCAAGGTGATCTTCGCGACACACTATAGCGCAGAGTCACTGAGCAGGGACTGATAGCCAAGTTCCGCACATGTGAGAACGGCCTCAACCGGGATCTTGGGTTCATGTCACACTGTTTGTAATTCCCATGATTTGCCTGGGCTTACAACACCTCACTTATAGTCCTGACTGGAGACAATGCACGTCTCTTTAACCTGTGCTTAATACTATCTCCAGTCATGTTGTCTGCACCTTTAAGACTTAATTGGCTGTAAAGACTCACATTCTAATCAGTATTCTGTAAACAGTGTGTGTCTTTATATGTCCTGTTTATGATCAGAACTCCCCACTCACCTGATGAAGCTAGTGGTGTTTGCTATCAAATAAACCTGTTGGATTTTAACCTGGTGTTGTGAGACTCACACTGAAAGCTAATAGTGTTTGCTATCAAATAAACTTGTTGGACTTTAACCTGATGTTGTGAGACCTCTTACTGTGTTTACCCCAGTCCAACGCCGGCACCTCCACATCATCACTTGAATTTGACTGTGCATGAAATGCAATTCAAGTGTAGTGTTATACCACGTTTAAAATGCATCCAAGGGTGCCTTTGACCTCCTGGACAATTGGCAAGCTTAAATGTCTAAAACTGCCCCTACACTGTTTTCAGATATTTCCGTGTTAGCTGCTGGAACCAGCAGATGCGTACAACATTCAAAACTTGCAGCGAACCATTGTGTACTCCTCCCAAGCAACACTTGTCTCTAAGTTGATCGTGTGTTTTAATTTTTTTTTGTTAACATGTGTGTTTATCTCACTTTTGTATCAATTCTTTGCGTATGACTAATTTATCCTTTTAAAAAATTTGCTTACAAATTAAACCTACACAAACAGATTTAATAACTAAACTACTTATGTCTTGGTTTAAAAATTAATGGGTTTGCCTTCCATGTAGGACCAGTGTACAGTTTGGGCTGGAGTTTGCAAATAAATAGCAGCTTATGTGCAGTGTTTGCAATTATTAATGTGAAAATCAGTCTTGCATTTGAAAGAGGCACTAACTATTACCTTTGTAAAAATGGGATCTTTCCCTTAATCTCCCAGTGTTTTTCATGAAGGTTCTGTATTTTCACATTAATTGTCCAATCATCTCTGCACAGAGTTGTTACATCTAGTAATTGATAGAAGTATCCTTATAATGATGTAATGATTATTGATGACATCATTCAGCATCACTGGCCCAGAAAGCGGTTGGTTAAAAGACTGGAACTTCTTCAGACAGTGAATTGTTGGAGCTTTTAAAAATGTAAAATTTGAAAAAATATCTTGCTTTTCCATTGTTATTTTTCTCTTATGCCCTTAGTCCAATTTTTCTTCTTTATTTCTTGTTTTGTCTTCAAATTGATTCCAATTCCATTCTTCTGTTCCTCCCCTTTATTTCTCAATCTATTGATCTTGTTGAGTAAGGAACTGCACCATCAGTCCAGTTGCTCCTCAAGGTCCTGGATGCTCTGTTGGTGTCATAACACTTTGTTCTGATGTTAGGCCCTGAGTCTGAATTCAGATTATATTTGTAGCAAGACTAGAATTTAATAAGACAACCATACCATTAATAATGTCAGTATGCATTATTAGGCAGGGGCTGTTATGAGAACATTATTGAAAAGTGGCACATGTTACATTTGGTGCTCAAATTTTGCCATACCTTTAGATGATTGCTGTGTTTAGTTATCAGAGTGAGTAGGCAAAAAATTGCCAGTGGGACGTAGTGGACAGGCACTGAAGATCTGTCAACATCTAGAAAAATGAAAGCTGATTTGAAAAAAAGACTTGCAGTCTGATTCTGTGTCTTAAAAAGAGAATTGACCTGAAATTGTCCGCTGTTTCTCCACAAATGCTACCTGACTCGCCTAAGTCTTTCCAACAATCTATTATTTTAGAAAGACTTTATCTGTTGTTAACCTTGTGTGGTGTATCCCGAATTCATAATTTTACACCTTCATACTACTTCTTGCTTTGAAAGCTTCATGAATACCTTGAGTCTAATGTGGTAAATGTGCACATTTCCATTTTGGCAAGAAGAATAGAAAAGCAGCATATTATTTTAAATGGAGAGAGTTGCAGAAGTTGGTAGTACAGAGTTAGTAGGCAGGTATGGCAAGTGATTAGGAAGCCAGATGGAATGTTGGCATTTATGGCAAGAGGAATAGAAGACACAAGTGGGTAAGTTTTACTGTAAGTATGCAGGGCCTTGGTGAAACTATGTCTTGAGTTTTGGTCTGCATTTTTGAGAAATGATATAATTGCTTTTGAAGCAGTTCAGGGAAGGTTCACATGACTCATACCTAGAGCGAACTTAGAAAGAAAGGTTGATCCTTTATCCATTGGGGTTTAGAAGACTGAGAGGTGACCTTATTGAAATATACAAGATCCACCTGCATAGGGTAGATGCTGGGAAGATGTTCCCTTTGGTGAGGAAAATTTGAATTCAGAGACATGGCTTAAGATTATGAGAGAGCCTTTTTAAAACAGTTAAGTTTTTTTCTCTTAGAAAGCGTCATTAGTATGTGACATTCTCTTTCCCAGAAGGGAGTGGAGCTGAATTATATCATTTCAATCCCTAGTGTGAGGCCTCTGAATGTCACGGTTTCCTAACGTCACTGTGAATTGTAGGGATATTTCAGCATCTGTAATAATTGACTTTTCCTGTAAGATATAAGAAACAACTTGAGTATTTCCTATAATTCCTTTCATGATTTGAGAGACCTTTTGAATCCTTAGGTCAAAGTCTTGGCTGCATTAAAGAAGGTTGAATAATGTAGGGCTTTAGCAATTTTGGCTGCTGCTGATCAAGCAGAAAGAACATGTATCTGGGCAGCTATCCAAGTCCCGTGGGAGAGTTGGCTGGTACAAAAAAAGTCAAAATATTTCTTTCAAGATTTTGAACGTGGTTAATGTCGCACTTTTAGTTGTTAAAAGCATTATTTAAATATTGGTTAATTAGTATTTTCTCCTAAGTGGGAAGGAACCTGCTTTGACAAAAACTACATGTTGGCTCAATACCTCTAGTGGTTAGCTTCTTATTTCTGTTTATTTGGCTTCATCTCATGCCAATATTGAAGGAGCACTGCATTTTGGGTGGTGCCATCTTTGAGATGGAAGTTAAACTGAGGCCCTATCTGTCCTCTTAGGTAGACTTAGAAGATCCCGTGGCACTACTTGGAGATCAGCGTGAAAGTTCTCCCCAGTGACCACCCCCCATCCCAAACAAAATTACTAAAATAAATGATCTGATCATATTCAATGTTACAGTTGATCGGAGTTTACTATGTATGAATTGGCTGCTACATTAACTATATTTCTAAAGTACTTAATTAGCTGAAAAGTGCTTTGGAATACCCAGAGGATATGAATGGTGTTAGAAAATTACAAGTCTTTCTTCTTTCTCAATTGCTGGTCTGTCTGTTTTGAATCCTGTGGTTTCAGAGAAATGCAGAAGGCTTGTTTTAACATGGATGTGATTCTTACAGAAATAAATTGTAAACTTGAATCCCCCATCCACTCAACCCCCACATGTTCTTTCATGGTTGTAAGAACAAAACAGCACGGGAAACAGGCCCTTCGGCCCAACGAGTCTGCGCCGCCATCCCGATGTTCCCACCTCTACCTGCGATCCTTGTCCATGTTTATAGATCTATGGACGACATCATCAAACGTGAGGATACCATTCACCAGGTATGTGGTACATACTCTTGCAACTCGGCCAACGTTGTCTACCTAATACATTGCAAGAAAGGATGTCCCGAAGCATGGTACGTTGGGGAGACCATGCAGACACTACGACAGCGGATGAATAAGCATCGCTCAACAATCACCAGGCAAAACAGTTCCCTTCCTGTGGGCGAACACTTCAGCAGTCACGGGCCTCCGACCTTCGGGTAAATGTTCTTCAAGGGGGCCTTCGTGACATACGACAGCACAGAGTCGCTGAGCAGACACTGATAGCCAAGTTCTGCACACATGAGGACGGTCTTAACAGGGATCTTGGCTTCATGTCACACTATCTGTAACCCCCGTGACTTGCCTGGGGTAGCAAAAAACCTCACTTACTGTGCTGTCTGGAGAAAATACACAATTCTCTAACCAATGCTTAGGATTCCCTTCACACACGTTGTTAGCCACTTTAACACTTGAATAGCAGGTTAGATGTAAGGATTCACATTCTAATCAGCAATCTGTGACTGTCTGTGCTGATGTGTGCTATTGCAGACCAGAATACTGCATTTGCCTGACGAAGACAAAGGTCGAAAGGTCACAAATTTACTATCAAACAAATCAGTTGGATTTAAAATTGGTGTTGCTAGATTCTTACTATGTGGGAGGAAACCAGAGCACCTGGAGAAAACCCATGCAAGCGCAGGGAGAATGCGCTAAACTCCCACAAATGCAGGCCCAAATCCATGTATCTGCACAGCACAGCGATAGTCACTGAACTGTTGTGTTGCCCATCAAATGGTCCAGGTCAAGCGTACGCTAACGACGTGAAGCACTAGGATGCTCTCAAAAAAAAACCCAAGAGCAGCCCTCTCATGACCCATCGTGTGTATGCCCCTTGTTAGACAACAAGATGGACCAAAACACCTGTAGGATAAAAACAAGTACATCAATATCATCATCTGTTTATACACTTCCCAGGGACTCCCAAGGCTCATGATCCCTATTTTAAATCAGTTTTCTATACCCCTCTATTCCCATTCTGTTCATGTGCCCATCTAAGTATTTCTTAAATAACTCCAGAGTACATGCCTCCACCACTTTACTTGGCAGTGCATTGCATACCCCCACCACCCTCTGTGTGAAAAAACTCCCTCTAGCATCCAAATTATACCTTACCCTCCTCACCCTAAGCCCGTGACCCCTCGTGCTATTCGAGTCCATTCTCGGAAAAAGCTTAACCCTGTTTACTCTATCTATACTCCTCATAATCTTGTACACCTCTATCAGATCTCCTCTAAGTCTACGTCTTTCTAAGGAAAACAGCCCCAATTTGCCTAACCTCTCCTCATAACTCAGACCTTCCATTACCAGGCAGCATCCTGGTAAACCTCCTCTGCACTCTCTCCAGAGTCTCCACGTCCTTCCGGTAGTAGGGCGACCAGAACTGGATGCAGTGTTCCAAATGAGGTCTAACCAATGTTTTATACAACTGCAACATTAAAGGCCAGCTCTTGTACTCTATACCCCTTCCTATAAAGGCTAACATTATATATGCTTTCTTCACAACCTTCTCCACTTGCTCTGCCACCTTCAGAGACTTGTTCACCTGCACTCCCAGGTCCTCCTGCGTTTCTATACTCTTAATAGGTCTACCCTTTATCATATACCTCCCCCTTACATTCTTTCTTCCGAAATGCATCACCTCACATTTATCAGGATTGAATTCCATCTGCCATGTGTCTGCCCCAGCTACCAGCCTATCTATGTCCTGCAGAATCGCCTGACAATGCTCCTCACTGTCCGCAAGTCCAGCCATCTTTGTATCGTCTGCAAACTTGCTGATCACTCCACTTACTCCCTCTTCCAAGTCATTTATATATATTACGAATAGAAGAGGTCCCAGTACCGAGCCCTGCGGCACACCACTAGTGACTGACCTCCAGCTAGAGAAACACCCTTCCACTATTACTCTCTGTCTCCTATTACCAAGCCAGTTATTTATCCATCTAGCTACCTGTCCTTGTATCCCATGAGCCTTGACCTTCTCAACTAACCTCCAATGAGGGACTTTGTCAAACGCCTTATTAAAATCCATATGGACGACATCAATGGCTTGCTGTTCGTCCACCATTTTCGTCACCTCCTCAAAACATTCTACCAGATTTGTAAGGCACGACCTCCCCTTAACAAATCCATGCTGCGTATCCCTAATCAGATCGCAATGCTCTAAGTGCCTATACATCCTATCTCTAAGAATCCCCTCCAACAGCTTCCCTCCCACTGACGTCAAACTCACCGGCCTATAATTCCCAGGGTTATCCCTACTACCCTTTTTAAACAACGGTACAACATTAGCTATTCTCCAGTCCTCTGGGACCTCACCTGTGTCCAAGGAAGAGACAAAGATTTGCGTCAGAGGCCCATCAATTTCACCGCGCACCTCCCTAAGCAGCCTGGGATGAATGCCATCAGGCCCCGGAGATTTATCAGTTTTAATGCTACCTAGAAGCTCTAACACTTTCCTCCCTCAGAATGGATATTTCCCTCAACTGGTCCACAGCTCCCTGAGACAGGAGCTGTCATTAAGCCCCTCTCCTTCGTGAATACCGACGTAAAGTATCATCACCTTTAACCCCTGTCCCTCTATCCCAGTCAATGGAGTCTGCCAACGAGGCCCCATTGATATCCTGGACTTAGTTGAATGTCGGACTCCATTAACCTCCTCCTGTTTGGTGGTTTCTTATAGGTCCAGCAGTAGAATTCCAAAAGGTATTTGATAAGATGCCACATCAAAGGTATGGGCAAATGGCATAGGGAGTATAATATTAGCGTGGTTAAGAATTGATTAGCTGACAGGAAACAGAGTAAAGATAATTGAGTTTGGTAAGCTGTGACTGGTGGAGTGCCATGCATCAATGCTGGGATCTCAACTGTTTTTGACAATGATGAAGGGACCGAATGCATGGTAGCTAAATTCGCTGATGACACCAAGCTCGATAAGGGACTAAGTTACCAAGAGGAAGTGAAGGGTCTGTGAAAGGATGTAGCTAGGTTATGTGAGTGGACAAAAATTTGACAGATGGCATATAATGTGGAGAAGTGTGAATTTGTCCAGTTTGGAAGAAAAAAATAGAAAAGCAGTATGGTATTTAAATGGAGAGGGATTGCCAAACTTGTTGGTATGGAAAGATCTGGATATTCTGGTACAAGGATCACAAAAAGTCAGTATGGAGGAGTATGCAAGTGACAAGGAAGATAGATGAACCTTTATGCTTATTGCAAGGGAAATGGAATATAACAGTGGGGAGGTTTTTCTGCAGCTATACAGCACCTTAGTGGGACCACATGTACAGATTTGGTTTTTTTTTAATTTGAAAAATGATATAATTACAACAGAAGCAGTTCAGAGAAAGTCCACTTGACTCATCCCTAGAATGAGGGGGTGTGGTTTAAAAATAAAATGTCTCCCTTTTAAGTCCAAGACGAAGAGAAATATTTTCATCCAAAAATTCGTTGGTATGTGGAATTTTCTTCCCCAGCAAGTAATAGAAGCTGGGTCTTTGAATTTGTTCAAGGCAAAATTAAACTGGTTTTTGTTTGACAAAGAAGTCAAGAGTTATTGGGGGGACAGACAGGAAAGTGGAGCGAAGTCTACATTCTGATCAGCTATGATCTTGTTGAATGGCGAAACAGGCTTAAAAAAACCAAATGGCTTACTTCTGGTCCCATATTCCTGGGAGTCTCCTGCTTTGTTTGAATTCCAAGTCCAAAGTTGGTTGGGAATCTGGTATCAGACATACATACAACATGTCTTTCTCAGTGGATCTGGTTTTGAGGATTAGTACCTTAATGCTGGGCATGTTGGCTTGGAAAAGGATGTTACTGTTAGAGATTAACGTGTTTGCTGATGGTATTAGTGCTTTGAGTTGCCTGTTTGAGGTTTTCCAAGTCCCTTAAGCGTTCAAGAGCACAGGGATTATGACTTTAGTTTCAAGTTTGTGATTCTGGTCCCCAAATACTATTTTCCCGAGTTGGCATATTGGTGATGATGACGAACTGTGGTTGTCTATATCTGCTTTCATAGAGAGGAAACTCCTAAGATATGGAAGAGGTCCACATTTTCTAGGATCTGTTCATTGATTTTAATTGACAGGGCGATGCATTGTGATGTGGGAGCTGTTTGATAGAGGACCTTAGCTTTCCAGATTTCCAGATATTTGGTGTAGGGCAGAGGGTTTCAGATTCATAGACTATTGGGAAGTCTTCATGAGGGAGGGGCATCTATACAAGAGGGACGGGGAACAGTTGTCTGGGAAGGGCACCCATATTTTAGCTGGGAGGTTAGCTGGAGTGTTTCAGCAGGGTTTAAACTAATATGGAGGGGGGGTGGGGAGACAGAGGGAACTGGGAGTGGGAGAGAGATGGGTGACAGGGTAAGTCCAGAGGGTAGGAAGGAGGATCAGAGAGGGCCTGAGGGTCTTCAGTGCATGCGTTTTAATGCGAGGAGTGTGACTGGCAAAACAGATGAACTGAAGGTAATAATGTTCACGAGGAAGTTAGAAGTGGTGGCGGTGACTGAGACGTGGTTAAAGGAGGGGCAGGACTGGCAATTGAATATTCCAGGGTATAAGTGTTTTAGGCATGACAGAGGTGGTTTGAAGAGAAGAGAGGGAGTGGCGTTATTAGTTAAGGATCACATCATAGCAGTGCAGAGGGAGGGTGGTATGGATGATTTAGGAATTGAGTCGTATGGGTGGAGTTGAGGAATAGGAAGGGAGAGGTTACTATGTTGGGTGTGTACTACAGACCGCCCAACAGCCCGCAGGCCATGGAAGAAGGGATATGCAGGGACATTTTAGATAAGTGTAGGAAGAATAGGGTGGTTGTAGTGGGAGATTTCAATTTCCCTGGGGTAGATTGGAAGGTGCCCAGAGCGGAAGGTGCGGACAGGGAGGAATTTGTACAGTGTGTTTTGGAAGGGTCCTTGGAGCAGTATGTGGATAGCCCGACTAGAAAGGGGGCTATACTGGATTTGGTTCTGGGGAATGAGGCAGGGCAGGTGGTTGACGTTGTAGTAGGAGAGCATGTGTCAAATAGTGACCACAACTCTGTCTGCTTTAGGATATTAATTGAAAAAGATGAAGCCTGCCTTAAGGGGAGGGTGTTAAACTGGGGGAGGGCTAGATACAGCCAGATTAGGCAGGATCTTAAGGATACCGACTGGGATAAGCTGTTCAAGGGTAGGTCGACGCTGTACATGTGGGAATCTTTCAAGGGAAAACTAAAATCTTTGCAGGAAAGACACGTGCCGGTAAGGAGGAAGGATGGGAAAGGGAGGATTAGAGAACCGTGGGTTACTAGGGATATTGAGGACTTGGTCAGGAAGAAGCGGGAGGCGTACGTTAGATCTAGGCAACTGGAGACAGAGACAGCGCTGGAAGAATATAGAGAGTGTAGACGGGATCTTAAAAGGGGTGTCAGAAAGGCAAAAAGGGGCCACGAAATGGCTTTGGCAGGTAGGATTAAGGAAAATCCTAAGGCATTTTACTCCTATGTAAGGGGCAAAAGGATGGTTAGAGGGAAGATTGGACCTCTCAGGGACAGAGGAGGGGAACTATGCTTAGAGCCTGAGGGAATAGGGGAGATCCTGAATGAATACTTTGCGTCGGTATTCACGCGGGAGAGGGGCCTGATGTCTGGTGCCAGCTTTGAGAAATTTGAGGACCCGTTAAAGGAAATAATCATTACGAGGGAAGAGGTGTAGGGGCTTTTAGGCAACATAAAGACTTATAAAGCTCTGGGGCCTGATGGCATTTACCCCAGGCTGCTAAGGGAGGTGAGAGATGACCTTGCTGGGCCTCTGACGCAAATCTTTGTCTCTTCTTTGGACACAGTTGAGGTCCCAGAGGACTGGAGGATAGCAATGTAGTACCGTTGTTTAAAAAGGGTCAGAGGGATAACCCAGGGAACTATAGGCCGGTGAGCTTGACTTCAGTTATAGGTAAGCTAATGGAGAGGATCCTCAGGGACAGGATGTATGAGCATCTGGAGCACTGCAATCTGATCAGGGATACGCAGCATGGCTTCGTTAAGGGGAGGTCGTGCCTTAGGAATCTAGTAGAATTTTTTGAAGAGGTGACAAAAACGGTTGATGAAGGACAAGCCTTTGATGTTGTCTACGTGGATTTCAGTAAGGCATTTGACAAGGTTCCTCATGGTAGGCTGATAGAAAAGGTGAAGGCGCATGGGATACAGGGCCAGGTATGTAGATGGGTTGAGAACTGGCTTGGGAGGAGGAGACAGCAGGTAGTAGTGGAAGGCTCTTTTTCCAACTGGAGGTCTGTCATTAGTGGTGTGCCACAGGGCTCAGTACTAGGACCTCTTCTATTTGTGGTTTATATAAATGACTTGGAAGAGGGGGTAGGTGGTGTGATCAGCAAGTTTGCTGATGACACTAAGGTGCTTGGATTGGCGGGTACTGAGGAGCAGTGCCAGGCAATACAACAGGATATAGGCTGGTAGATTGGGCAGATAGATGGCAAATGGAATTTAATCCGGATAAATGCGAGGTGATGCATTTTGGCCGGAATAATGTAGAGGGGAGTTATAGGGTAAAAGGTAAAACTATCCGGAGTATAGAGACGCAGAGAGACCTGGGGGTGCAGGTTCACAAGTCCCTGAAGGTGTCAGTACAGGTGGAGAATGTGATAAAGAAAGCGTATGGTATGTTAGCCTTCATAGGAAGGGGGATAGAATACAAGAGTAGGAGTCTGATGTTGCAAGTGTATAGAACGTTGGTTAGGCCTCACTTGGAGTACTGCATCCAGTTCTGGTTGCCGTACTACCGGAAGGATATGGAGGCCTTGGAGAGAGTGCAGAGGAGATTTACCAGGATGCTACCTGGTATGGAAGGGCTGTCTTACGAGGAAAGATTGAACACACTGGGGTTGTTTTCCCTTGAAAGACGTCAGCTGAGAGGGGATCTATTAGAGGTATATAAGATGATTATAAGGGGTATAAATAGAGTAAATGGTGGTAAGCTTTTTCCACCATTAGAAATGGATAGAACGAGGGGTCACGGCCTTAGGGTGAGGGGGGCTATGTATAAGACGAGTGTTAGAGGGCAGTTTTTCACACAAAGGGTAGTGGGGGTGTGGAATGCACTGCCGAGTAAGGTGGTGGGAGCAGGCACGCTAGGGTTGTTTAAGGGTCTCTTGGACAGCCACATGAGCGGTCTGCAGATAGAGGGATATCGCAGGACTGTCTAAATATCTTATTTGTTTCCACAGGCAATTCGGTCCACCTTGTTGACCAACAAGGTGCATGCATTCGGCAGGTCGTGCGGGGGCTGCTCTTGGTTGTTGTTTCAGGAGTGACCTAGTGCTTCAAGTCGTTAGTGTATGCTTAAACTGGACCATCTGATGGGCAACATGACAGCTCAGAGACTATCGCTGTTGCTGTGCAGACACATAGATTTGGGCCTGTGTCTGCGGGAGTTTGCGAGTTCTCCCCGTGGTTGCGTGGGTTTTCTCCGGGTGCTCCTGTTTCCTCCCACGTCCCAAAAATGTGCTCTTAGGCTGATTGGGTAACAAATTGTCCCTATATTGGTCCCTATATGGGAATCTTCCACAATAGGCATAGCCTAAAGTCATGGATATGTCATTAAGACGTTAGGACGGCGGCGTGGGCTCGTTGGGCCGAAGGGCCTGTTTCCCATGCTGTGTTGCTCTTTGTTCTTTGTTTAAATTTCTTCACACGAGAATTGATAAAACACAATACTTCCGCAACGAGTTATTCAGGCAGAGATCATTCTCTCTTCAGAGTAAATAAACATTCAAAGCATGGAGTATATGTGGCTAATGGAGGAAAGACCGGCAGTAGGAATAGTTTCTGTTTACATAGAATTTACAGCACAAAAGCAAGCCATTTGGCCCAAGAAGTCCATGCCTGTGTTTATGTTCCACATGAGCCTTTTCCCATCCCGTAACGTCTAATCCCATCAATATATCCTTATATTCCCTTCTTTCACATGGTTATTCAGATTTCCCTTGCATCTATCGACAATATTGGCTCCAACTTCTCTGTTACTTTCTTGCCACTTTTTGGGTAATAAAGTTTCTCCTGAATTTGTTTTTGGATTTATTAGTAACTATCTTTTATTTATATAGAAAAGAGTTGTATAGACATGATATGCCGAATAAACTGCCTTCTTTGTTGTCAACTCCAATTTAAATCTCTTGAAGAGTATAGGGGGTATAGGAGTAAAGTTAACAGAGGAATCTGGAGGGCAAACAGGAGACACAAGATTGGATTCTCCTTTGTCTTATCTGCCAAAACAAAGAGCTTCTACAAATACATAAAGGCCAAAAGAGTAACTAGGGAGAGAATAGGGCCTCTTAAGGATCAACAAGCTCATCTATGTGCGAATCCAGAAGAGATGGGTGAGATCCTAAATGAACATTTCTAATCAGTACTTACTGTTGAGAAAAGCTTGGATGTTAGGAAGCTTGGGAAAATAAATAGTGATGTCTTAAGAAGTATAGAGAAGGAGGTGCTGGAAGTCCTAAAGTGCATCAAGGTAGATAAGTCCCCGGGACCTGATGAAGTGCATCCCAAGACATTGGGGGAGGCTAAGGAGGAAATTATAGTCCTTTAGCAGAGATATTTGAATCATCATTAGTCACAGATGAGGTGCCTGAAGATTGCAGGATGGTAAATGTTATGTCTTTGTTCGAAAAGCACTATATGGATAAGCATGGGAAATACAGGTCGATGAGCCTCACATCTGTGGTGGATAAGTTGTTTGAAGGTAATCTGAGAGACAGGATCTACAGCATTTAGAGACACAAAGACTGATTAGAGACAGTGAGCATGGCTTTGTGTGTGGAAAATCATGTCTCACAAATTTTGATTGAGCTTTTTGAAGGGGTAACCAAGAAGGCAAATGAGGGCAATGCAGTTGATGTTGTTTACATGGGTTTTAGCAAGACTTTTGACAAGGTACCGCATTGTAGGTTGTTGCATAAGGTTAAATCTCACGTGATCCAGGGTGAGATAGCTAAATAGATACAAAACTGGCTTGATGACAGAAAGAAGTCTCACAACACCAGATTAAAGTCCAACAATTTATTTGGCAGCACGAACTTTCGGAGTGCTGCTGCTTCATCAGATGAGTAAGGATTTGTGAGCAGCACTCCAAAAGCTTGTGCTGCCAAATAAATTTAACCTGGTGTTGTGAGACTTCTTACTGTACATACCCCAGTTCAATGCCAACATCTCTACATCTTATGACAGAAGACAGAGGATAGTTTTAGAACATAGAACATTACAGCACAGTACAGGCCCTTCGGCCCTCGATAGTTCCATTGGTCGGCACAACAATCTTATGACCCTCTAACCTAAACTATTCCAATGCTATCCATACACCTATCCACTGACCATTCAAACGCCCTTAAACTTGGTGAGTCCACAACTGCTGCAGGCAGGGCATTCCACGCCCTTAGTACCCTCTGAGTAAAGAACCCACCTCTAACATCTGTCTTATAACTACTACCCCTTAATTAAAAGCTATGTCCCCTCGTGTTAGCCATCTCCATCTGAGGAAAAAGGCTCTCACTATCCACCCTATCTAACTCTCTGATCATCTTATATGCCTCAATTAGGTCATTTCTTAGCCGCCTTCTCTCTAATGAAAATAACCTCAAGTCCCTTAGCCTTTTCTCATAAGACCTACCCACCATACCAGGCAACATCCTGGTAAACCTCCTCTGCACCTTTTCAATGCCTCCACATCTTTCTTATAATGTGGCGACCAAAACTGTGTGCAGTACTCCAAGTGCAGCCACACCAGAGTTTTGTACAGTTGCTACATGACGTCTCAGCTCCGAAATTCAGTCCCTTTACCAATAAAAGCTAACGCACTGTACACCTTTTTAACAACCTTATCAACTTGAGTACCAACTTCCAGGGATCTATGCACATGTACACCGAGGTTTCTCTGCTCATCTACGCTACTAAGAGTCCTATCATTTGCCCTATATTTCGTACACATATTACTCTTACCAAAGTGAATCACCTCCACTTTTCCTCATTAAACTCCATTTGCCACCTCTCGGCCGAACTCTGCAGCTTATCTATGTCCCTCTGCAAACTATAACATCCATTCTCACTGTCTACAACTCCTCTGAGAGTTGTTTTTCAAACTGGAAACCTGTGACCAGCGGTGTGCCTCAGAGATTGGTGCTCGGTCCACTGTTATTTGTCATTTATATTAATGATTTGGATGATAATACAGGAGGCATGGTTAGTAAGTTTGCAGATACATCAAGACTGGTAGCACAGTGGCCAGTGAAGAAAGTTATCTTGGATTACAAGGGAATCTTAATCAATTGAGCCAGTGGGCTGATGAATGGCAGATGGAGTTTAATTTAGATAAATGTGAGGTGACGCATTTTGGTGCATTGGTACTCTGTTAGTGGTAAGATTTTGGGCAGAGTTATTGAACAAAGAGAGTGAGGTGTACAAGTTCATAGCTCCTTGAAAGTGGAGTCACAGGTGGACAGAGTGGTGAAGAAGGCATTCAGCATGCTTGGTTTCATCGATCAGAATGTTGAATACAGGAGTTGGGACATCTTGTTGAAGTTGTATAAGACATTGGTAAGGCCACACTTGGAATACTGTGTAAGCTCTGGTCACCCTATTATATAAAGGATATTATTAAATTAGAAAGATTGCAGAAGAGATTTACAGGGATGCTACCAGGACTTGATGGTTTGAATTATAAGGAGAGGCTGGATAGACTGGGACTTTTCTCCCTGGAGTCTAGAAGGCTGAGGGGCAAACTTGTAGAGGTCTATAAAATAATGAGGGGCATAGATCAGCTAGATAGTCAGTAAGAGTGCAGAAGAGGTTTACCAGGATGCTGCCTGGTATGGAAGGTCTGAGTTATGAGGAGAGGTTAGGCAAATTGGGGCTGTTTTCCTCAGAAAGATGTAGACTTAGAGGAGATCTAATAGAAGTGTACAAGATTGAGGGGTATAGCTAGAGTAAACAAGAGTTAAGCTTTTTCCTAGGATGGACTCAAATAGCACGAGGGGTCATGGGCTTAAGGTGAGGGAGGTAAGGTATACTTTGGATGCTAGAGGGAGTTTTTTCACACAGGGTAGTAGGGGTATGGAATGCACTGCCAAGTAAAGTGGTGGAGGCAGGCACTCTGAAGTTATTGAAGAGATACTTCGATGGGCACATAAACAGAATGGGAATGGAGGGGTATAGAAAATTGATTTACAATAGGGATCATGATCCTTGGGAGTCCCTGGGAAGTGTGTAAATAGACGATGATATTGATGTACTTGTTTTTATCCTACAGGTGCTTTGGTCCATCTTGTTGTCTAACAAGAGGCATACACGCGATGGGTCGTGAGAGGGCTGCTCTTGGATTTTTTTCGAGAGTATCCTAGTGCTTCATGTCGTTAGTGTACGCTTGACCTGGACCATTTGATGGGCAACACGACAGTTCAGTGACTATCGCTGTGCTGTGCAGATACATGGATTTGGGCCTGTGTCTGTGGGAGTTTGCGCATTCTCCCCGTGCTTGCGTGGGTTTTCTCCGGGTGCTCCGGTTTCCTCCCACATCCCAAAGATGTGCTCTTAGGCTAATTGGCAAAACAAATTCTCCCTAAATTGTCTCAAATTTGGTTTTTAATCCATAGATCTATAAACGTAGGAATCACAGGTAAGAGGTGGAAACATCGGGGGGCTCGTTGGGCCGAAGGGCCTGTTTCCCGTCCTGTTTTGTTCTTTGTTCTTGATCTTTTCCCAAAGATAGGAGAGTCTAAAACTAGAGGGCATAGATTTAAGATTTAAAGGGGAAAGATACAAAAGGGTCCAGAAAGGCAATTTTTTCACACAGAGGGTGCTGAGTGTCTGGAATAAGCTGGCAGAGGCCATAGTAGAAGTTGGTACAATTTTGTCTTTTAACAAGTGTTTATACCGTTACATGGGTAAGATAGGTTTAGAGGGATATGGGTCAAATGCAGGCAGTTTGGGACTGGCATACAGGTTTTAAAAATATGGTGGCATGGATAAGTTGGGCTGAAGGGCCAGTTTCATGCTGTAAACCTCTATGATGTCTGACTCCTTGCAAGATCTATACTCAGCTACCAATTTCAGCCATTTCACAGCGATGATTTCATGACCAGGGACTTCCTTGCAGGAAGAAAAAAATGTAAGAATAACAAGGCAGCAGGCCAGTTATCCCAGTTGTTGCCATGTACTGCCTTTGAGACTGCAACAGCTGAGCCCCAATCTTATTTTCACCCAATATCGATACTCATGAGATTTTCACAGTAATCGCTGGATAATAGACAAGAATGAGAAACCTGTCAGACTGCTTCAGCTCTGAGAGTCAGAAGCTAATTGCTGCCACTCGAGATTATCCACCATCACAGATGTAGCATCATATTTAGGCGTTCTTGTATTTGTGGCTGAATAATACTCAGAAAAGACCCCCCCATGAGCCCATATTTTGTATCCTTTGTTAGTGCCATTAAAAAATCCCCTTCCTCCGCATTGTTCAATGAAGATAAATGACCTCTTGAAAGACCAAGA
Source organism: Sphyrna mokarran (assembly GCA_024679065.1). Classification (NCBI taxonomy): domain Eukaryota; kingdom Metazoa; phylum Chordata; class Chondrichthyes; order Carcharhiniformes; family Carcharhinidae; genus Sphyrna; species Sphyrna mokarran. The sequence continues at coordinate 15,572,981 of JAGIQG010000011.1, forward strand.
ACATGAATGAGTCATATATTTTATTTAATTTGAGCAGATTTGGAATGGGTTGAATGTTCTTCCAGCTCTTTTTTGCACCTTTCAGCTGATGGCCTTAAAACAGTGTGCTCAAACCAAATGCCAGGTGACTAAACAGCCAAGACCGCCTCTTGGCAGAAACAACTTTCAAACTTACAGAACGAAGCACGACCACATCCTAGGTTTAATGTACAAATTCACACAAGCTAACAAAAGATCAGTGACCTCATTAGCAAACCAATGCCAGCTACCTTTCTCTACATTGCTATTTACTGTACTTAGATGGGATTGGAAATAAGTTACAAGCATTAACACAATTAAAAGTGAGTTCATACAGCACCAGAACACACTTCAGATGGTTAATATAGCTAATTAAAACCTGAAATAAAGACACCTATAATTCACGCCAAATTATTTCCTTGAGCACATACTTAGTACATCATTTCTCCATTTACATACTTCCTCGGATTGTTGGACCTGCCCTTTTGAGGATGACATCAGTTCAACATCATGTGATGTAATTCTGTGCTGTACTAAACAGAAATTCATTTTATGATATAAAAGCACAGTAAAATAACCTCATGTTTATGTCTTTCAGAGTATTAGTATATTATTATGCCACTGACTCAAGGATTGCAGTCTATTTCAATGTTTTAAAATGTGCTCCAGTTACCAAAGATTAAACTTTGGAATAAATGCAAATCTAGAACAGGGTTAGGTAAATTATAAGGATCATTGAAGAAGAGTAAATATCATTAGATTAAAGGTGTTCAAGCTTTTGTCTTTCTTTATGGGTTACATAGATAAAGAATAAAGAACAAAACAGCGTGGGAAACAGGCCCTTCGGCCCAACGAGCCCACGCCGCTGCCACCTCAGTGTTCCCACTTATACCCATGATCCCTGTCATCCCTGTATAGATCTCTGCATTAGAACCAAATTTGAGATGATTTAGGGAGAATTTGTTCTGCCAGTCAGCCTAAGAGCACATCTTTGGGATGTGGGAGGAAACCGGAGCACCCGGAGAAAACTCACACAAGCACGGGGACAATGCGCAAACTCCCACAGACACAGGCTCAAATCCATGTGTCTGCACAGCACAGCAATAGTCACTGAGCTGTTGTGTTGCCCATCAAATGGTCCAGGTCAAGCGTACACTAACGATGTGAAGCATTAGGCTACCCTCAAAAAAATCCAAGAACAGCCCTCTCACGATACTTTGCATGTATGCCCCTTGTTACAAGGCGGACCGAAGTACCTGTAGGATAAAACAAATACATCAGTATTATCGACAATTTACACACTTCCCAGAGAACTCCCAAGGCTCATGATCCCTATTTTAAATCAATTTTCTATATCCTCCATTTCCATTCTGTTAATGTGCCCATCTAAGTATCTCTTAAATAACCCCAGAGTACCTGCCTCCACCACTTAACTTGGCAGCGCATTCCATACCCCCACCACTCTCTGTGTGAAAAAATTCCCTCTTGCATCCAATTTATACCTTACCCCCCTCACCCTAAGCCTGTGACCCCTTGTGCTATTTGAGCCCCCCCCTAGGAAAAAGCTTAACCCTGTTTACTTTATCTATACCCCTCATAATCTTGTACACCTCTATTAGATCTCCTCTAAGTCTACATTTTTCTAAGGAAAAAAGCCCCAATTTGCCTAACCTTCCATACCAGGCAGCATCCTAGTAAACCTCCTCTGCACTGTCTCCAGAGTCTCCACGTCCTTTCAGTAGTAAAGCGACCAGAATAGGACGCAGTATTCTAAATGAGGTCAAACCATCTGCAACATTAAAGGGCAGCTCTTATACTCTGTACCCCTTCCTATAAAGGCTAGCATACCATATGCTTTCTTCACAACCTTCTCCACCTGCTCTGCCACCTTCAGAGATTTGTGCACCTGCAATCCCAGGTCCCTCTACGTTTCTATACTCTTAATAGGTCTACCCTTTATCATATACCTCCCCCTTACATTCTTTCTCCCGAAATGCATCACCTCACATTTATCAGGATTGAATTCTATCTGCCATCTACCTGCCCAAGCTACCAGTGTACCTATGTCCTGGTGTATCGCGTGACAATGCTTCTCACTGTCGCAAATCCAGCCATCTTTGTATCGTCTGCAAACTTGCTGATCACTCCACTTACTCCCTCTTCCAAGTCATTTATATATATTACATATAGTAGAGGTCCCAGTACTGAGTGCTGCGGCACACCAATAGTGACCAACCTCCAGCTAGAAAAACACCCTTCCACTATTACTCTCTGTCTCCAATTGCGAAGCCAGTTACTTATCCATCTAGCTACCTGTCCTTGTATTCCATTAGCCTTGACCTTTTCAACTAACCTCCCATGAGGGACTTTGTCAAACGCCTTACTGAAATCCATATAGACAACATCAACGGTTTGCCCTTTGTTGACATGGGGCTGGATTCTAAGGTACTTGTATTCCTTGGCCCTGCTCACCAAAATTCCAGCTGCCCTGCAGTCATTTTACCCTGAAAACAGAGTTAATGTCTCCGGGGAAGACTGTGGGGAGGCAGTCCTGTTTTAGAGAGCTGTTGACCAATCAGATTGGCTGACAGTTGTTGTCCCAGCAATATGTTTGGGACATAGAAGCTAGATATTCTTCCCCAGAAAGCAGCAGAAGTAAGCTATTTGACTGTTTGTTCTGTAATTTGATAAGATTATGACTGATCTGATTGTAGTCCCAACTCCACTGTTTTGTCTGTCTCCCATTACCCTCCACTCCCTTGTTTGTTAAACTCAGTTTTGAATAAATTCAATGACCCAGCCTCTGCTGCTTTCTGGGGAAGAGTACTTCATATGCCAATGATCCTCAAAGAAATAAGTTTTGATTTCAGTCTTCAAAGGAACCCTTTTATTCTTAAATTATGCCCCTTAGTTCTAGGTTCCCCATAAGAGGAAACATTGTTTAAATATCTGCCATATCAGATCCCCTTAGAATCTTTTATGTTTCAATACGGTCACCTTTCATGTTTCCAAACATCTACCCAACCCTTCAAGCATCATCTGCCTCGCTTTTGGCTGAGTTGAGAATTGGGCATTGGACTTATCAGCAATTGCTGATCTATTCAATTCCAAGTGGAAGCAACTTACCCTTGACTGCCTAAGAAGAAGAATGAAAAAATTTTTCCTTGATTATCAAAACTGTTTAGAAATATGTTGATAATCGTGTGTCCTGTCAGTCTGTGGCAAAGCATTTGGGCTACTTTTGGATTTTAATTTAATTAATTTTAATCCAATTTACATTTGAATCTCCAAAGCCAGCACAATTCTCTTGTAGCATTCAACAACCCTTGTTGTGTAGTCTCACATTCTGGGAAAGACACATTATAATGCACTACATTAACCAAGTCTGAATCTTTCAGTTTTTAAAATGTATTTATTAGTGTCACAAATAGGCTTACATTAACACTGGGGAGATGGTGGTGTAGTGGTATTTTCACTGCACTAGTAGTTCAGAGACCCAGGGGATCTGAGTTTGAATCCCACTATGACAAATGTTGTAATTTGAATTTAATTAAAAAAAACCTAGAATTAAAAATTTAATGCTGAGCTTGAAACCATTGTTTACTGTCACAAAAACCCATATGGTTCTGCCAGCCTTATCTGGCCTGGCCTACGTGTGAGTCCAGAGCCTCAGCAATGTGGCTGACTCTCAACTGTCCTCGGGCAACTTGGGGTGGGTAATAAATGCTAGCCTATGTCCCATGAACGAATAAGAAAAAGAACAAATGAAGTTACTGTGAAAATCCTCGAGTCGCCACACTCTGATTATACCGAGGGAGAACTTAGCATGGCCAATGCACCTAACTAACACGTCTTTCAGATTGTGAGAGAAAACTGGAGCACCCAGAGGAAACCCATGCAGGCAATGGGAGAATTGTGCAGATTCCACACAAGCAGTGACTCAAGCCAGAATCAAACCTGGGTCCCTGGCGCTGTGAGGCCGCAATGTTAAACATTGTGACACCGCAACATGATTTTGTCTATTTTTATACAGCATTGAACTGCACAAAAGCGCGACAGATAAATAGAACAAGGATTGAAATTTTGAGACCCCTCATCAACCCTTACCCGATTTTGAGTCATGAGCTACAGAACAGACGAAGTTAACAGAAGAAAGTTAAAATCACTAAGAGCTAATTTCCTTTCTCTGCAACCCCTTCCCATCCCAAAACATCAATTGTTGTGATCATAGGGATGGAGGGAGTGTACATTTTGTCCTTTATAAAACTTTATTTTGTTTACACATATCCAGTTTTTTTTTATGTGAGGGCGAAGATTTTTCTTTATTTTTAAGATTTTTTTTGTTCGGACTGGAGTGCCCTTTAAAAAGGGTGTACCAATATCTGTGCTGCCAGCTTTGCCAGCTCTAAGAGACCCTGCTCGGCAAGGGTGATGGTATCATCTCTGCCTTTTCTTCCCCCCAGCTATCAAAGCGTGAATATTCCAGGAGAAAACAAGTCAGTTCAGATGGCACTTCAGATCAGTTACCTTGCCAGACTGATACTGATAAATTCTGGCAAGGTTTCCCCATTTGACTATGAATTTAGTGTAAAATCTTTAAATCATCAAACTATTTTTCACTATAGTTGAAAATATGTTACAGGACCCTAAAGGATCACTGGATGTTCAATGTTCTTTTATTCACGTTGATTTTTGTCACATTAACACACCGTGAAAAGTATGGTTTCTTGCGCACTACACAGACAAAACATACTGTTCATAGAAAAGGAAACGAGAGAGTGCAGAATGTAATGTTACAATCGTAGCTAGAGAAAGATCAGCTTAATGCCAGGTAAACTCATTCAAAAGTCTTGACAGCAGCAGGGAAGAAGCTGTTCTTGACTCAGTTTGCACATGACCTCAAAATTTTGTATCTTTTTCCCCAAGGAAGAAGGTAGAATGGAGAACGTCTGGGGTGCATGGACTCCATAATTATGCTGGCTGGTTTGCCGAGGCAGCAGAAAGTGTAGACAGAGTCGATGGCTAAGAGACTGGGTTGCTGATGGATTGGACTACGTTCACAACATTTTATAGTTCTTTATGATCTTGGGCAGAGCAGGAGCCATACCAAGCTGTAGTACAACCAGAGAGAGTGCTTTCTATGATGAGAGTCATAGCTGACATGCCAAATTTCCTTAATCTTCTGAGAAAGTAGAGGCGTTGGTGGGCTTTCTTAACTACGGTGGCGACCAGAACAGGTTGTTGATGATCTGGACACCTTAAAAACTTGAAGCTCTCAATCTTTTCTACTTCATCCCCATTGATGTAGACAGGGGCATGTTCTCCTTGGATCATTATAAAGATGTTAAGGTGGATTATCTATTGAATTTTAAAAAAACTTTCAGCAAGTGATTTCTTCTCAAAATGTTGGAGCGCTATAATAAGGGAATAAAAATCAATTTGTGAGTGGCACCAGAGAGTCAACAAGCCATTCAGTGATCCCTAAACTTGATGCACAGTGCAAAAGACGGACTAGTTATAAATATACTGCTTATAGAATGCCTCACATCTGCCATTCTCCTATCCTTGTAGGCAATTATCATCATCCTGTTCATCTCCTTTCTGACTCAGATGGTATTGTATTCTCTTTGCTTATCTGTCATGACATGGAATGTTCTATATACTACAGATGAAATTGTCATTGTTTAACTCTCAAGCAGTGCTGTAAATTTTTACATATTTATTCTGAGCTATTATGAATTATGCTGAAATTGTTGAATCAACTTTTGTTACTTAGATAATGCATTGTCTTTGAACAATGTGAATTCTTTAACTACCTTAGGTTTACAGTCTTGTATTAAAATGTTCTAACCATTACAGCTCATCAGTTATTTGCTGTCTGCGCCCTTGTCGTGGGAATTGAGCTTCTGCTGATGAAGGCTTTTTTTTATTCAGCATCCTCTGTGATACTGCTGGAAGAAGCCAGTGTGCTAAAGTAAAAAATTGCATTGGCATGAAACATTTCTGAAGGGACTGAGTCAGTGCCAGCTTTGCGTTCTACAAAATGCCTTCTGTGGACTAGCAAATATTATTTATTTTCAAATTGCAAGTATGGTATTCTTCATTTGAACTGGGATTGGGATTATTTTATTCCTTTATGAAATATGTTATGAATTTGATTTTAACCAGTTCCTGCATTGAGAGAATACCTGTCAAACTGTTTTATTTGAGTGCTTCTAAATTAAGGTCTGAGGATAGTGAACAGTTACTTTGAATATGAGGATCCTCACTGCCCATTTCATAGTTCATTCTGTACCTCCATTTTTGATACCAGCTGGTCCAGGAAGACGGAGCAAAGTGAAGCCAGCTGATGCCAAGTATGATCAGGGCCACCACCCAGTTATGCTCAGCCCGGCATAACTCAAAAGGCAGCATAGGTGAAAAAAAGACTTGGATTTAAGTAGCATTTTTCATGACCTCAAAGTGTCTTATAGCCAATTAAGTGACTTTGAAATGTTGTCATCATTGAATTTTATGAAACATGAAATCCACTTTATGCACAGCAAGTTCCCTCAAACAGCAGCAAGATGATGGCTGAATGATTAGTTTTAGTGATGTAGGTTGAGGGATAAATATTGGTCAGGACAGTAAGCAGAAATTCCCAAGCTATTCTTCAGGGTAGTTCTGTGAAATGTTTTACATCAACCCATAGTGTCTTGGTTTAACCTCTCATCTGAAAAGCAGCACCTCAACTTACAGCATTCCTTCAGCATTGCACTAGATGCCAGATGAAGTCTGGAATGGGATCTGGAATGGGACTTGAACCCCAATCTTCTGACTTGGAAGCAAGGCTGTTGCCATCAAGCCTAAGCTGACATAGTGTGCTGACATGTTTTGTCTGTCATTAGTTGAACTGTATCAATTTGTTCAGTAACATCTTGAGTGTTGCCACCTAATGCAGAGAAATAGCTGACAAAGACTTTAAGTTCATTGCTTTATCTGTGCCACCTTGTGTGTGCTGAATCAAGTTCTGATAATGTAACTTTTGAGTCAGTTGTATTTTGTGGCTATCCAGAAATTCCATTACTGGCTGGACGTGAAAGAAGAGCTCTGCCATTCCTTTTCGGGCAAGTCTAGTCAATTTTGCTTTGCAGCCAGCTGTTATGACGTTTGTCAAAGTGGCCTGGGGCAATTTGTTCTCAGTTGCTTTATTCTTTTTCCCTTCTTGGCAAATTTCATTTTGTTTGTTGCACTACTGGAACGTCAAGGTGAAGTAAAGTGCATGAAGTAGTGCTGTCTCGCTCTCACAGCCAAATTTATAACTTGGCAGTCATGGCATGTTTTGATTTCTGGTGTGACTTGTTGTGCCAGTACATCTGTGCGTACATATAATCTGCCTTGCAGTGGAACTACAAGTTCTGGATGAGGCAAATGAGTCTAGTATTTGCAGCCTAATTCAAATGGCTACATGTGCAATGGCCTTTTAGAACATAGAACATTACAGCACAGAACAGGCCCTTCGGCCTTCCATGTTGCGCCGACCAATTATGAAAAAAGCAATGACCCTCCAAACTAAACCATTCCCTTCTCTTCCATAAACTTATCAACTAACCTCTTAAACGCCACCAAACTTGGTGCATCTACAACTGCCGCAGGCAGGGCATTCCACTCCCTAACCACCCTCTGGGTAAAGAACCTACCTCTGATATCCGTCCTATAACTATCACCCCCTAATTTAAAGCTGTGTCCCCTTGTGCTAGCTTTCTCCATCCTAGGAAAAAGGCTATCACTGTCCACCCTATCTAAACATCTAAAACATGTTTCAATAAGGTCTCCTCTTAGCCGCCTCCTTTCTAACGAAAACAACCTCAAATCCCTCAACCTCTCCTCATAAGACCTGCAAATATACACTTCTAATTCATTCATCTGGTTTGGGGTGAGGAAAATCAGGCAGAAATCCCACTCTTTAATCAATAATTGTGTTCTTAGTGACTCTTCTCCTCTAATGCTTTTCTCTATATTCAATACACTCTTTGTCTTGTTCTTCTGAAGGTGATGACTCATCTGCAGATTACAATTTGAAAGAGATATCGATGGCCTACTCTATACTGGAGTTTAACAGTGGCTGCTGACAAGCTGCATTCAACTTAATAGATTTGTTTTGCACTATGTGAACCTTCACACTAATAAAATTTTACAACTTTTATGAGCAAAGTACATTTTTGGGAGGATAAAAATTGTTGACAGGTTGGTGGATGGACTGCAGACTTCATAGTTGAGACCAATCTGATATGTCTCTAATAGGAGTTGTCGAACATTAAAATCAAAATTCAATCAAATTAGTTAAACATGATTTGCTTTTAACAAATGCATACTGGTTATCATTTACTGAACCATGTTTTTTCAAGTGATGATTAATTTTATCTCCAAAAAATCTTTTGCCTCCTCTGGCCTGTAGTTGCCAGCTTTATCTGCCTTCCCCTTCTTGAACAGAAGTGTAAAGTCTGTGAAACCTTGTCCTCTGTTAAGGAGGATAGGAAGATTGTGGTCAGAACCTTGCTATCTCCATCTTTGCTTTCCTCAGATATTTAGGATTCATTCCATCTGGACCAGGTGAGTTTTCCACTTTGCGTACAGCAACTTTTTAGTATGAACCATTTTATCGTATCCAAAACCTTTGCAGTTGTTACTGTGACATAGGCAGCATCCTCTTCTATAGTGAAGACAATCATATTGAATCATTTGGTATCAATCTGAGATCATATTGCATTGGACCTTGACTGTAAGTATGCCTTTAACTGTCAAAGTTAATGCACCTAATTCTGTCCCTTGAATTAATCTTGATTCAGAGGCAGTACAAGCACTTAGAAGAATTGTTTTCATGTAACCATAGCTGTTATGTCGCATAAACTGGGCATGCACTTAGATCAGCAGTAAGATTGCGTATCTGTGCAAAATTTATTGGCAGTTCTTGGCTAAATTAGCAGTTAAACTATGAGTCTGTAATCAATCCATCATTGCTGATTAAGCTAATTCAAAGAGATTTTGACCCACAGTGAGTGGGTCAAACCATTATATTGTTAAAGGAAGAACAATGGGCCATAAATTCCTGGCTCCACAGCTTCAGATTTGAAGGGTACCCCAAAGATGTGCTGGGGAAATGCTCTTGGAAGCTGCCAAGTACAGAACTACCTAGCAATTGTCCACAAGGGCTAACTTTCCTTAGACAATTGTGCCAGTCTAGGAACCATCCGAAGAGCAATTCAAATCGCTAACTTCCAGATGATTCTGCTACTTTTACAGTCATAGTTATTCTGAAAGAGTTAGAAGGGAAAAAAAGCATTCTAACTTCAGAGTAACTATTGAAAAAGACTAGACTGAGTTGTGCACATTACACCTCCAGGAAAGACCCCTCCCCCCAAGATAAGCAGTTCACCCTTCAAAGAGCCCACCTACCCCTCTGATCTGATGCTTGGATCTTTCCCCAACCCCCATATCCCATTCACTTACCTCAGAAATTTACCTTCTCTCTGTCAGTAGAACCTTTAAACCCACCTGCTTTATGACAGCTAGTGCCGTAAAAAGAGGCCATGTCCTCCCCCTTTACTCCATTACTTTTGCACTTCACCACTGGAGCTTGATGTGCTTCGCTTTGTCAGTTTCATCTGGCCTGAGTCAGGAAGGTTGGTGAGACAAGCGCTTCCCATTTTAAATGCAGATATGTTATGACGGAGTGGCTGTCTGCTGCTGATTGCCACTCTGAGGAAGTTACGGACAATTAATACCTTGTATCTCAGCCAGTGGGCCTTTGACTTTGGCCATTGTCTTTCATGTACTTACTCCTTCATTCCTTCCTCTCCCTCCCAGAACCATGATTGGATTCCCCTTGTCCTTGCTTCCACTCCTCCAGCTTCCATTGTTAGTGGATCACTGTCAAACTCTTTCCTTCCAATCGTCCAGGGCTGCAAGCATTTCTTCCAGGTGAAAGAATGATTTTGTTGTACTTCAGTTTAGAATGTTGTATTTACTGTTTACAGTGTGGCTTCTCCTAAGCTGGGGAGACCAACTGCAGATTGGGTCATCAGTTTGCTGAACACCTCTCTTCAGTCCACAAGCCTGACCTTAAACTTCTTCTTGTTACTTATCATTTTAATTCACTGTCCGTTCTTATTATGACCTATCTCATTGGAACAACATCAAATACCAGTGATGCTCAACGTAAGCTTGAGAAGCAGCACTTCATCTTTGTAAGGAACTATGCAAACTTCTAGAGTCAGCATTGATTAAAATGATTTCAGATCATGACCACTGACCAATTTTTTGGACAGTGGGCGATGTTGACATTTACACCAACTTTTGTTTCTTTCTTGTACCACCACTTCCTTGTTTTGTCTTACACCATCATCCTTTTTGTCATTTAATCTAGTCTGCTCTTGACTATTGTTGGCCTTCCTTCTTGCTCTTTCCTGTCCCTGCTCCTCTCCCAACCCCATCCCCTTCCTCTTTACTTTCACCACCCTCTTACCTTCCTCTTCAGGATTGAAACCTGTTGCATTGCCAATTTTTTTCCTCAGCGTGATGCAAGTTCATTGACATGAAACGTTAACTCTCTTTCTATTCCCACAGATGTTGCCTGATCTGAGTATTTTCTTCATTTTCTTTTGTTATTTTGGAGACTAGTAAGACAACTTTCACAGAATTGTTGCAGGTTAATTTAAAAAAAAACCAAGATGGATTGATATAAGATTTTTCAAATTGTTTTGTCACCCAGTTACTATAGTGATTGTAATTATTGTTTGGTTTGCAATATTACATAAGATGGTTGTGAAACATATCGAAGAGAGCTGAGCCCAGGAAGAACTTCTTTCAGGAACTGTGTTTTCTGAATTATCAGATTTGCAATGTAAACAGGGCAATTTAAGAATATTCTGCAGCTTGATGCTGCAATCGCCATAAAATTGTGGTTCCCTGAATTTATATTAAATGGTCTACTTCCACGTGGATTTCCACAGTTACACACACAGGCTGGTGATCTTTTGCATTTATGGTACAGAAAAGTCTGAACCGTGATAATGGTTGTAACTTCTACTTAAGCATGCCAACACTTCTACTTTTGCAGAAGACTAAGGAAATTTGGCATATCAGCTACAAATTTCACCAACTTTTACAGATGCACTATAGAAAGCATTCTTTCTGGTTGTATCACAACTTGGTATGGCTTCTGCTTTGTCCAAGACCACAAAAACTACGAAAGGTCATGAATGTAGCTCAATCCATCGCGCAAATGACCCTCCCATCCATTGACTCTGTCTACATCTGCAACTGCCTCGGTAGAGCAGCCAGCATAATTAAGGACTGCACTCACCCTGGACATTGTCTCTTCCATCGGGAAAAAGATAAAAGTCTGAGGTCGTGTATCAATGGACTCGAGAATAGCTTCTTCCTCCTGCTGTCAGACTTTTGAATGGACTTACCTTGCATTAAATTGATCTTTCTCTACACCCCAGCTATGACTGTAACGCTACATTCTGCACTCTTCTCTATGAGCGGTATGTTTTGTTTGTATCGTGCATAAGAAACAATTCTTTTCACTATATGTTAATACATATGACAATAATAAATCAAATCAAAATGGAAAAGCCATGTGTCATCAATAAGTGTTCACATATTGACTTTGGTTTTTTTGTGGTTTCATATAAAGTCAAATAACAATTCATCCGTGTCAAATATGAATTATATGTTGTTGCAGAATTAGTAGGTGGACACTGTCTGCTGAAGTAGGAAAATATGTGGAAAGTTTCCATTGCTGCACCGTATATTTTTGTTATTTCTAAAGTTGCACTTTGCACTTGCATTTTGTTAGGTCACTTAACCATTTTTAGAGGACGTATAGGAGATTTTTTATTTGATAAGATTGAAAAGTCACTAAATGTCGCAAGGGACATAGTGTTGCCAGATTTTCTTGTTAGCTCTATCTCCCACAAAGTTGCCAAGGCAAATCTTGGTCAGTGATCTTAATTGTGGAAACTTTCTAATAGCCCCAGTGAGAACAGGAGGTGTGGGGAGAATAAATCAGTGATGGTAACTGTTGATCACTTTGGTTAGACAGTGTAACCTGTTCAACGGATACAGACATGGCTAATAGGTTGTGCTTGGATGTGACACTTAAGAACATAAGAATAGGTGTGGGAGTAGGGAATTAAGCCTTTGAGCCTGCTGCACCATTCATGACTGATCTAATTTCAGCCTCAATTTTACTTTCCTATTAGCTGTTTATCTCTTCAAATTTATTTAATATCCCACATTCACCACATTCTGGGGTAAAGAACTCTAAAGAATCATAATCCTTTGAAATAAGTAGTTTCTGCTCATCTCTGTTTTAAATCTGCTACTCTGTATTCTAAAACTATGACCAGTTGTTCTAGATTGCCCAAGAGGAAACATCCTCTTTACCTCTATCTTGTCAATCCCTTTTATCATGTTAGTATACTTCAATTAGATATCCTCTGATTCTTTTAAACTCTAGAGAGTAATAGCCTAAACTGCTCAGATTTTCTTCATAAGGCAAACCCCTCATCTTTGGAACCATTCTGGTGAACCTCCTCTGAAGTGTCGCTAATGCAACTACACCTACCTTAAGTAAAGGGACCAAAACTACACAATACTTACTAATGCGATGTTCAGTTGCAGCAATACTTCCCTACTTTTACTCTTTATTTCTTGAACAATAAGTGCCAAAATTTCATTTGCTTTTCTTATAACATGCTGTACCTACATTCTAGTTTTCTGCAATTCATGTAAGAAGACACCCAGATCCCTCTGCATCAAAGCACTCTGAAGTTTTTCTCCATCTAGATATTAAGTTGCTTTTCTATTTTTTCTGACCAAAATGGATAATCTCACAATTATCCACGTTAAACTCCATCTGCCAAAGTTTGGCCCATTTACCTAGCCTATCTATATCCATTTATAAATGACTTTTTCCTCACTGCAACTTCCTATCCCGACTATTTTAGTGTCATCTGCAAATTTGATACAGTATCTTCTATCCCTCCATCCAATCATTAATATAGATTGTAAAAATTGGGGCACGAAAACTGAACTCTGCTTTCTACTAGCTACATCTTGCCAACCAGAAAAAGACTCATTTATCCTAACTCTCTACTTTCTGTTCGTTAGCTTCAAAGGTAATAAATTACTCTTGTCCCATGTGATCTTACCTAGTGTTTAACCATTTGTATGACATCTTATCAAAAGCCTTCTGGAAGTTCAGATATACTTCAGCTACAGGATCTCCTTTATCCACTTGTTACATCTTTGAAGAACTTTAGCAAAGTAGTCAAACACTATTTACCCTTCATAAAATCATACTAACTCTGATAGATTGCATTTTGACTTTCCATATGGCCTGTTATTATTTCCTTAGTAATAGATTTTAACAATTTTGTAACAACAAATGATAAAATTAATTGGTCTGTGGTTTCCTACTTTCTGCTGCCTTGGCATTGTCAAACAACCTATAATAGGGTTTTGGTGTTTTCCTTTTGTGGACCCCTCCAACAGCACTGAGCCTTTCTCAGCGTGCATTTCATGCTGGTTACCAATTAATTGGCCAGACAAAATGACATCGGATCAAGTTTTAATTGCATCCAGAAAGCTATACAGTGTCTGCCTCCAGGCCCATCCAATCGCCTGTGTTCAATGAGTGCAACGTTCAGGCCCACATCTCTGCTAATCCACATTCCTATTATTGTTGATATAGGATTAATTCACCAATTAGACAACAGTGCTAAGAGTACCTCTTTCTAAATCACCACAACAAACTTCAAACAAGTCAGTAGATAGGAAATGTGAGCTCTGAAAGAATTAAGTTGCCTGGACTTCAATGGTTGCATTACCAGTGTGCAAGCTGTGGGAACACAATTTTGATATTCCTGTACCTTTCATTGGCTGTGAAAAGCATATGAAAAGAGGACATTCCCTCTCCCTTAACACACACCGTTAAAATCTTTTGGCCATCTATCTTGATATCACCTCATGTTAATTTTTGTCCGATAAAGTTCCTGTAAAGCAGTTTGGAACATCTCATTATGTTAAAGGCACTATATAAATGCAGGTTGTCGCTGAGTACTATACATATGGTTATGATGAATGTTCCCAGCCTGATTTATTGGCAAGGAATGAGAAGCAAAGGAAATATTTTGTCTGTTCTCTTATGTCTGTATACAAAATTTTAATTTTTTAAAAAAGTAATTCCTGAAATTTGTACTGGGGCATAGGACACTATGTCAATGATCTGTAGCCACTGCTAGCAGAAGCAACCAGGAACCTCTGTCATTGGCTTCAATGCTTTAATTATTTCATGAATCTGATGCTGTTCATTTATTTTGTCTGAATATTTAAACAATAATAAAATAAATAATCAAAATTATTTTTCATGATGAAGATTTTACACAAGTTTGGCATTATAGCCATAGCTTTAGATGTTTTTTTCATCTGGTGACCAAACAGTAATGCATTGCCTCAATAACCCCTTCCTGAAGATTTTCTATAGCTTTACAAGATCAGAATTCATTATTTTCTTTCTGTCCTTTGAAATAATTTGTGAAAGAAATGTGTTGGATATGAATTGCTTCTTACTATTGTAAGATTGAATGATTTTAGGTTTTATGGAAAAATTGATCATACAGATGCAGAAATACATTTCTCATAACAGCTTGTATTTCTGAAGCAGTTTTAATATAAGGAAATGTCCTAAGCTGCTTCACAGTAGCATTGTAATGCAAAGTGTGGAGTCCAAACATAAGATATTAGGATACATAATCAAAAGAGGAGGAAAAAGGTTTAGCAAACAAATCTCCACTGCTTACAGTCTCAGCAGCTGAAGGCAGGGCCACCAGTTTTGGAGTACTTAAAAAAAAAAACGGGGATGTTCAAGAGGTCACAGTTTTGAGTAGAATAACTCAGAGCTGTTGAAACTTGAAGAAATTACATTGATAAGAGAGGAGCAAAGCCATAGAAAAATTTGAAAGCAAGAATGAGAATTTTAAAATGGAGGCATGGCTTAAGAGAACCAGTGAGCACAGGGTCAATGGGTGCACAAGACTTGACGATTTAATATAACCTTTGCTGCATAGCTACTTGGCTAAAATTTGTAAACAACCACAGTTAGCATTTGTCCACCCGTTTATCCAATTTTTGGGCACCTGGTAAGTTTTGTTCCCAGCCTTATACTGAAATGATAACATAATCTGGCTTCAAGTGATAGAGAATGGCAAAACCTGTACTTGACGTTTACCCTTTAATGATATGATTGATAGTTTACCCATCACCTGGACCATTTATTTCCATCTTCAAGTGTTACCCACCTCCGTCCCTGCCTGCTGCTGACACTCTCATCCATGTTTTTGTCAAATTCCAACTCCACTACTCAACATCAATGGTTGCTGACTGTCTTTCACCCAACAGCTCAGTTGAGAATTTCTATCCTTGTGTTCAAATCATGTGTGGTCACACCCTCCCTACCGAAGTAACCTCCTGCAGCTTTAAATTCTGTCCAAATAATCAGATTCAAACATGACACTGAAGCATCATTTGTTATGAAATCCATTCATCTGCGAGTTTTGAGTGTTAAGTTAGCAAATTCAAAAATTGTAACATTTAATGTTAAGGATGTTCCACTGCTTCTTACATTTATTCCTGCTTTTAATAGGTCACCAGGTTGGTTCAAAGATCAGTAAACAGTCAGTCAGACTTAATCAGAAAAGAAGCGTGCTAGGGAAGGGACAGGAAGTTTCAGGTAAGGGACAAAGACAGGGCACAGAAACACGTCTCAGATAAGTTAAGAAAAAAGAAAGGAGCTGAAAAACAAGAATTTAAGTCAGAGAAAGGGCTGCCAGGGAGCAGACATTAAGTAAGGAAGGCACTTTAAGGCAAGGGTATCCTTTTAAAGCAGCTTGGTATAGCCCAAATGCTAAAATTGTGCTTATAAGTTGATGCCCAAATGTATTTGGGAATCCAGGGGAATGGAATCTTGGAAGAAGAGATTGGAATCCTGTGAGAGGAGCCATCATTGAAGCCATCCAAGTTGGAGGGATCTTTAGAGAGAATTCCAAGACAAGACCTTTGAAGGTGAAGATGAAATTCTTGAGAGACAAAGTTTTGGTGACATTGGTTGACTCGATGTGACTAATGTCTGGGTGGTTATTGAAAAATCCATGGAATTGGATTTGGTCACATTTATTCTGTAGTGTGGTGCATTTGACCACAGTTGCCTGTTAATTCATGTGTACTCGTACTTACCCTGAACGTTCGAATACAAGATAGATATTGTAAATTTTTTACTTCTCTGAATTTCTATAGTAAAGTTTATTTTTGTTCCAGATCCATGGAATTTTGTGTCTTTATTCACTGAAGTGTCTTGAATCTCAAACTTTGTTTACCTTAAACAAAATGTTCTTGGTCTCTAACCAATCCTATCAACAACCAGGAATCTGGCCAAGGATCATAACATAAATATATAGCAACATCAAAATGCTACCTGATAATTTGACAACGGAGTAAAAAAGATTTTCATGGTAACTTTATTGCAGTGTTAATGTCAGTGTACTTGTGACACTAGTTAATAAACTTTAAAACTTATCCATCTGTATCGTTTGTAGGGCTCTTTCTTTCATCTCATCCTATTTTGTATCTTCTGAGCCATTATGAATTTTCAGTGCCTGGTCCATTTCAAGTGGCTCTTTTGCTTTGAAGTTTTTTTTGCAAAAATATACCTTGTCTTTCAGATTTTATATGAAATAGACTACAAAACCTTTCCAACTGTATAATAGTGAAGTGCAATGATATTCACATTTTGTCCATAGATCAAGATTTACGAGAACATTACAGACATTTCAATGTTTTCATTACAGGAAGTGCAATTATTTTGCCAAATCAACCATCGAAATGACATGTTTTGGATTTTCAGATTGAACCCTTAAAAGATAAGGGTGCTTTTGCCGTAGGTAGTTTTAAATTTTTCTGCATTATGCGTTGTTCACATACTTCTGAAATGGGGAAGAGAGAGCTCTTCTGTATTGGTAACTGGGTTGCAATTGCAAACTTGGTGTTCGATTTATAAAGATGTTGTTACAGGTTGCCGGAATATCACTGACTATTTGCAACTAATTTTCTAGCCATTCCTGAATTTCCTGAATTATCGCCACCTTCATGGCACAATTTATTTCTTGATTGAAGTTGGTCATGATTGAAAATCGAAAATAGATTTGTTGAAAAATCTATTTATCAGTAAAAAAAGGAGTAGTTTATGTAGAAAATAATCCATGTTTCAATTTGTGTATTTGGGTACTATGTGGTATTTAAAAAGAACGACGATTGAGATATTCTGTTCTTTGAGGTTTTGTAATTTTGATGCAATATTTTGGAGGTGCATGGGTGTAGAGAGAATAAACCCTATTGCAGTGAAAGCATCTTACCTTAGTTACAGTTTAAGAAGTGGTATTGGCATTCCTTGTCAATGAAAGTGCATTCTTTCCTCCAGGAGATAGTTATGGGGGTCTTTTCTGGCAGTGTGACAATTCTTCAATTGGGTACAAGCAGTAGTCTTGGTAAATTGTAAAGAAATTGTAAGTCTTGGACAGGTCTTCAGTCTAGTCTGTAAGAACATTTGAGCTCTTCATGTCCCTATTTTGTACTTGCACAATATTTCCATCATGAGTTATCTGACTTGGCACACTTGTTTTCACCATTTTGATGCTGTTTCTGTGATGTTAAGGTAGGGTGGAAGTTTAATTAAGCCTAAAAAAGCAGATGTTGCTCTTCTAATCACTATGTTTATGCCTGGTTTAATTGGAAACAGTCGATGATGGATGTTACAGTATATTAATATTAAATATTCAGAGCTCTAAGGTGGTGGTTCTATTTAATAAAAGCAAATTACTGACGGTGTAGGAATCTGATAACAAAAGGGAGAATGTTGGAAAATCTCAGCAGGTCTGGCAGCATCTGTAAGGAGAGAAAAGAACTGACATTTTTAGTCCAAGTCACCTTTTGTCTCTCTTTTGGTGATTCTTCCTGTTCTATTTGTAAAATTTCCCCATGAAATAAGTAGCTCATGCAGGATGATGAGCAATGTTGATCATCTGAAATCAGTTTAACAGTTCCAGCCTTAATTACAGTGTTTCACCCCAAAAGAGGAAAACTACATTAAAAATTAATTATTTAAAAATAATTTTCTTAGTTGAGGCTGCATGGAAGCGTTTCATGTTGCCAATTCATGTGATAAAGCAGCTTTTAATCTCACAGCAGGAGTTGGAATTAGCAATTTTAACGAGCTATTCACGGCCGTGTTTTAAGGACGATATAGAATTATTCTTGCAGAAGGAGCAACTAATTGTGATGACATGAAGAATAATCCTATATAGAAGTTTACAAAGGTCCTTATTAGTGGAGGCAGCATCTTCGTTTTTAGCTTCCTCCTCTAAACATGTTGCTACTGAGTGTATTGCCATCTTGTAAAGCACCTGCTTATTATGATAACTTCTTGTCATCAGTGTGTGTGTTTGCTTTCATTGTTTGCTGGAAACCAAAACTCATTTGCAATTGCAACCCAGTTATCAATACAGAAGAGCTCTCTCTTCTCCACTCCACTGAAAAGTAGTTCAGTATGTTATTGTGACATCACAGTATTGCAGTGGCAAGAAGTAGACCGTTTAGCCCATAATCCATACTGGCTGTCCAACTGAGCAACTCACCTAGTGCCATTTCCCAATCCCACCCCACCACCCCCACTTCTCCACGTAGTCTTGCACATTTTTTTCTTTTCAGATAATAATACAATTGCCTCTATTAAACTGCCCCCACTACACTCAGGCAATGCAATCCAGACCGTAACCACCCATTGCGTGAAAAACCTTTTCTGCTTATCACCTTTTTGCTTCTTTTACTAATTACTTTATATCAACGTCCAAACTTGCATTTATGTAATGCTTTCAAATTTTTAAGACTGATTCATAGCCAGAATGTTATCTCACTAAATAGCAAAATACAATGTTCCGATATAATCTCAATTAAGAGAAATATGAATTTAAAATGCTGGGAATGCTTCACATCTATGGAGAGAAAAGTATTTCAGATCTGTGTCCTCTCACAGAACATTTTAATTAAGAGAATTATTGATGTGTGTGTGTGTGTATATATATTATATATATATGTACATAAAATATATATATGTAAGCATGGCAGTTGTAAACTGCACTACATAAATGATTAGTTAAATTTATTTTTGTTGATTCAGTGATAAATATTGATTCATATAATGGAAGAACTCCTCTGTTTTTATTTTGGATAGTTTCTTAGGATCTTTTATTTACATTTACCTGAATTGATAGACTGAGTATTGATTTACCATCTCAATTGAAAGATAATGCAGTGTTTCCTCAGTGCTACACTGAAGGGTCAGAGTCGTCCAAGCCCTTGGAAGTAATATTGTACTCATAAACTGCTGTATCAGCTATGGCGAATGCTGCTTTGAGCTCATAATGTGGACTGTCACTTCAGTGGAGTACTGAAGAACAGCTGCATTATTGAAAATGCCACCTCTGAAAGCAGTTTGGATCTGCCTATTTGTGAGGGCATAAAAGAGCAGTTATTCCACAAACTACATTGCCAAAACAGATTATCTTGTCATTTGCTGTGTTTGTAGAACTTGGAAGATTGAAAATTGACCCTAAAATACTGACTGTGAAAGAAATGTTATCCATTGCCTGTGACATTGTGAAAATAATACAAATGTAAGCTCTTTGTTTCCTTTTTCTCCTGTATATTTCATTTCAATAAAATATGAGGAAGACCTGCAGGTTTTAGCTTCTTATTCAGCTCTTTCACAGCGAGACCTGTGGGACAAAGCATGTTTGAATTTTTCAACATTTTCTTGATGGGTAGTGTGCCAGGTATTTTGAATTTTATACTATCTTTGTTCATTGTCATTTAGAGCTGTGTGAAAGTCATTCTTAAAATGTTGTTTCGTGAATCCTCACCAATAGTTGGAGATGGTTTTTAATAGCCGCATATTGTCAATACGGATGACTTGAATTTGCATAGTGCTCTTGTTGTAATAAAACTTCATTGTGTTTCACAAGAGAGTTTTTAATAAAAAGTAAAATTTGGCATTGAGCTTCTTAAGATATTATAGAGCCAATATTGCTTAGCACACACATGGTGCAAGGATGGAAGCAGCAAAGATTTGGATGAGCTGAACTTTACTGAGGGCAGATGTGGGTATAAAGGCGATGGGAAGCTTATGTTGGGGTGAAATCTGGCACCAAATATAGAAATGGCCGAATTCAATCTCAGACAGTGAATTCAATCTCAGGAAGAGATGGTGCTGGTGTGGCACGACTGGGTATCTTTAACATGTGAAAACTGTTTTTTTTGTTGATGCTATTGAGGGCAATATACAGATGAGAGAATTGTATTGATGGCGGGTCAGGCGGAGTGTCTAGGCTTCCTTTGCCGTGGAAAGTTGGTAGCCATTGCCTACATCAGCAATAATTTTATTGCTGCTGTGATACTAATGCTGCACAAAAGTACTGCATGAGTTGACATTGTCTCTGGTGCCAGGGGCATTTTTTTCTTGTTAATGTTTAATTTCTATAATGTATTTCCTTAGAACAAAAGAGCCAAGGAGAAATTGGGTTGCTTATTTTAAATTGGGAAAGTCTTTTGTTATACCATTCTGATCAAAAATTCCAAAATCACACCATCAGTTTCTTTGGGTATTGCATAGTTGATTGTTCTGGTATGTAATCTGAATTTGATGCATTTTTCAGCTGATATGACGATGGATAAAATCTCTCCAGGTCTAAAAGTAGTTGGTTGGCTGCAGCTGGTTTGCTGTATGGTTTCATGTGTGGATTTCCAATGAGGAAAACAACATGGATTTTGAACAATTCATCCTGCATATAGCTTCACATGTGCACAGAATTATGCACCGTTTCCCATGCTTCGAGCTTGAAATTACTGGCACTGTTCTTTGATATTCACAAGCTTCTTTTCATCTCTTCCTCACTAAGTCCTTGGGGATTGTACATCATGTGTGCCAAGTCTTTCATTGAGCAAAATAGAGTACTGTAAAAACATTTGTGCTTTTTCAGATCTCCATTTTTGATACAGTAATTTGGTGTGCTGACATCTGTGTACACACTGAAACTATCATTGCAGATTGATTCAGTACGCATAGTTTATCCTCCCTCAGCGTGAATGTTCTATCTAGTTCTGCAATTCATGTTAGAAGCTAACCATATGGGGAATTGCAAAGGAAGACTCAATAGTTGTCAGGGACAGCTGAGCTTGGCTATCAGCTGTCATTTCTAAAAGTTGCGTAGTTGCACATTTTCACTCCTATGGTGATGTTTAAACTTGTATGACGTTTTCTATTGAGGACATTTTTTCTTGAATATTGACTAACTGAAACTGAGTGGCCTGCAAGCTATTTAGGAATCACATTTCTCCCCAGTCAGACGGAATGATTGTAGTGCTTTCTGAATTAACGAAGTGGTATTTGGTCATGGCCATCTTGCTCTGACAGGTCAGTCTTGGTGCCAAGTGGTATGTCATACTGAGTTTCATAGCTGGCAAGTCAGAATAGGAACACCGAAAATCTCAAAATAGCTTTGATCTGTGGAATGCATTTTCCATTTGAATTGTATTTGGCTTCCTGTTCCAATTGCCTGTGTAAAATTTCTGGGAAACTGTGATCTCTTAGATGGGATTGTATGTAAAATGCAGTGCAAAGACTAATACTTAACTTAATTAAGCTATTTTTTAAAAAATGGTATAGAGGATCCTTCATAATTTGACTGTATATTTTTAGAAGTCTTTCAGGGTTTAGCAATGTTGAATGAGAAGAATGGGGATTTTTTAACTGGTTTTGACGTTTGTGAATGCAAATTTTCTTACATTCCTGTAGTTTTCTTGGTTCTATAAAATTCCTTGTTTCACTATGAGAAATATGGAGCTGATGCAGTTCTATTCCATCACACTAATCACTTCATGTTGCTGGACAGATCTCTTTCATTTTGAGAGCCAGTAAAAGCATCCAATACTAGACAAATTACTTCAGACACATGATAAGATAATCTGATGTGGTTTAATGACTGCAATAAAAACTGATAGCATCACAACTTGCATTGGAAAACATTTGTTTTGCGGCAAGGATCATCCTGTCGTCAAGTGCCAGGAGTACCTTTTTAACCTCAGCTTAAAGTGGATTCCATGTAACTAGTTTGATGTTTTTCACTTTTCATTGACAATGGATCTATTGGAAAATATATCCAGATTCTTGAAAGACGGTTTGACTGATGATATTATAAGACAAGAAGAACAATGGAAACTTGAAGCATCTAAGTGTAGCTAATGCAGATGTCTGCATGTTCTGCATCAGAGCTACATTTGGAATTATTTCTGCTGCACTGTAGCATAATAAATAGAAGGGAGATGGCCAAATCTTCACTCTTCAGTCAATTGTTAAAAAGCTTCCGTTTTTTGCATGGGTTAGAATAAGAGTTCTTATTAGGTAAAAGGCTATGTAACTGTTTACCTAATTAGAATCATAGAAGACAATGGTGGGTATTTGGCTCACCCTTCGCATGCTTGCTCTTTGGAACAACCATTCAGTTAGTCTCCCTCCCTTGCTCTTTTCCCATAGCCTTACAGACTTTCTGTTTCGTTAAATGCTTCTTTTGCCTCTGTATTTTGAGCTTTTTTGGAACAAGCAGAAAGAAAGGTCAGATTGTAGGCAGTTCCTGTGAAAGTTTCATAGGTAGACAGGAGATAGTAGCTACTGCTTTGGCACTGCAGTGGTTCAATTGCATCTGTTTTAATTTGTTTACCTATGCAGTGGTAATTTTGTGGGTTTAATAGGATGGTTTGTGTTTAATATCAAAGTAATTAAACCACTTAGACGTGGCCAGTGTAATGACCCAAGTTAAGGTAGGAAGCCATTAACACCTTGATATCCAGAAATTGCTTCTTTCTTAAGGCACGGCTTGATTTTAAGAAAATCTCATTGAAGCATTAAGGAGATTTTGACAGGGCAGAGCTGATACTAGTGCTTATTGTTCAATGAAAATCAATGGAACTTTTATATAGGAATGCTTATTTTTTTAATGATTGTGGGGGGAGGGGGAATAGTCAATTCCAGCAATCAGAGCACATGACCAACAAAGCCAGAATCAGGAAAATATACAACTCCGACCATGGGCTGATACCACATTTGAAACGTCACTAATGTAGTTATTTTGATACTTGCACTTTTTTCCAGTTAAACATTGAAATAATGGTCATTATTTTGAGCTTGGCTAATGTTTTCTTCATTTCAGACACAAGTTTGTGTCGTGGAAAAAGATGGTCAGTCCTTCCTGTTACTGAGTTATTTCATTCTGTACATGCTCTTGAATGCCTTTCTGTCCTAGTACGTTGAGTTACCCTGCATGTGGCTGTACTACTATATCTTGTGGCTTATCAAAAACTTGAGCTGTCTTTGCATTTTGCAGATATGCAATTACATTGTATGTGTACGTATGTGGAATTAATGGTAACTGAATATGTGTTTACACCATCTATGGTTATTCATGAGTAAGGTGACCATGCACCCCATTAAAATTCAATATCTGTTTTAATGCTGATGAATTTTTAGAAAAGACTACTAGAATGCTCCATCTGAGCCAATAGAAATGGGACTTCTCAGCAATTAGACTGATGAAAACCTTGATTTTTTTTTTTATCTTGATTCCTGATCAAGCAAATATTGTTGACTTGAAGAGAGTGGAAAAAAATCTGTTGGTTTGTTCTGTCATTAAATCATGAGATTAATTTGCATGCAGAAGAGAATCCTGTTTGTTTTGTGCAGAGATGTTAAATAAAAACACATGTTCAGGGTTCACTATTATAGTAACGGATGTGACCGCATTGCTTTGTGTGAAAATCGTTGATCTTGGTTCTCAACATGATATGTGACTGAGCAATCCATTGCAAGAGGCTCCTGACCTGGATCTCCTTACCTTCTGTGATCATGCTTTGGTGGAAGTAGTTGGAAGAGAGGAGTGAAAAAGACTTGCATTTAAGGGGCATTTTTCACAACCACCAAACATCTCAAAAGCACCTTATAGTCAATTAAACACTTTTAACATGAAATCACTGTTGTAAAGTAGAAAATACAGCTGCCAATTTGCACACAGCAAGCTCCCAAAAACGGCAATTTAGTAACAAACAGATGATCTGTTTTTTTATGATATTCTTTGAAGGTAAATATTGGCTAGGACACCAGGATAACTCTTCTGCTTTTCTTTGAAATAATGCCTGAGGATCTTTTGCGTCCATCTGAGCAAACAGATGGGACCTAATTTGAAAGATGGCACAATGCCGCACTGGAATGTCAGGTTTGATTTTTGTGCTCAAGCCCTGGAGTGGGACTTGAAACTGAAACCTTGTGACTCAGAGGCGAACATGCTACCAAATGAGCTGAGGCTGACAGTAGAGAGAAATACCTTGGTTGATTTGGAAATCATAGGCTGTCAGCAAAGTTCTTCTATTAACTACGAGGTATCTGGTAAATGCTGATTTTTCTGTATCTTTCATTCCCAGTATTCCATCCTTTTTGCTCCTGCCAGTTTTGCTGCTGCTTTTCTTGGTTCTGCTACTATTCCTAATGGTGATCCTACCACTTCTGATCCTGAAATTTGGAGAACCTCTTTTCTGGTTTGGTGAGATGGAAAAAGTCAATCTCGGAGGTGTGACTGTTTGTCTGCCTTCTCGATGTTTGTGTTTCTCACTTTCTGTCAACATTTATCCGCTCTCCTCCTTCCCAATAAATTTGAAGTTCAAGTACCATTCTTTAAACTTTTGATGCTCTCTAATCCAGAAAAATACTCCCATTAGGCTTTACTTCCAATATAAATATGTTCAGACCAGGAATAAAATGCCAAAGATTATGCTTGGCATTGCACAGAAATTAGCTTTTAGATGTTGGAAAATTCCAGGGCATTGTTTCCCTGGGTTAGTTTATTTCCAGTGCAGAAATAGGATACGACAGTTAACTTCAACGTCCTTGAGTTAGAAGAAAATTCAGCAAATTTCCACCTTGTAATCACTGTGATCTTAACAAAAGTAAAAGAGTTGGTCAAACCACGTCAACTCATCGGCTGAAGACTGATGGCTTGGGGAAGGTATTGGAGATTTGCTGGTAACCATAAGACCATGTCTTAGATGGGGGAGGTAGTGGAAGAATGGTAATGATCTAGTAATCCAGAGACACAGGCTAAAACTTTATGGACACAGGTTCAAATCCCACCATGGCAGTTGGGGGATTTAAATTTGGTTAATAAATATGAAATTTAAGAAGCTAGTTCCAATAATAGTGACCATCGAACCATTGTTGATTATTGTAAAAACACATTGAGTTCACTAAGGAAATCTACCATCCGTACTTAGTCTGACCGTGATGTGACCCTGGACCTACAAGTGAAATGACAGACTCTTAGCTGCCCTGGAATTGGGAATGAAACTGGCCAGACCACCAGCTTTGACCAAGATACTGGAAACTACAACCAACCCTGTTGACCTTGTAAAGTCTTCCTTATGAATATCTGGGAGCTTTTGTCAAAACTGTGGTAGAGCTATCAAACAGATGAATTAAGCAATAGTCTGACATTGTCATACTCATCGAATAATACCTTACAGGGAATGTCCCAGGCACCACCACTATCTGTGGTTATGCCCTGCTCTACCAGCGTCACACATCATAAGCACTGAAGGTGGTAAGGGCACAGAATGTGCTCTTGTGGGGGACTTCAGTGTTGTCACCAAGAGTGGCTGAGCTGGCTGAATCCTGCAGGACATAGCTAAAAGGCTGGAACTGCGGCAGATGTGTGGGAACCATCAAGAGGGAAAATCCTACTTGATCTTGTCCTGACCAGTTTATCTGTTGCAAATGCAGCTTTCCATGCCAGTGTTAGTAAAAGTGACTACCACATAGTAGATGTAGAGATGAAACCCAGCCTTCACGGTGAGAATACTGTACATTGTATTTTATGCCACCAAATTGTGCTAAGTGGGATAGATTTAGATTTAGAACATATCTGGCAACTCAAAAAGTACATCATGGTGATCCATGAAGTACTTTTGCTGGTGTGCAGGAGCAGAATTATTTCAAATACAATCTGTAACCTCATGATCCAGTATATCCCTCACTTTACCATCAAGCAGGGGACTCAGCTGTGGTTCAATGAAGAGTGCAGGAGGACATATTAGGAGCTGCACCAACCATAATAAAAATGATATATTAAC
Source organism: Sphyrna mokarran (assembly GCA_024679065.1). Taxonomy (NCBI): domain Eukaryota; kingdom Metazoa; phylum Chordata; class Chondrichthyes; order Carcharhiniformes; family Carcharhinidae; genus Sphyrna; species Sphyrna mokarran. The sequence goes on from JAGIQG010000011.1 coordinate 15,599,324, forward strand.
CTGGTAAAGCTACACGTAGGACTATTTGCATGCTAAACAGTAGAAGCAATATGCTATGGACAGAGCTAAATGATTCCACAACCAATGGATCACACCAAAACTCTGCAGCCCTGCCACATCCAGTTATGAATGGCAGTGAGCAATTGAACAATTAGTTGGAAGAGGAGGTTGCGCAGTCATTCAATGTCAGAGGAGTCCAACACATCAGTGCAAAAGGCACTGAAGCATTTGCAACCATAATCAGTCAGAAATGTTGAGTGGATAATTGGTTTTGATCTTCTTCTGAAGTCAGCAGCATCACAGATGCCAGTCGTAAGCTAGATCGATTCACTCCATATGAGATCAAGTGTCTGAAGATACTGGGTACTGCAAAGGGCATGATGACATTTGGCAGTAGTACTACAGACCTGTGCTTCTGAACAAGATTTGCCCTTAACCAAGCTGTTTCATTACAGATACTATACTGACATCCATCCAATAGTATAGAAAATAGGTATATCTTGTCCTCAAAAAGTAGGATAAATCCAACCTTATCAATTACCAGTCCATTAGTCGACTGTTAATCATTAGCAAAGCAATGGAAAGTATTAATAACAGTACTAGCAACTGGCATTTGCACAGCTTGATCTGTTCACTGCCGCTAAGTTTGGGTTCTGCCAGGATCACATGGCTTCAAACTTCATTATAGTCTTGATATAAACTTAAACAAAAATGCTGAACTTAATAGGCAAGATGAAAGTGACTGACCCTAACATCAAGGTGACATTCGGCTGTGTGTGGCATCAAGGAGCCCTAGCAAAATTAAAGTCAAGGGGATTCATGTCTTGCACAAAGGAAAATGGTTGTCGTTGTTGGGGGTCAAGCATTTCAATCATAGAGCATTGCTGCAGGTGTTCCTCAGAGTAGTGTTTTCGGTCCAAATATCTTCAGCTGCCTTATCAATGACCTTTCCTCTACCTTAGGCTTAATTCTGGGGATGTTCACTGCTGATTTCACAGTGTTCAGTCTCATTCACAACTCCTCAGAAACTGAAGCAGTTTGTGGTTACATGCAGCAAGACCTGGACAATATTCAGGCATGGGCTGATGTGTGACAAGTAACATTCACATCCCACAAGTGTCAGGCAATGGCCACCTTCAACAACGTGGAATTTAACCATTTTCTCTTAACGCTCATTGGTATTACCATTGCTGAATTCCATAGTATTAAGACCCTAGGGGTTACCACTGATTTAACTAGATATGCTATGGCTACAAGAACAAAGTTGGACGTTAGGAATTCTGTGGTGAGTAACTTACCTCCTGACTTTCCAAAGTTTATCTGCCGCCTACAAGCTATAAGTCAGGATGAGTGCAGCTCCAACAACACAATAGAAACTCAACACTGTGCAGGACAAAGCATCCTGCTTGATTGGAACCCCACCCATCACCTTAAGTATTCACTCCCTCCATTATTGATGCATATTAAGCAATATGTCCCATCTACAAGATCCACTTCAGCAACTCAACAAGAGGCCTTTGACAGCAGATTCCAAATCTGCAACTTTACCACCTAGAAGGCCCAGAGTAAGCGATGCATGAGAACACCATGACTTTTAAGTACACCTCCAAGCCATACACCATTCTGACTTGGAGCTGTTCCTTCACTGGATCAGAACCCTGAAACCCTTTCCTGACAGTACAGTGGGTGTGCTAACACAACTTCACATGGACTGCGTGGTGCCAGAAGTTGCTTATCACCACCTTCTCGAGGGCAGTTGGGGGTGGAAAATAATAAGGTGGCATAGTCAGGAAGCCCACATTGCACATCAAAAATAAATTCAAGTCACTGTTTTTAAATGGATGCATGGAGATATACATATATATACACACACATTATATATATATGATATGAATGTATTTAAGGCCATTTCAGTGAGACCACCTTTTCCTGAGAAAACTCACTCTTATTTCTTTCACGTACAAGCCGCAGATAGATTTTCAAATGTTGCTGTAGGACTGTGGCATGTACAAGGATAGGAAGGTTGGCAGAGGTAGAGACAGTGTATCTCAGTGCCTAAAGGATGTGCCTAAAATGTGTGCTAATGGTTTTAGGGGTCCCCCACATAGTGGAGTTTGTTTTGGCTCAAGTGCTTAATTTATGAAGTTGAAAGCCTGTGGTGTTTGGTATAATAACATGTTTAAGTTTGTTCCCTGTAATTTTATAACTCATCCATTCTGTTTTCAACCCTTGATTCTTGTGACACTGACAAGTTCTTAATGTTCACTGCAACAGGGTAATTGTCCGACTGAAGTAAGTTACTAATTATTATTTTGCAGAAACCTTAGTGTGTGGGCATTAGATATGGTGTTCATGTATACCGCTTCTTGTTCAGTTACCAGGATGATAAGTTTAGCTTTTATGTGTTATTTCCTCTTTCTGTAGCCAGTTGTAATTAAGCAGTTCTGAGAGGCTGTACAAACTTCATCATAGTTAATATTACTGGTGGCTTTGCAGAGTGGTTTGGCAGTCATTTTTTTGGTTGGAATGGCCCCTTTCCCACATTGCACACAATGTGGGACAATATCTAGTTAGTTCCTTGAATTGAACCATGCTGCTGTTGATGCGAGTTTGTTGCACGAATTGTTTAGTGTTAGTGTTGGCCTTTGTTCTAGGGTAGTGCAACATTTCCACCACTTGGCTCAATTTATGAATGCTGTAGCTTATATTGAACTGTTCATGAGCAAGAATCATTGAAGCCCATTTTTAAAAACTTGCCCTTTTTCCAGATTTAACTTGTTTTATTTGTATATTATTATTGAACAGGGAGAAGACCAGATAGAAAAACTGGACTTAAAAAAAACCCTGAATATTTCATGGCTCACAATAAAATGAGTTTCGGGGCGGCTTGGTAACACAGTGGTTAGCACTGCTGCTTCACAGCTCCAGGGTCCTGGGTTTGATTCTTAGCTCGAGTCACTGTCTGTGTGGAGTTTGCACATTCTCCTCGTGTCTGCATGGGTTTCCTGCAGGTGCTCTGGTTTCCTCCCACAATCCAAAGATGTGTGGGTTAGGTTGATTGGCCATACTAAGGAATGGCCCATAGTGTTCAGGGCAGCGGAAGTTAGAGGGATTATTGGGTATAATATATAGGGATATGAGGGTAGGGCATGGGTGGGATTGTGTTTGGTGCAGACTCGATTGGCTGAAGGGCCTGTTTCTGCACTGTAGGGTTCTATGATCTATGATCTCATGTTGCATTGCTAAGGCTCAGGAAACAGTCAAGATATCTGATGATCTGGAATTATTTGCACATGTCTGCAGTGCATGGAGATGGGCTGAGTAAATGGGTGAGAACTTGGCAGATGGAGTATAATGTTAGCAAATGTGAGGTTATCCACTTTGGTAGAAATAACAGTAGGAGGGATTATTATTTAAAGGGATAAAAGCTGCAGCATGCTACGGTGCAGAGGGACCTGGGAGTCCTTGTGCATGAATCTCAAAAACTCAGTCTGCAGGCGCAGCAGGTGATCAAGAAGGCGAATGGAATGTTGGCCTTTATAGCGAGGGGGATAGAATATAAAAGCAAGGTGGTCTTGCTGCAACTGTACAGGGCATTGGTGAGGCACTTGAGTACTCTGTGCAGTTTTGGTCGTCGCATTTGCGAAAGGATATATTGGCCTTGGAGAGAGTGCAAAGAAGGTTCATTAGACTGATACTGGAGATGAGGGATCTAGCCTTTGAGGAGAGATTGAATAGACTGGTCTGTACTCGTTGGAGTTTAGAAGGCTGAGGGGGGATCTTATAGAGACATACAAGATAATGAAGGTGGTAGATAGGATAAAGGAAGAGAGATTCTTCCCGCTTAGAAAGGATAGCAGAACTAAAGGGCACAGCCTCAAAATAAGGCAGGGGCAGTTTAGATTGGAGTTGAGGAGGAACTTCTTCATTCAAAGGGTGATGAGTTTCTGGAATCCTCTGCTCATTGAAGTGATGGAGGTAGCTGAATACATTTAAGTCACTGGTAGATAGGTTTCTGATAGAAAAGGGAATTAAGGGATATGGGAGAAAGCGGAAAAGTGGAACTGATCCACTTCAGATCGGCAATGACCTTGTTGAATGGCAGGGCAGGCTCGAAGGGCTAGATGGCCTACTCCTGTTTCTATTTCTTACGTTCTTATGTAGATTGCTGTCAGATTCTCAGTTTACCCCCCAAGATAGTTTAAAAAGATAATCAGAAGTAATATTGAAGAACCAGTGTTTATTGATGGTTAGCCATTATGCTCGTAGGACAATAAAAACATCAGTTATTGTCTCTGCAGCCATATGTATTCTGCGCATGTGATGTTTGTTGTTGGAGGCCACACACAGGACAACAGTTCTAAGTATCAGGATTGTTCGGAGTTGTGGTAACTGTGACTGTCACTGATCTTACTTCATACAGGGGATGAGAGATCTATTTTGTGAGGAGCACTTTAGGTGTTGTCAGCACACCCTCCTTCAAGACAGGGGATCATAGTTTTAAATCTGACTTTGCAGATTTGAGTCCATAATTCAGGCTGATACTTTCAGTGCCACGGTGGTTGAGGAAGCGCTGTGCCACCTGAAGCGTGCCATCTTTTGGATGTAACCAGAAATCCAAATTTTGTTTATAATAGTTCCCCTTTGAAGAAAATCTGATTCCTCCAGAAGACTATGATCTCATGTCTGCTGAGTAAGTTGATGTCAGCTAGGGAACCAGTGTATGCTGGACAATTCACAAGTAGGCAGAGTCTTGCTCAAGTATCGTGCTCTATCTTTTAAACCTTTTTTTTTAAAATGACTCTTATTTGGGTATAAATCTGTGACAGCACCAACACACCAGTAACAAAATGTAAATACAATATTTTATATTTTTTTAACTTGTCTACAGCAGAAATTTGTTCTTAGAAATATGTTAATTTTAGGATTGCTAAATAGCATGTCATCAAAAACATCACAAAGTTCCACATGCATTTTACTCATTGTTTCTCAAAAGAGATCAACAGAGAGTGAGCAGGGATTGGAATTGTGGAGAAGTTTTTATATTTTCCACCCCAAAGCCTAAATCACTAAAATCTGTTGCAATTCTCCTATGCTGCTTTATTCAGCTTGTTGAATTTAACACAGATTGGGAATTGAACTTGGAGACAATTTGGCCTGTATCACTTTCTACCTCAACTTGCAAGCAGACTTGGGAAGTGAATCCTGTTGGAAAACGTGTCTGTAAAAAATAATTGGGCTGGGGATGTTGCCTCAACTCCCTTTCCCTTCATTCCTGGTTAAATAAGTTGCCATCATTAGCTGTTGATCATGAAAATAGTATGTCTGCCTGGGTTTAGAGGCAACTCTTACATGCTGATATACTGCAATGTTTCCTTTGCTGCAGTTCCTAACTCTGTGAGCTTTTGAACATATTTTTGTTTCTTTGGGGTAGAAAAGAACATAATTCTGCTGTAAACAAGTTAAAAAAATGTAAAATATTGTATTTATGTTTTGTTACTGATGTGTTGGTACTGCCACTGGAGGCAGGTTGAAATCCACTATGTTATTCTTAAGTCAGGAAAATAGAACTGCTTCTCGACCTTGCAAAAGACGGTGAGTGCTGGGAGGGCAGAGGGAGGTACAGGTTATGTATTGCGACAGTGTTGATTCACATTCTATTTCTAAAAATGAGCCAAGCGTTTGCTGGCAGCTGGTTGATTGGGACAAAACATGCATTGAGCCTCCGCTGGAGACCTTCATTGCAGTGTGGAGGTTTACTATTCCCAAAGTCTAATCAGCTATTCAGAGTCATACAAAAGGCACATGACTGCAGGAATCCAGCTTGACGGATGCTTTTGTACTCCATTAAAACGACCATGTGAATAGCGTTATTTGGGAAGGCTCATATTGCAAGAAATAGCTGAGAAGCACAGAGGCTCTGACCTTTCCTTTAATTAGCTCCGACATTGAGGAGAAGTCTGAAGAAGTGCCTTGTTGAGGATGCCAGAAATTGCCTCCAGTGTGATAAATTTCAACATGTATAAAGGATTAATTCAACTGGTGTGGGTTTTCTTTTATAGAAAATGAACTTGTAAATAGATAATTGCAGAGATTTGCACATTTCCCATTATTTCACATTATTAAAAACAAGCTTCAGCCTTGTTTGTTTTCCGCAATTGTCTGTGGCTTATTTACAGGCGATTGAGAGGTAACTTGAAATGTGACAAGGTTATTGCTGAAGTCACTACCACTGAATATTCACTTGAGTCTATGGCATTGCTTGATTTGTTAACCTAATCAGTGCAGTAAATGGTCAGTAATGCTTTTGATCCAAATACACTGTACTTTTGTTTGAATAGGTGATGAAGAGAGTAATTTCGTAGACTATTAAAGGCAATAAGGTTTTAAAAGTATAATCAATTCATCTTTTGTGGATACAAATTCTGGTGTGAAAGGGCAAGGCCACAGGAGCGTTTTGAGCTCCCAGGCATTTGGATGAATGATAGTACTGTCCATCCCTAATCCAGATCTCTCATAACTGTTCTGCATCAGTGTCCACAGAGCCTTTATGGATATCATATCAACAGCACTATACCTTAAAGCTGAGAAAAGATGCTGTTTTATTTTAGCCAGTGGCCTGGACTCTGCAATGGTGATGAGGGTAAAACTGTCAACATTTGCCATTGTTACTCTGCTGAAACCAACAGTAATTTCAGCAGTGTGCACATACACAGAATGATGCTGAAATCCAGGCTGCCAGTGATTGTTATTTTGCTGTGAGTGCGCTGCTGAGGCACCTCCTGCAGACTGCAGTGGGAAGTCTTGTGAATTGATGAGGTGTTCCATTCTTGTACTGTTACACTAGCTTTAAAAATCCTTAAAGATTACAACCTTGTTGAACAAGAGGTAACTACATTTTTAATGATGCACTAAGTTCATAATTATTGCTGAACGTCCTCACTGGCCTTGAAAAGCTAACTTTCCATTATGAAATATCAAATTTCCCCATCATGAAAGAAAATTCATGTGATTTGTAATTTTTTTTAAAAAGGTTGTTTCTTTATTGTAGCTTCTGTCTTGATCCAGCTAGAATCACTTTTGTTTTCTGAAAATTTAAATCAGAATTGAAGAATATTAAGTGCTTTTATTTTCTTGGTTTGCTGTGTGTGAATACTTTGATGCAGTTAGCTGCTTACTCTGCATAATGACATCGCCACTGCTCTATGCCTGGGGATCTCCTTAACTTGGCGCTAGATTTAAACTGCTTTTAGGAGATGGGAAAATCCATGCTGCAAAGATCAGTAACACATTTTGTCCATTGGATTCAGTGCTGAGTACTGTTGCTTTGCCATGCAGGCCATTATGTGCTTCTGCTTTCTTCCTATCATTTAGCTATGTACTTCTTCAGTAATGTATTTAATGTTGTAAAGATAGTTGAAATGTTTTAGGAATATAATTATACAACTTAGTCCTTGAACTTACTTCATCATCCTTTTAAATCATAGATGATTTATACTTCAACTCCATTCACTCACCTTTACCCCTTATCCATAGATAGCCTTATCTAAGAAATATCTGTGTGAATCTAAAATTTTAATTATCTAACATCCACAGATTTGTTGGAGAGTTCCGGCACTTCACTGTCCTTTGGATGAAAAAATACTTCCTGCTTTCACTTTGAACTAGCCTAATTAGCCTCATTCTAAGGCTGTGAACCCCACCAGAGAATCATAGAGTGGTGACAACTCAGAAGGGGACTATTCGACCTATTATGTCCATGCTGGCTCTCTGCAAAGAAACTCAACACATCACATTCCATCCACCCAGCAATATCTTTTTCTTGAGGTGCTTATCCAATTTCTTCTTGAAATCCATGATTGAATCCAGCATACTTCCAACTGATGCACTCCAACTGGTAATTCCTCCATTGTATAAAGAAATCTTCCTTGTGTCACCAGTACTTCTTTTGCTATTCATTAAAAACTATTGTCCTCAGATTCTTGACTCTTCCAGACTCTTCATGATTTTGAATATAGAGCCTATACCAATCTCCTCTGAATCTTCTCTAAGAAGAAAAAATGTCTTTAATATACCCCAAGTAACTGAAGTTTTTTAGTGTCCATTCTTGTAAATCATTTTTTGCATCCTCTCTAAAGTCTTCACATCTTTCTTACAGTGTGATGCTCACTATTGGACGTAATACTCCAGGCAGAATTAATGTTTGATAAAGGTAGTTCATCATTTCAACAAAAGCAAAATTCTGCAAATGCTGAAATTAAAGCAGAAAATGTTGGCAATACACAGGTCAGGCAGCATCTGTGGAAAGAATGGCTATCAACCTGAAAAGTTTTACCGTGTAATGCTTGTACAATTTCTTTCTGTTCCCACAGAAAGTATTACACCCTGGAAAATCATTTATCTTAAGCCCCATTATTTTCTCAATTATATATTCTTTTAACTTAAATTAAATCCACTGAGTTTTCCTCTTGACTTTTTTAAGCTCTCTTGTACTGCTGATAGTTTGCCCTTCGCTGTGATGATGAAGTATCCTTCTTGTTCATCATAATCTTGTCTGCATTATCCTGTGATGGACCCACATCTCTCTTCCTGCTCTCTCTATCTTAATGTACAAAACCTATGATATTGCCTTTGAAATAGCATGTAGTTTTTTTGCACCTCTAATAAATGTGAGTCTTTCATTGGTGAACTAACAATGAAAAAGTCAGTGCGCAGGGGAATTGGAAACCGGTGGAAGTGGAAATTGATGGAAGTTTGCAGCATAAAGATGATAAAAAGTTTGCACTGCAACAGTTACTTTCTGCATTTATGATGCTAAGCAAATTAGAATAATTCTTTATGTCACAGTACCCTCTGATTCTTGCAGTGAAATTAGTATTAGCTATGCTATCATTGTAAAAATAAAAATTATACTTCCTGTTAAATCAAAAGCTTGCCATACAGTCACAATAATATCTTTTATGACTGTATGACATCCTGAAAAGTGTAAAACAGTAAAGTACCACTTGGACAAAAGCAGCCTAGATTGTATTTCAGTTTCTGGAGTGGACTTGAACTCATGACCTGATGATTGAGATGACGATGCAATTTTTGACTCAGAAGAGGACCATCCAACCCATGAAGTCCATGCCCCACTGAGTCAAAGTTGGCCCTTGTCATTAAATAGCTCTTAATTTCCCATTTTTGGAAATTGTCTACTGAGTCTCATTCTCTTTGTATTTTGTTGCCTGTCAAAGCTTTGTTTCGTTATTTTAGGTTCTATCTCAGATCTTGATGCCAGCCTCATACCAAGCAGTAAGATAATAGTTATCATTCTGGAACTGGTTGCTAGGAGATAGGCAAGAGGTTGTATTGTCTGCTTGCTTCTATCTCCTTGAAGGATTAACTAAGATAGTAAACTCGTCATTTTAATTAGAGTCAAATTGTAGTCACACTATTATGCAAGACCAGGCTACAAGATAAAGCTACCTTGAGGTGGCTGGTCCAAGAACATGCAGTGCGTTATTCCTGTATGGTTTTGAGTGTGCGTGAAGGATTATCGAGAATTTTTGCTGTACCATCAAAGAGAAGTATAAATTAGCTGAATAGTCATTTTATTGAAATCTAATTTAGTCTCGTATCAGGATAAATCATAGGTCTTAATTTTTCTTTTCTGTTTTTTCCCCAACCACCCACCTAGGATCATATAGCAGGATCATTGAATAAGTTGTGTGGCTGAATAGTGGTTAAGTTACTAGGCTAATAAATTAGATACTTGGATTCAAATTCCACCATGATAGCTGGAAAATTGCATTCAGTTATCTAAATATATCTGGTGTAATAATTTTGGTACACATAATATTACTGAATTGTTGGAAAAACTCATCTAGTTCATAAATGCCTTAAGGGAATGAAATCTATCGATTTTACGTGGCCTGGCCTGCGTATGACTCTTGACCCACAGCAATGTGGTTTACTTATAACTTCTAGCATGATCTATTAGGCCATCCAGTTATCTCAATCAATTAGATGGACAATGAATGTTGGCTTTGCAAGTGATGCCAACATCCCATGAATGCACAAAAAAGTTATAGCAAGAAAGAGACCATTAGGCTCATTGTCTCCGTGCCAGTTTTCTGCAAGAGCAGTCCAACTTGTGCTTGTTCTCATCCTGTCCCGTCCCTGTGGTCCTGCAGGTTATTCATTTCAAATTCTTGTCTAATTCTTTGTGAAAGCCATGATTGAATCTGTTTCCGTCATCCTTCTGGGCAATGCATTTCCAGATCCTAACCAAATCTCTATGCAAAATAAGTTTTCCCTCTTGTTGCTGTTGGTTCTGCTGTTGGTACCACCTGAAGCCATTGGTAATTTTGCAGCCAATCAAGTTTAACTCAACCTCTGGGAAAACTATTGCCACTTATATTATCAAGGTAAGACAGATCTCAGACCACAGTGACTTTGGAGCCATTCACAACAATATGCTGCAGAACCATTCAGTCTGCATAAATAAGGAAGTCATCCGAAGGAAGCTATTAGTAGAGCTAAGTATAAATTTTAAGAAGGCGCTGTAGATAACATTGGTAATAGAGAGAGCACTGAGAAGGCTGCACGAGAGTGCTTGAAATGGTGTGGTCCACCAGTTAAGGTAGCTGCTGCTGTCAGCAGTGGTGCTAAAAATGAAAATGTAATTTTAAAACGGGAAGTAAATGCAGCCATGAATGAAGTGAGAAGATTTAAAACAACCAGTTACCTAGTATTGAAGTAGCATGTTACTGGTGTGGAGGGTGATCACTCCACTGAAGCTTGCCAGTATAAAGAGGCTGCATAGAAAGGTCATTTAAGGCACCAATATAAAACCTTTGGCGATGACCTTTATGTTGTCGATGGAGATGGAAGAGATTCCAGAAGATTGCGAATGTAGTTCCTATATTCAAGATAGGGAATGTGGATAGCCAGGAAATTAACAACCAGTGAGTCTAACTTCAGTGGTTGATAAGTTGATGGAAAAGATTCTGAGGGACGGATTTATGAACATTTAGAGAAGTTTAGTAAGCTCAATAGTAGTAAGCATGACTTTGTAAAAAGCAAATTGTGCCTGGTTGAGTTCTTTGAAAATGTAACTAAATACATTGACAAAGGAAGAGTGGCAGATGTAATTTATATGGACTTCAGCAAGGTGTTCAATAAGGTCGCCCATGCAAGAATTCTTGAGAAAGTGAGAGGGCATGGGATCCAAGGGGCTGTTGGCTTGTGGATCTAGAACGGGCTTGCTTGCAGAAGGCAGAGAGTGGTTGTAGATGGGTCTTTTTCTGCATGGAATTCGGTCACCAGTGGAGTGCCCCAGGGATCTGTTCTGGGACCCTTGCTATTTATAATTTTCATAAATGACTTGGATGAGGAAGTGGAGGGATGGGTTGGTAAGTTTGCTGATACAAAGGTTGGTGGTGTTGTAGATAGTTTGGAAGGATGTCAGAGGTTGCAGTGTGACGTAGATAAGAAGGAAGGCTGGGCGGAGAAATGGCAGATGGATTTCAACCTGGATAGATGTGTAGTGGTCCATTTTGGCAGGTCAAATGGGGATGAAAGAGTATAATATCAAGGTAAGACTGTTAGCAATGTAGAGGATCAGAAGGACCTTGGGGTCTCAGTCCACAGGACACTTAAATCGGCCTCGCAGGTAGAGGATGTGGTCAAGAAGGCATTTGGTGTACTGGCCTTTATCAATCAAGGGGTTGAGTTTAGGAGTCGGGAGATAATGTTGCAGCTTTATATGACCCTATTCAGACCTCTTTTGGAATACTGTGCTCAGTTCAGGTCGCCTCATTACAGGAAGGATGTGGAGGCGATTGAAAGGCTGCAGAGGAGATTTACAAGGATGTTGCCTGGATTGGGTGGCATGCCTTATGAGGATAGGTTGAGAGAGCTCAGTCTTTTCCCCTTAGAGAGATGAAGGATGAGAGGTGACCTGATAGAAGTGTATAAAATGTTGAGAGGTATAGATCGGGTGGATTCTCAGAGGCTTTTTCCAAGGGCTGGAATGGTTGCTATAAGAGGACACAAGTTTAAGGTGCTGGGGAATAGGTATAGAGGAGATATCAGGGGTAAGTTTTTCACTCAGGGTTGTGTGTGAATGAAATTGGCTGCCGCCGGTGATGGCGGAGACAAATTTGATAGGGTCTTTCAAGAGAATTCTGGATGAGTACATGGAACTTAATAGAATTGAGAGTTATAGTAAGCCCAGTAGATATGGATATCATCGGTGCAACTTGTGGGCCAAAGGGCCTGTTTGTATTGTAATTTTTCTATGTTCTATGATCTAAAAGCAAGTCAAGTCTACCCAATAACAGACTTAGTAATACATCACAAGTGCATTATATGGAAGAGTTTAGTACTAAGGATTTAAATGTTCACTCATTGCTCATCATGAAAGCAGGCAAGATAGCCCCAATTACTGTTTTTGATAAATGATAGGCTATTCATGTTTCACATTCTCATTAGTGGGCACTGAGTAACTTAATTGTTATCAATATTTGAAAGAACTGAGAAGGGAGAGATATGGTGTTTGCCCTCTTTAAGGGATGATCTGCCCAGAGGGTCATGTGATCTTAATAACTGATCAGAGACCATAGTGGAGGATCACTGTAGCTAGCGTGGGCTTTTATATTAGCTCCTAGAAGCTGACTGGCATGAGGCTGTAAGCTGCTGTTATAGTTACATGTGAATAAATGTTGCAGTTGTTATTTACCTAACTGGTGAACAGGAATTATTACACTGTTCTTTTCAAAACTATAAACACCATGCCATCTGTTACACTGTTCTACCCGAGAGAAGTTTCCTAAAGCATCACCCTTCATCTATCTTCCCCAGAGTCCTTAGTAATTTAAAATGCAGAATTGAAATCTAAGATCTTATCATTCTTTGCATGTAAGGTGGAGTGTTGAAAAGGTTTCATGCTAAAATTGTGATCAACAATATCTATTTGGGAGCTCTAAACAGACTAGGGAGAAAGATATGAGATGAACAAAGCATATTCTTGCACTAAAAGTATATGTAATTGTAAAATTCTATCTGTTTAATGCCTACCTAAATTATTTCCTCACTAAATAAATATTGTGACTTGCTGGATTGCTTTTGAGAAATTCTATGTAAATGACAGTTTGAGGAAGGAAGGTTATGGTTGAATAGACTTCAAAGTCCTGCCCACTACACGATATCCTGACATATTAATCAATATACCAATTATGGTTAATCTAGGGAAGACCAATTTTCTTTTGGATTCCAGGAGAATGGCAGTTGCGAGTTGGCTAAATTTGGTCCGCTCCTTCTGGCAGCAGACTTATCAGCACAGTATTTTGGGTGTCGATAAGTTTGCTGCTGGCCAAAGGAGACCATATTTAGCAGCATACTTTCTGAGATTCTAATCATGATGTGCAGTTGCTGGCATTGGACTGGGGCGGGGGCTGGGATAGGTACAGTAAGTAGTCTCACAACACCAGGTTAAAGTCCAAAAGGTTTATTTGGTAGCGCGAGCTTTCAGAGCGCTGCCCCTTCATCAGGTGAGTGAAGAGTTTGGTTCACAAACAGGGCATGTATAGACACAAACTCAACTACAAGATAATGACTAAAATGCGAGTCTTAATAGGTAGTCAAGTATTTACAGATGCAGATAATGTGAATGGAGAAAGGATTAAGCACAGGTTAAAGAGGTGTGAATTGTCTCCAGCCAGGACTTAGTGAGATTTTGCAAGCCCAGGCAAGTCATGGGGGTTACAGATAGTGTGACATGAACCCAAGATCCCAGTTGAGGCCATCCTTGCGTGCGGAACTTGGTTATCGGTGTCTGTTTGATGATTCTGCATTGTCGTGTGTCATGAAGGCCCTTACCTGAGGATCAGAGGCTGAATGTCCTTGATTGCTGAAGTATTCCCCAGCAAGGCGGAGCACTCTTGTCTGGTGATTGTTGAGTAGTGTTCATTCATCCATTGTCGAAGCGTCTGCATGGTCTTGCCAATGTACCATGTCTCGGGACATTCTTTCCTGCATTGTATCAGGTAGGCAATGTTGGTCTTCTGAGGAGGCGGTTTTTCACTGTGACGTGTCAGAACTGTTAATCAATGAGTTGAGCACCATATCCTGTTCTTATGAGAGTGTCTTTCAGCTTTTATATGTGTCTGTTGCTGTCTTCCTCATCTGAGCAGATCTTGTGTGTAAGGAGGACTTGTCCGTAGGGATGGGCTTTAACATGTTTAGAGTGAAAGCTGGAGAAATGGAGCTTCATGAGGTTATTGTCGGCTTGCAGTGCAGTGAAGTGCCGAGGTGACTATCCTTGATGGCGATGAGTGTGTCCAAGAATGCTGGAGAGTAATCCATGGTGAGTCTGATGTTGGGAGCGGAAGGGCTACGATATCTTGTCCGGAACCTTCAACGTGTCATCGATGAAGGCTGGTATCTGTGGGAGTTTGCGCATTCTCCCTGTGCTTGCGTGGATTTTCTCCGAGTGCTCCGGTTTCCTCCCACACCCCAAAGATGTGCTCTTAGGCTGATTGGCGAAACAAATTGTCCCTAAATTGTCTCCCCAATTTGGTTTCAATGCAGATTTCCATAAACATAGACAAGGGTCATGGGTGGAAGTGGGAACATTAAAATGGCGGCATGGGTGCGTTGGGCCGAAGGGCCTGTTTCCGTGCTTTGTTGTTCTTTGTTCTCTATCTTGCCAAGGCCATCCCCACACCTCTACTACTTGTCTTCAAACAACTGCGCAACCTCAAACAGACCATTGTAGGCAGCAAACTACCCAGCTTTCAGGAGAACAGTGAATACAACATCACAGAACTCTGTCACATCCAACTTCTGCAAGACATGCCAGGTCATCGACATGGATGCCATCATCTCACCTGAGAACACCATCCACTAGGTAAACAGTACATACTCTTGTGACTTAGCTAATGTTTACCTGATACGCTGCAGGAAAGAATGCCCCAAGACATGGTATGTTGGTGAGACCATGCAGATGCTATGACACCACAAACAATCGCCAGGTAGGAGTTTCCATTCTTGTCAGGAAAACTTTAGCATCAAGAGTAAGCCTCTGATCCTCGGGTGAGTGGCCTTCACGACTCGTGACAGCGTAGAATCGCTGAGCAGAAACTGATAGCCAAGTTCCTCACACATGCGGACAGCCTGAACCGGGTTCTTGGGTTCATGTCATACTATTTGTAACTCCCACGACTTGCCTGGGCTTACAAAACCTTACTAACTGTCTTGGCTGGAGACGATTCACACTTCTTTAACTCTTCAACCTGTGCTTAACCCTCTTTCCACTCACATTGTCTGCACCTGTGAAGATTTGAATACATGTTAAGACTCACATTCTGACCATTATCTTGTAAATTGAGTTTGTGTCTATATATGCCCTGTTTGTGAACTAAATTCTTCACTCACCTGATGAAGGGGCAATGCTCCGAAACCTCGTGCTACCAAATAAACCTATTGGACTTTAATCTGGTGTTGTAAGACTACTTACTGTGATTTGGATGCTAGTAAAAGTACTATTCTCTCAGAATCTTAAAAATATGCCACCACTTTCAAATCAACCAATAGCCTGGATCTTGTGATAGTAATGACAATGAAACTTTCGGCATTTGCTGCCATTATTTCTGTGAAACTAACAGCAATTTTTAAACATGGAAATTCAGAAGTTCCTGTTATGATTTTCTGCTTTTCCTTGGGTGTGCTGCTGAGGTCCCCTCAGACAGTATTGAATGGAAATCACTGAATTTTGCCTTTTATGCTGTAATATCATTATTTTTAAAAAAAACCCTTAAAATGTTAGGCACAGCTAATAAGATGCAACTGAATTTTAACCATGTCCTATTTCATAAGCATTGCTAAAGACCATGGACGATGATCATGTATAGTCAATTTTTTCCACAATTTCAAATTTAACAAATAACTAAGTTTATGGTACTTAAGCTTCTAATATGTATGTCTAAATCTGTATTTTGTTGTGTGTTTGCTGTCTAATAAATTTTCAATATGATTGCTTACCCTGTGCAACAACAACATTGGTGCTGGACCCTTGGTGATCCTCTTTTGATTCCTCACCATTTTCACATTATTGGGATATGTGAAATCCATGTCATGGGGGTGGCTAGATTGGTGTGGGTTGCTTTCTTTGAGGTCATTGGTGAGCACTATAATTTTGCAGCTGACTGCAAAACCGAAAAGAAAGGCTTGAATTTAATTATGTCCTTTCATAACCACAGGGCATCTCTAAGTGTTTCACAGCCAATTAAGTATTTTTGAAGTATAACCACTGATACAGTGCAGAAAACGTGACAGCAAACTCCCACAAATAGCAATGGGTGACTCTGTTGTGATTTTGATTAAGGGGTAAAATTTGAGCTAAGGTGCTGGTATAACCCCTCTGTTTTTCTTAGGAATAATGCCACAAAATCTCTTTTGCATCAGTACTAGCCTTGAATATCAACTTTGATTTTTTTTTGTATTCTATTGGCTGGAGTGGTGATGAACTCACAACCTTTTGATTCCCAGGTGAGAATACTGTCTGCTGAGTCACTGCTAATACCAAATACCACTGAATTTCTGCTTCCATTCCACAATATAATAATTTTGAACTTGGAATATTTAATAATCAGTTTCCTCAAAGGCTGGGCAGATCTATAATTATTCTTGTGATAAATTACCTTAGTTCGTTTTGAAAAAAGAATGATGTTTTTATGAACAATTTGTTCTTTTATCTTTCATTGATGTTCATTCCTGTGTTTAATCTAGTTGCATAAAAATAGTATTGCTTTTTCGCTGATGAAATTGAGATCTTGACTGAGCATTTGCTTCCAGTTTAGATGACCACCCATCTCTGGTCAGAAACCAGAGATTCTTGTTGGTAACCTGATATGGTTGATGATCGATAAAGTGACATCAAAAGTTAGTTCTTAAATACTGCTCATGCACGAGCAGGGCTTTGTGTATTTCTTGCACAATGTGACTGAGCCAATTTGCATTGTATGCAAACAAATTTGCATCCAGTTTTATAGCGTAGTTTGTTTTAAACGTACCTTTTCCTAAATAGTCAGGTCATGTGAAGAAAAAGTAGTTATCATTCCAGTTCTCATAGGTAGAACCTTTGTTCATGAATCTATCTTCCTAATGGAGCTGAGAATCTGTCAAAAGATGAATAATATAAAAATTAGTTCCCTTTTGCCTCCAATTTTCTGATTCTGGTTTCCTCTGTTGTAAATTTTGAATGCTACTGAGGTTTGATTCGGTTGGTGATCCTCTGTCTGACATATCTAATGTACAGTAAGAAGTTCACAACACCAGATTGAAGCACGAATTTACTGGATTTTTATGAAGATGTGATTAATGTGGTTGACAGAGGGGAACTGGTGGATGTAGTATTTTTAGATTTCCAGAAGGTGTTTGATAAGGTGCCTCACAAAAGGTTGCTGCAAAAGATTAGGGTACACGAAGTTGGGGTAAAGTATTGGTGTGGATTGAGGATTGCTGTGTAGCAGGAAGCAGAGAGTTGGAATATATGGGTGCTTTTCTGGTTGGCATTTGGTGACTAGTGGCATACTGCAGGGATTGATGCTGGGGCCTCAACTGTTTACCATATAAATGGATGACCTGGAGGAGGGAATTGAGTGTAAGGTAACAAAGTTTGCTGATGACACGAAGATGAGTGGGAAAGTGAATTGTGTAGAGGGCACGGAAAGTCTGCAGAGAGATTTGGATAGGTTGAGTTTATGGGCGAGGATCTGGCAAATGAAGTATAACATTGGCAAATTTGAGGTTATCCAGTTCGGAAGAAATAATAGTAAAATGGGAATATTATTAAATGGTGAAAAATTACAACATGCTGCTGTGCAGAGGGACCTGGGGGTCCTTGCGCAAAAACTCAGCCTGCAGGTGCAGCAGGTGATCAAGAAGGCGAATGGAGTGTTAGCCTTTATTGCAAGAATATAATGTATAGAATATAAAAGCAGGGAGGTCTTGCTACAACTGTACAAGGCACTGTTGAGGCCGCAACTAGAATGCTGTGTGCAATTTTGGTCCCTTTATTTGCAAAAGGATATATTGGCCTTGGAGGGAGTACAGAGAAAGTTCACCAGAGTGATACTGGAAATGAGGGGGTTAGCTTATGAAGAGAGATCAAGTACAGGCCCAGTCTACTCATTGGAGTTTAGAAGGCTGAGGGCTGATCTTTTAGAGACATATAAGATAATGAAGGAGCTAGATAGGATAGTAGAGAGATTCTTTCCGCTTAGAAAGGAAACTAGAACGAGAGGCCACAGCCTCAAAATAATGGGGAGTCAGTTTAGAACAGAGTTGAGGAGGAACTTCTTCTCTCAGAGGGTAGTTAATATCTGGAATTCTCTGCCCGTTGAAGTGGTGGAGGCTACCTCGTTGAATATGTTTAAGTCATGGGTAGATAGATTTCTGATTGCTAAGGGAATTAAGGGTTATGGGGAGCAAACGGGTAAGTGGAATTGATCCACTTCTAATCAGCCATGATCTTATAGAATGGTGGGGCAGGCTTGAGGGGCTAAATGGCCTACTCCTGCTCCTATTTCTTATGTTATTATGTTCTTAAGTCCAACAGGTTTATTTGGCACAAGCTTGTGGCTTGTGCTACTAAATAAACCTGGTGTTTTGAGACTTTATACTGTGCTTACTCCAGCCCAACGCCAGCATCTCCACATCATATCTAGACGGTGAGCTCTGGCAGACTGCTAAATTATGTACTGAGGTGCAGTGAGTGGCAGTCACAACTGAGCTTGCTCCTGACTTCATCCCAAGTTCATGAGTGAAAACTTTTGCTGGGGTGGCAGTGGGGAACATTGCATCTTGTTGGCACAAGCTGCTACATGCAAGATTGTTGCACTTCGAAGTCTGAATCATTGGGGAAATATGAATGATTTCAACCAACATCTGGACTGTGGGAGATTTCTCAAAATGGATATAACAAGTTACCATTAACATAAAGCTGCGATCACATTTGCTGTTTAACAGGTGAAAGAAAGTCTTGCAATGTAATCGGTTGATAAATCCCCTGTAAGGATTAATGTTTCTAAGTAGAGATGTAAAGAGGAGAAAAAAAAGGGAAATTAAGAATCACTGACTTGTGCAGGACAAATTCAGAACAACAATTTATTCTATTTCTTTCATTGGCAGACTGCCTGAATGTCTTATGACAGAAATCTGAATGAAACTTCTATTTATAAAGGCAGTGATTAATAGTGGGGCTGAAATAAGCTCGATGTAATATGTGCAGTTTTTTTTAAAGAGTAGGTATCATGGGCATTCATTATGTAGTGCATGTCCAAACACAACCAGAGTGATTTCTCAATTAATCAGTGAGATTGTCACTGGGATGTCAGAAGAGCAGCTGCAAAGGAGGAAAAAATCCAAAATTAGTAACTTCTTTCCTCATCAGTGCAAGAAAAGCAGCAGTCCATAAAATGCTTCCTGATGAGCTCAGTATGCATTTAGCTGATTTTGTCGTATCTGGGAGAAACCTTAGCAAGCTATTTAAGCGGGGAATGATGGGCAACATCGAAAAATTGCACTGTTCTAACTGCAGATGTTCAGTTCTCATTCACACCCCACATTTGATATTTAATATTTTTAAATTAAAAATCCTGAAAAAAACAAAGGCAAAGTCTTACAGATCAGGACCTATAAATAATGAGGTGATTAGCTATCTTCAAGTACAATAAGATTGATTGAAGCTGGTACTTAAAATGTTCTTCAACCTCTTTGCATTAAAGAACAACAAGACTTGCTGTAACAGTCTCTTCTGGGACAGATTATCTAGCCTTTTGACAAAGGTAGCTGAAAATCTACAAAGGCTGCCCTTAGAGATGTGACTAAGAAGGCCATGCATGAATGTTAATTAATGCAAATATTACTCGGTTCCAATTGCAACACAGATCGATGCACAAAAATATTGGTATTAAATGACCAGCCGGACTACTCAATTCAGCAGTTCTGCTTGTCAATGCTGCAGAACAGTGCACTTACTGAAAATAACAACCTATACTATACAGTGAAAATAGCTCATAGACCATCACTGCTTCATGGTTCAAGCTGGTCCTTTTAAAAAATCAACAGTCATTAAAAGGGGTAAGAAAGTATTGTCAAATTGATTTAACCATCTCTTCTACATAGTATAAAACTTGTTCATTTAGTTTATCAGCTTGCTCGACATATTATTATAAACTTGTCTCCACAAATGTTTTGTCTAGTTACCTTCGGTGAATAATGGGAGCTCTAAAGCTGTGGACTGATTGGCGATGATTCAGGTGAGGTGGTTTGATGCAATTGGATAAGTTTCAGTTTGAGTTGGAGCCAGAGTATTTAATTGCTAAAATCTGTTCAGGATTGAATTCTTTGCTTCATGTTTGCTCCAGCACATATTCTACAGATGCCACATGTTCTTCAGAACTGTTAATTTTGTACCTAAGATCTGAATCAGCAATAACTTCAGTATCAGATACTATCTTCCTCCAAAGCAAAGTAGTGCAGTTGCATACTTATTTTTCTGCTTAGATTGATTAATAACTCTTCCACAATTGAAAATTTGGAAATTGAGTTTATTACTTATTGCTGAAAAAATACTGAAAAACTTCAGTAAAATGCAATTTTTTTCATTATCATTCATATGAAATGGCACTGAAAAGCAAAATATTCGGAGACTGTAAATCTGAATTAGAAAAAATGCATTAGAACAGACAGCATTTGTGAAGAGAGAAATAGGTAATGTTTTGGTTTGGTGACTTTTCGTTGGACATTCAATTACATACGTTTATTTTGTTGAGCTTGAATCAGCATAATTGTACTTTACAGAATTGATCACCAATCTTTATGTTTGGATTAAATGCAGCATGGTGGGGGTTAGGTCCAAATATTTGTTCCAATCTTAATTTTTTTTGTGTCAGGAAATAGAGGTAGTTTTATGTAATTTATATTTGTATTTGTGGGTATTAGAAATAAAGTGTCACTTTAAGTAAGCTTAGTTTTTATTCTGCATTTGAAAATTAAACTTCAGTTTAATTCAAATATCTGCATTGTAATGAAAGTTTACAACTTTAGAGCAAACAGTTTAAAAAAAACTAGGCTGTTGCTCAGCAACCAGATGCCACACTGAGACCACCAGAGCTTTCAGTAAGTTAGTGCCAGGAAGACAGGACACAAAACAGGAAACTGCAAAGAGCAAATTTCCTAAAAGAACAAAAGAAAGTTTCGAAAATCAGGGAATTTGACAAAAGAGAGTTCTAAGAAGACTATGATGTGAAAAGGGAGAAAATGGGAACTTGAACAAGGTACTATGCAAGAGAATTCAAGTAAAAAGTAGAGAAAGAGCTCTGAATTAAAGAGACAGCTTCTGGAACGAGATTTAAAGTTGGCTAGGTTTGAAATCAGATATTCAAGGTTATCAAAAGGTTGATGATACTTGAATATGACCTGTGAAGCAGAGGTGTTCTGTTGGCAAGGCAGATACTTGAGAAATTGTATGGAAACTTGAATCCAGGTGACGACCTGCACAAAGGGATGCCAAAAGGATTGAAATCCTGGAGATGGATTCTTGTGTAAACATAAAGAGAATGTGTTGTTTGGAAGAGGATTATAAGATATGTTTGTTGAGAATGGTGTTTGGTGACCTTAGTATGATAGCCAGAGTCCCAGTGAGACAAATTGGGTCACAGTCTGACAAGTGTCTGAGTTTTTGAGGAGTGGGGGAGTTGATGAGAAATCTACAGAAAGTTGTTTTGGGTAGCATCTGTCACTTGGTTTCAGAGTATGCTATGTCTGATCATAGTTTGCCTATTGGTTTACATCAACTGTATACTTTCTGAGAACATTAGAATATAAGTTTTTTTTGTAACTTGTGTTATCCTACAAATCTGAACTTCTCTGTTCATATAGCTGAGGTGCAGGAGGAATAGTGTATTATTGTTAATTTTTTCATGTTTTACAAGTGTTTTATTCAAGTTCATCTACTTATCTAAGCAGAAATAGAGTTAGGATCTATCAAATCAGATTCCTTCACTCTGGGATCTAACTTGTCCAGCAGTAACATCAGCTTGAGCCTTAACAGTTAGTATGATGAAAGTATCAACATCTCAATAACAAAAGAACTAAGCACCAAGAATGAGGAAAAAATGTATAAATTTGGAAATTATAGGTTCCAAATTGCAGGGGTAAATGGCAAAAATGGAGCCAGGCTGAATCTATGCATTAGATCATACGAAATAGGTTTCATTTGCCATGCTAAATTCTCCCTCAGTGTAGCATCATTGTGATTTTCACAGTAACTTCATTGCAGTGTTAATATAAGCCTACTTGTGCACTAAGAAACTAAAAAAACACTGTACTGGTTTCATTCAAAAACATACATTGTGCATTAATTGAAATATGCTTTCTTTCCAAATCAGCAGTGCTTATTTGTTCTAACCTGTCTAAAATTGTAGTGTTACATCAGAGCTGATGGTTATATGTGGCTGCAGGTTTTCCTGTGATGAATTCCTGATTTTAGTCACATTGTGTAGAGATACCGGCATTGGACACAGTAAGAAGTCTGACAACACCAGTTTAAATCCAACCGATTTATTTACTTTAGTCACATTGCCAGAGATATGCACAGAATAGATTCTGGGTACTACCTTGCTTGACGTAATGAGAATTTGTTTCATTTTAAGTGTGCTTAGCACTTTATAGTGGGCGATTCCAGATTCAGATTGGCAGCGATCAGAATGTGTGGCATGAAAGGAGCTGGTAGAAGGAAGAAACCCAAACCAATAGGTTTTGATCCACTGAAAACGATTTCTTAACATGGTGGTTTTTGACACTGGAAGTTGCTGGAACCTACACAAGTACGTGCTTGAATCTCAACCTATCAGTGACTTGCCCAAGAGCTATCTGTCTGAATACCAAACCAAGTGAAAGACCTGTGATTTCCCCAGAGGGTTTTGAGAGCGACATGGAGGCTAGAAAATGATTAGTAGAAATCGTGCAGTAAAAATTGTAAATCCAATTAAAATAAAGTCAAGCCCATTGAAATAAATAAAAGTAATTTCATTGTGAAAAATTTTTTTGTGAAATAATGTTTTTGAATATACTTTTTTGTGAACTTGGAAATTTGTGTTCATATTTGAGGGATCAAAATTGTTAATTAACTGTTGAATGAAATCCATCAAAAATTTTGTCTGTATGGTTCGGGTGAGAATATCTCAATTTATTATTTCAAAAAATCATTTTCTTTATCTTATTTTTAAAATCCTATTTTTCACTTTTATCGTTTTGTTTCCTGGATGTAGGATGGGTAGCTCAGCTTGTTGACTCATAACATCGGATTAGAATCTGCATTTTCTGGTGCTTTTTATTTTTCTATTTTTGGAAACAGATGAATGTGATGGTCAGTGATAGAAGAAACATAAGGGGCATAGAATTACTCATAATTAGACAGATGTCGGTAAGAATACTGGTATTGCACATTTGATTATTTTTATACTGGGCTACTTAGAACAAAGAACAAAACAGCACGGAAAACTAGCCCGCGCCGCCACCCCAATGTTCCCACCTCTATCTGTGATCCCTGTCTATGTTTATAGATCTATGGATTCAAAACCAAATTTGAGACAATTTAGGGAGAATTTGTTTTGCCAGTTAGCCTAAGAGCACATCTTTGGGATGTGGGAGGAAACCGAAGCACGGGGAGAATGCGCAAACTCCCACAGACACAGGCCCAAATCCATGTATCTGTACAGCACAGCGATAGTCACTGAGCTGTTGTGTTGCCCATCAAATGGTCCAGGTCAAGCGTACACTAATGACGTGAAGCACTAGGATACTCTCGAAAAAATCCAAGAGCAGCCCTCTCACGACCCATCGCGTGTATGCCCCTTGTTAGACAACAAGGTGGACCAAAGCACCTGTAGGATAAAAACAAGTACATCAATATCATCATCTATTTACACCCTTCCCAAGGACTCCAAAGGCTCATGATTCCTATTTTAAATCAGTTTTCTATATCCCTCCATTCCCATTCTGTTCATGTGCCCATCTAAATATTTCTTAAATAACTGCAGAGTACCTGCCTCCACCACTTTACTTGGCAGCGCATTCCATACCCCCACCACCCTCTGAGTGAAAAAACTCCCTCTAGCATCCAAATTATACTTTACCTTCCTCACCCTAAGCCCGTGACCCCTCGTGCTATTCGAGTCCATCCTAGGAAAAAGGTTAACCCTGTTTACTCTATCTATACCCCTCATAATCTTGCACACCTCTATTAGATCTCCTCTAAGTCTATGTCTTTCTAAGGAAAACAGTTCCAATTTGCCTAACCTCTCCTCGTAACTCAGACCTTGCATACCAGGCAGCATCCTGGTAAACCTCCTCTGCACTCTCTCCAGACTCTCCACATCCTTCCGCTAGTAAGGCGACCAGAACTGGATGCAGTATTCCAAATGAGGTCTAAACAACGTTTTATACAATTGCAACATTAAAGGCCAGCTCTTGTACTGTGTAGCCCTTCCTGGTGATGAAAACAGTGGACGAAGGGCGAGCCATTCATGTCGTTTATATGGATTTTAGTAAGGCGTTTGACAAAGTCCGTCATGGGAGGTTAGTTGAGAAGTTCAAAGCTAATGGGATCAAGGACGGGTAGCTAGATGGTTATCTAACTGGCTTGGTAATAGGAGACAGAGAGTAATAGTGGAAGGGTGTTTTTCTAGCTGGAGGTCGGTCACTAGTGGTGTGCCGCAGGGCTCAGTATTGGGACCTCTTCTATTTATAATATGTATAAATGACTTGGAAGAGGGAGTAAGTGGAGTGATCAGCAAGTTTGCAGACGATACAAAGATGGCTGGACTTGCGGATAGTGAGGAGCATTGTCAGGCGATGCAGCAGGACATAGATAGGCTGGTAGCTTGGGCAGGCAGATGGCAGATGGAATTCAATCCTGATAAATGTGAGGTGGTGCATTTCGGGAGAAAGAATGTAGGGGGAAGGTATATGATAAAGGCTAGACCTATTAAGAGCATAGAAACGCAGAGGGACCTGGGGGTGCAGGTGAACAAGTCTCTGAAGGTGGCAGAGCAAGTGGAGAAGGTTGTGAAGAAAGCATATGGTATGTTAGCCTTTATAGGAAGGCTATAAAGTACAAGAGCTGGCCTTTAATGTTGCAATTGTATAAAACGTTGGTTAGACCTCATTTGGAATACTGCGTCCAGTTCTGGTCGCCCTACCACCGGAAGGACGTGGAGAGTCTGGAGAGAGTGCAGAGGAGGTTTACCAGGATGCTGCATGGTATGGAAGGTCTGAGTTATGAGGAGAGGTTAGGCAAATTGGGACTGTTTTCCTTAGAAAGACGTAGATTTAGAGGAGATCTAATAGAGCTGTACAAGATTATGAGGGGTATAGATAGAGTAAACAGGGTTAACCTTTTTCCTAGGATGGGCTCGAATAGCACGAGGGGTCACGGGCTTAGGGTGAGGGGGGGGTAAGGTATAATTTAGATGCTAGAGGGAGTTTTTTCACACAGAGGGTGGTGGGGGTATGGAATGCGCCTCCAAGGAAAGTGGTGGAGGCAGGTACTCTGGAGTTACTTAGATGGGCACATGAACAGAATGGGAATGGAGGGATATAGAAAACTGATTTAAAATAGGGATCATGAGCCTTGGGAGTCCCTGGGAATGGTGTAAATAGATGATGATATTGATGTACTTGTTTTTATCCTGCAGGTGCTTTGGTCCACCTTGTAGTCGAACAAGGGGCATACACGCGATGGATTGTTAGAGGGCTGCTCTTGGATTTTTTCGAGAGTATCCTAGTGTTTCATGTCGTTAGTGTATGCTTGACCTGGACCATTTGAAGGGCAACACGACAGTTCAGTGACTATCGCTGTGCTGTGCAGACACATAGATTTGGGCCTGTGTCTGTGGGAGTTTGGGCATTCTCCCCGTGCTTCCGTGGGTTTTCTGGGT
This sequence comes from Sphyrna mokarran, assembly GCA_024679065.1. Classification (NCBI taxonomy): domain Eukaryota; kingdom Metazoa; phylum Chordata; class Chondrichthyes; order Carcharhiniformes; family Carcharhinidae; genus Sphyrna; species Sphyrna mokarran. The sequence goes on from JAGIQG010000011.1 coordinate 15,625,315, forward strand.
GCTCTGGTTTCCTCCCACATCCCAAAGATGTGCTCTTAGACTAATTGGCAAAACGAATTCTCCCTAAATTGTCTTAAATTTGGTTTTTAATCCATAGATTTATAAAGATAGACAGTGATAGCAGGTAGATGTGGGAACATTGGGGTGGTGGCGTGGGCTTGTTGGGCCGAAGGGCCTGTTTCCCGTGCTGTTTTGTTCTTTGTTCAGTAAAGGTTAGCATACTATCTGCTTTCTTCACAACCTTCTCCACTTGCTCTGCCATCTTCAGAGACTAGTCTGTAACTTTTTTCCTCTTTCTGTTCTCCACTTCCTATTGCATTCCCTCCACTTAGTCTCTCTCCTCTTCCTCATCCTCCTGCTCCTCAGATTTTGTTCTGACAGATGATGGGAAAGCTGTTCTCTCATAGCTTCTAGCATATAAGTACAAATCTTGATACTCAGTTCAGTACTGCTGCTCCTCCTGAGCAGAACTCAGCAAGAATTTAACAACACCAATTTTTAATCCAACCGATTTATTTGATAGTAAAATTGCGAGCTTTCGACACTGTGTCTTCCTCAGGCAAATGCAGTGTTCTGGTCTGCAATAGCACACATCAGCACAGACAGTCAGAGATTGCTGATTATAATGCGAATCCTTACATCTAACCTGCTATTCAAGTGTTAAAGTGGCTAACAATGTGTGTGAAGGGAATCCTGAGCATTGTTGGAGAATTGTGTATTTTCTCCAGACAGCACAGTAAGTGAGGTTTTTTGCTAACCCAGGCAAGTTCGGGGGTTACAGATAGTGTGTCACGAAGCCAAGATCCCTGTTAAGATCATCCTCATGTGTGCGGAGCTTGGCTATCAGTCTCTGCTCAGTGACTGTGCGCTGTCGTGTATCACGAAAGCCCCCTTGAAGAACATTTACCCGCAGGTCGGAGGCCATGCCCATGACTGCTGAAGTGTTCGCCCACAGGAAGGGAACTGTTTTGCCTGGTGATTGCTGAGCGATGCTCATTCATCCGCTGTCGTAGTGTCTGCATGGTCTCCCCAATATACCATGCTTCGGGCCATCCTTTCTTGCAACGTATTAGGTAGACAACGTTGGCCGAGTTGCAAGAGTATGTACCGTGCACCTGGTGAATGGTATCCTCACGTTTGATGATATCGTCCATGTCTATGATCCGGCATGTCTTGCAGAGGTTGCTGTGGCAGGGTTGTGTGGTATTGTGGTCACTGTTCTCCTGAAGGTTGGGTAGTTTGCTGCGAACAATGATCTGTTTGAGGTTGTGCGGTTATCTGAAAGCAAGAAGTGGGGGGGTGGGGATGGCCCTAGCGAGATGTTCATCGTCATGAATGATATGTTGTCCAGCAGAAGCATTGCTTGAATACATTGGTGGTACATTCTGTAGTGTTCGTTGGTTCTAATTTTAGCCCGCTGTGCATGTATGTGAGGGTTCCAAAGTGGAGTCATGAAACATGTCATGAGTGAGTAGTCTTTGTCATCCAGGAGCTATCCATTCATATGACTGTCAAGGTGACCATGACTATTAACTCATGCATCTGGCTAATTCGAAGTTGCTATTGGCAACATCTTGCACTTTGCTGCACAAGAGATATTAGTGAAGTTGTCTATACAAAGTTTACTCTAATAAGCAGAATAGTTTGCAAAAATTGCAGACTTTCTCATAGTACAGGTTGTCATTGATTTGTATTCCACTGACATGCTAACAATGCCCAGCTTTATGGTAACAGTTGTGCCTGCAACTGTTGACCGAATTCTGACCTCTTCTCCCCCGTTTCCACTCTCTTCTAGCTGTAGGTCCTAGTCATTGTGGCCTCCCTTTGTTCTCCCAGTCATGATGAGTTCCCAAAGGAAGCCTCTATGAAGCCATGAATGGATATCCCTTTGTCGTCCAATAATCAGCCTTCTATTTGCTTTCATAATTCAAATACAAGAGACATAGAAAAATGAAATATTCGTGACTGCTGCTACGATAATGGACATTCACTTGCGGAATGCTCTCGTTTTGGACTGAGATCAGTGACATTTCTTCAATTAGAGAATTCTGGATCTTTGAAATTTCTCTCCCAAAAAGCTGTGGATGCTCAGTTGTTGGGTATATTCATGACACAGAGGGCTGAATTTTTTGGCTGGGTTATGGAGGGGCTGGACCTAGGGCTAGGAAATCTGGCGAGCCATTCAAAAATCATAAACTTTGATGGAAGCAGTAAATCCTGCCAGCAGAAAATTTCATCCATATTGATAGATTTATAGATTTTTAACATATGGAGGTTTGGTGGGAAAATGGAGTTGAAGTTGAAGATTATCGACTGGTGGAACAGGCTCAAGGAACCATATGCTCTATTCTTGCTTATTTCTTATGTACTTGTATTCGTCATCCATGAGTAGGCTCAGATTTATTTTTAAAAAGTCTGTATATTATTTGATACAAAGTGACAGAATATGAGAATTAGACTAAATATAAAAGGACCAGAGAAGAAGTGAAAAAAAACTATTAAGAAAAGCAGGAATAGAGCATGGCAAGAAGCTGGTAGCTGACTTAAAAAGGAATCTCAAGGTCTTCTACAAGCAAATAAATGAAAAAGGTGGTGAAAAAAAATTGGGCTGATTTGGATTAATAAAAGAGGAACTTTCTCTTGGAGGCAGGAAAAATAGTGGAGGTATGAAACAAGTATTTTGCATCTGTCTCTATAAAGGAAGAAGAAACTACCCAGGAGAAGAGGAGGTAACTGATATACTAGAGGAATTTACAACAGTCAAGGAATTTATAGTTGAGAGGGAACAAGTGTTAGGTTATTTTTATTTAAAATAGATAAGGCTGCTGATAATCCTTCAGTTGTTCTTAGACATAGGGGTAGTGCCAGAGGACCAGAGAATTGTGAATGTTCCACTCTTAACAAAGAACAAAACAGCTCGGGAAACAGGCCTTCGGCCTAACGAGCCCACGCCGCCACCTTGATGTTCCCACTTCTACCCATGATCCCTGTCATCGTGTCTATGTTTATTAGAACCAAATTTGAGACAATTTAGGGAGACAAGCCAAGTGTAATGATCAGAAAGCCATTCATTTAATTCAATTATTAGCAGGCCCACTGCATCACACTCCCAAACTTTTAAAACCAGTGTGTGTTATCAAAGAACTAACTTTATAAATATAACTGCTATCATGACCTGAATGAACACCTCTCCGGTATAATTCACTGTTGCTTTCTGGGCAAAACTAATCTCAAAACTAGTATCCAGAGTACAACAGACCTCTGTGGTATGGGAAGAGAATAATTCAAATTGGTGGATGAGGCTTCTGACACTGGAGCCAAATAAACTCTTGTCTGATAAATTAGTAACTTTCTATCTTAGCGGCTATGTCTGAAAGAATGCTTGGTATTACTGCAGCAGGACAGAAGTGGAAACAGACAGACAGACATGATTTAAACTAGTGAACAATCTGCAGCCCTGGGCTGTATGCGGCTCATCAAGGATCTGAGTGCAGCCCACAAGACATTTTGCTGCCCACTGCCATATGTGCAAAGAACAAAGAAAATTGTAGCACAGGAACAGGGCCTTCGGCCCTACAAACCTGCACTGACCATGTTTAACTAAAACCCTCTACCCTTCCTGTCACCATTTCTCTCTATTCCCATCCCATTCATGTACTTGTCAAGATGCCCTTTAACAGTCACTACCGTATCCACTTCCACTATCTCCCCCAGCAATGAGTTCCAGGCACCCACTACTCTCAGTATAAAAATACCATACATCTCCTTTAAACCTTGCCCTTCACATCTTAAATCTAAGCCCAATAGTAATTGACTCTTCCACCTTGGAAAAAAGCTTCTGATTATTTACTCTGTCCATACCTCCCATAATCTTGTAGACTCCAACAGGTCTTCCCTCAATCTCCATCGCTCGACTGAGAACAAACCAAGTTTCTCCAACCTCTCCTCACAACTAATGCCCTCCATATCAGGCAAAATCCTGGTAAATCTTTTCTGTACCCTCTCCAAAGCCTCCGCATCCTTCAGGTAGTGTGGCGACTAGAACTGAACACAAGATTCCAAGTGTGGCCTCACTAAAGTTCTGTAAAGCTGCAACACGACTTGCCAATTTTTAAACCCAATACCCCGGCCAATGAAGGCAAGCATGCCATATGCCTTCTTGGCTACCTTCTCCATTTGCATTGCCATTTTCAGTGACCTGTGTACCTGTACACCCAGATCACTTTGCCAATCAATACTCTTAAGGGTTCTGCCATTTACTGTATTTTTCCTATCTATATTAGACCTTCCAAAATGCATTATCTCTCATTTTTGTTCAAAAAGGGATGCAGAATAAAGTTGGCAACCATAAATCAGTCAGTTTGGTGGCAGGAAACATCTGGAAACTTTAGTTCAGAGCAAAATGAATCATCACTTAGACAAATGCAGGATAATTAAGAAAAACCTACATGGATTCATTAACGGAAAATCATGTTTTACTAACTTGCTTGCATTTTTTTGAGGCAGTAACGAAGAAGTTGATAAGAGGAATGATGTTGATGAGATGTATATGGAAAGACATTTGATACAGTGCCACACAACATTTTGTGAGCAAAATTCTAGCTCAGGAATAAAAAACAAAGTAGGTACTTAGATGAGAAATTAGCTGCGTGAATTAAATTGCTTTCTGAAGAGAAAGAATATGTAAGGTTTTGGGGATAAGGCAGGGGACTGGGACTAGATCGTATGCTTTTTCAGAGATTCATGGAATTCAGAGATGTGGAATTGATGGGCTGAATGGACTCCTGCTGCTCTATAAATATCTTGTGATATGTTTCCTTAATGATTTGAGGTTGTGATTGGCTCTCTTTATTTGAGAATGATGTTGAGGTTGTGGGAAGGTAAGGGAGAAGCTATAGGAAAATGCAGAACTGTCAGACATTTCGCTGGTGCTAATATAATTATGTCCAGACAACAAATGTTCAATCTCTTGAAGAGAATTGGCTGGAATAGAAGCTATCTGGAAGAGTGTCACAGTTTGTGTGTTATTCTAAACTGTTTTAACATGTTTTAGAACTGCATATGAACTTGCTACTATAAGCATATTGCTGATGTATCATTAAATCCAGAAAATTTAACAGAATAGAGTAGTATGTCCAGTTGTGGACACTACACTTCACAAAAAGCATACAAAACAGAATTACATGGATGGTTCCCGGGATGGATAGGTTGGAGACGTGCAAATTGTGTTCCCATGAGAAATGAAAGCTAAAATTTCAGCTATTATAATCATGGAAAGCTCAGATGGAGCAAATCTGTAGAAACTTATTTTGAATATTCAAAGAGTAAATAAACAAGGGTTACAGATTAAAGTTGCTTGGCAAAGGAAATGGGGAAACATGAGTGGGAACTTGAAGAGCACATTGTAAGGAAGAACTACTACTAACTAGATTGGCTTTTGAAAGAGCTGGTGCAAACTTGAGAGACCAAACGGCCTCCTGTGCTGTACTATTTTGTGATTTCCTATCAGCACACCTGCTTTATGAATTAGCTTTGCCTGTAAATTCAAGGTTAGTTTGAACAACTTCCTTTTCTCCACTAATCCTCCCTGCATGAAGAAAGATTGAATTTTCTTTGCTGTTCATGCTATCTTCTTCCATTGTCCATTTTATCAGGATTGTATTACTCCATGTGAAGGTATAAAGGGGCTTTTGGGCATTCCCAGGACGGACAGTCCTGTTAGGCTTATGGGCTTGGTGCCAAAACAGGGAATCATAATAAAGAGCTAAAGAATTGAATTGAGGAAAATGGATATTTCTTAGGCATATCTTCTTATAGGGTATACATATATCTAACAGTAAAAACTGCATTAGAAAGTTAAAAATGTAACCTATTGTGTGCTATCCTTGCATAAATGATTTTTAGTTCCCACTCAGTTTTTTCCAAGGCTCTTGGACTAGCGAGACTTGAGCATTGTCTGTTAAATTCGCCAAATCTGTGAGGGTAAAACCTTGGATATCAAGCCCCTATATCTTTAACAATTCTCCCTCAAAGTCAGTAATAACTCTTACAAGGCTTCTGAGACTTAATGACAATAAGCTTTTTCTCGGAATAAATGTGTAAATAGGAAAATTGTCCGGCCTGACCTTGCTGGTGAAAGACTAAATTTAAAGAGCAGCTGTTACAATTAGCAGAATGAAAATAAATATAGACATTAGCATTTGAACATATAAATTGGGGGCAGGAGTAGGCTGGCTGTTCGGCCCTTTGAGCCTTCTCTGCCATTTGACAAGATCATGACTGATTAAATTGTGGCCTCAACTCCATCCTCCTACCAATTTACTGCCTGTACCCTTTAACTCCTTTCTTGGTCAAGAATTGTATCTAACTCAGCCTTCAAAATGTTCAATGATCCAGCCTCTACTGCTCTCTGGGAAAGAAAATTCCACAGATTCATAACTCTGAGAGAGAAATTCTCATCTCCATTTTAAATGGGCGACCCTTTACTTTTAGTCTGTGAACCCACCCTGTGAAGTTCTGTCTGGAGGATCACCTGTCATTCTTCTAAACTTGAATGGATGCAGACCGCATCCTGTCTGATCTTTCCTCATAAGATATCCTCTTCATCTCAGGAATCAGTTGAGTGAATCTTAACTGTCTCTGAATCTTAACTACTACTTATGCAATTATATCCTTTCCAAGTAAGGAGATCAAAACTATTCACAGTAGTCTAGATGCGATCACACCAATGCTCTGTGCAACTGTAGCAAAACCTCATTATTTTAATATTCTATTTCCCTTTCAGTGTATGAATCCATTTTCATTTGCTGTACCTGCATACTAACATCCTCTTATTGATGAGCTAGGATGTCCCATTCCCCCTGTATTGTAAGGTTCTGCAATTTCTCACATTTGAATAATATTTCATTTTCTTTCCTTCCTGCCAAAGCGGACAAGTTATACAAGGGATACAGACTCGTCATCATCAAAGGACTCGTCACAGAAAACAGCTTATGATTATCCTCTTTTAGTCAGCCAGTAATGTCACTATTGATTCTTTCTTTCTGTCTTTATTTTCTTTTATATGAGCTTCAGAGATAGAACTTCATCAAATGTCATCCAGAACCTGGAGTTAATTCATATTGAATGGATGCATCTTGCTTGCTAATTGATTCACCTCTTCACTGAATCCCAGTTGATAAATGAGGCATGACCTTCTGTTTTCAAAGACCATGTTGAGTATCCGTTATGCTTTCTGTGCAGTTCAGATGCATATTGAAGGCCTTGAATAAAACTTCAGTTTCCTTATTATTAATGTCAATGTGGAACATTAGTCTTTGTCGTCTTTTTCTGATCATATAGGTTACGTTCACTGTTTCAAAGATTTCAAACCCCTGTATCAACTGCATCGCTAAAACATTAACTTGCTCTATTTCCTCAAGGATTCTATGGAGTAGCCCATATGACCCATGTACTTATTAGGCATTTGATGTATTAAGCTTTTATGCACTACGTGGATCACTGACTTTTTGTTAGGTTAGATTCCTGTGCCAGGTTGAATAGATTATGAATTTGTGCATTTCCACTCAAGCAGACTGACATAACTGAATGTATTAAATTAATTATGCATTGCCTGACCAGCTATATGAAGTATTTCCTCCAACATTTAGGATCTTAGTGATAAGTGATAATACTCCATCTGCTTAATACATGTGATGGAACAAACTTGTTTAGCTCCTTCTTGTTCATTTTCATGTTCTCCCTGCCCTGTCTCAAGTCTTACCTCTTTCAGTATGCATTTTAATCTGGAATAGATTGTGTATTTGCACCCATTTCAAAGATTTCATACAATTCCTGTCTCATTCAGTGAATTTTCATAGCATTAACTTAGGTCACAGTAATTGAATGGCTTCCCCCAGTTGCAGATTCTCAATTATAAAAGGCTGGATTTTCCCAGCCCCATGGAGGGAAGAGGTCTAGGAAAATAGCAGGACCTGTGTCAGGGCCTCTCAGGGATTTACCCAGGTGTAGATGAGACCAGGGTCATCTGATTTCTCAATAGAAATGAGCTGCTAGTTAGTCTAATTAAGACACAAGAATACAAAAAATAGAAGCAGGAGAGACCACCTAGCTATTGAGCCTGGTCTGCCATGCAGTACAATCATTGCAGAATCATAAGTTTCAACACCACTCTTCCTATCAATTTCCCATTTCCCTGATTTCCCTGAGAAATCAAACATTTATCTATCCTAGACATCCTATTCAACGATAGAGTATCTACAATCCTCCAGGATAGAGAATTCCAAAATTCCACAACCCTTAAGTGAAGTAATTTTTTGTCTTAGTCCAAAATGAGTGGCCTCTTATCCTGAGGGTGCAACCCCATATTTTAGGTTCTCCTATTGGTGAAAACAATCTGTCAACATGCTCACTGTCAACCTCCTTCAGAATTTTTTGTTTCATTGAGATTGATTTCTCATTCTTATTCATTCCAGAAATATAGGCCCAGTTTATTTGGTCTGTCATCATAGGACAATACCTCATCCCAAGGGACCAATTTAGCAAACTTGCACCACCTACATCCTTTTTTAAAGATGGAGATGCAAAACAGCACACAGTGCTCCAGATGAGGTCTCACCAAAGCCCTGTACAAATATAGTAGAACTTCTTTCTTCCTGTACTCGAATACCTTGCTGTAAAGGGCAACATACAATTTGCCTTTCTCACTAGTTGTTACACCTGCATGCTAATTTTCTGTTTTCCATGTATGAGTAATGCAAATTTCTTTGAACAGTAACACTTATAAGCTTTTCCCTTTCAAAAGGTATTCAGCTTTTCTATTCTTACAACCAAAGTAAATTATGTCATGCTTTCCTGTGTTATGCCCTGTCTGCCATCTTGTTACGCGTTCATTTCACCTGACTTTGTAGCTTTATAGTTTTTCTTTGTCCTCTCCACTGCTTATTTTTCTGCCTGGCTTTGTATCATTAGCAAGCCGAGATACATTGCTCTCTGTCTCTTCGTCCAATTTGTTAATATAGATTATATTAATAATGTAGCTTAATAGAGGATAACTGAGGTCCCAGCACTGATGGTTGCAGCTGGCCAGTATTATTGCCTACCTACTTGAAAAAGCCTCATTTGTGCCCATTTTCTGCTTCCTGTCTTTTAACCAGTCCTTGATCCATGCCTATATGCTATCCCCAGCTTTGTGAGCCTTTATCATGTCTATAAACCCTCTTTGCAGCACCTTACCAGTGATGTTGGATGGGCTCCCACTCCATGTCTTGAGTCATGAGCACGTTGGAGGCATCTTCTGAGTGGCGGACCAGAGGCTCCATGCTCAAACGATGAAGATTCAACCCTATCAATGAACTTGTGGAGTTGTTTCTCCTCCATTCCAATGTCCCTCTTGGCTTCAGGTGTCTTCAGAATGTTGACTGCTTCAGCAGGGCCCTAGCCTTCCTAGTGCTGCCCAGGCTGCAGAATTGCCAGATCTTTGGTTTGACTCTCAGCATCGTAACCCCACCTCCTGGAATATTACACCCTGTTTTGCAAGATTATGATCCTTTTTTTGGTCCTGATGCTAGTGTTTCTGAAGCCCACAGGAAAATCCAACACATAAATTGGATGTGCACAAATGATGGTTAAAAGAGTTCACAGTTTTCATACCTATGGAATATACATCAAGAGTTTGGACTCTGCTTTATTTTATGTTCTTTTATGTCAATTTTTATGATTGTTCATATTCTAACAAGAATGAAAGGATATTTGAGTATTGTCTGACATTAGCATAATGAGATAGATTGCATCATTGGGTCTGACTTGCAGGCTGTGGTAGCAAAGAAAACTACAAGCCTAGATATGTAGCATGACTTGGGTTTGGAATCTTTTGGAATCTGCTTTCTTCCAGGTTCCTTGATGTCAAAATATGTTTCCATTTTTCTTGTGTAATTTTCTAGCAATGCCTTCCATTTAATTCTTCTACTCATCAACATGAAATATCGACAAGTTATGGAACTTGGGAAGTGTGATACTGTGCTATGAATATATTTTCTGTTTATGGTGGGACCGCATTAAAATGCAGTGTTTTGTTACAAGCAATCAGTTTGTCTTGAGAAATGTAGAGATGCTGGAAAACAGGATAATTACATATTTTAGCCATATAAAGTATTTAATTAGCAGAAGGCTTAATGAGCTGTTGACTATCAAAAAAGAGAAGCTTTGAGTGTTTTCTTGATTAAAGCAATGGAAAGGTGAGTTAAGTGTACAGGGTCATATAGTCATCTACTATTAGAGATGGGAGAAGCCAGGTTTGTAGCAGAGCGGAACAGTTTTCAGAGTTCAGTTTTTGAAGAGGGCTGTTTAAGGATAGCAGCCTACTCTGGCTTCTTTTATCTCTCTCACTGCCTCTCGCTCTGGCCGCCCCTGCCTCTCGCTCTGGCCGCCCCTGCCTCTCGCTCTGGCCGCCCCTCCCCTCTCTCGCTCCCCCGTTCTACAAAATCTCTCTGGAAGCTCCAAAGCTGTTAGTAAAGGTTAGAATAAATATGCCTGGAGTGGTTATTACTTTTTAAACGGGGTTAAAGTCTAAGATAAATATTGCTTTTTGGAACTTAACAGGAGTTTTTTTATCATGTTTAAAGATTATTCAGTGGTTAAGAGTTAAACAGTTTTTACTTTCATTTTGTTACAGTTATGCTTATAAGAAATAGGAGCAGGAGTAGGCCATCCAGCCCCTTGAACCTGCCCCGCCATTCAATAAAATCATGGCTGATCTATAGTGGTTCAGTACCACTTTCCTGCTTTCTCCCCATAACCCTTAATTCCCTTGTCAATCAACTCTTGACTTGAACATATTCAGCGAGGAAGCCTCCATCACCTCATCAGGCAGAGAATTCCAAAGATTCACCACCCTTTGCGTGAAGGAAGTCCTCCACAACTCTTATCTGTACCACCACCACCCACCACCAACCACCAACCCCCCCTCCCCCCCAAAAATCTTGAGGCTGTACCCTTTAGTCCTGCTATCTTTGCTAAGCAGGAAGAGTGTCTCAACCTCTACCCTATTGTCTTATACATCTCTATAAGATCCCCTCTCAGCCTTTTAAGCTCTAAAGAGTACAAACCTAGCCTATTGAGTCTCTCCTCATAATCCAACGCCCTCATCTCTGGTATCAGCTTAGTAAACCTTCTCTGTACCACCTCCAAGGCCAATATATCCTTCCTCGAATGCGGCGACCAAAACTGCACACCGTACTCCAGCTACAGCCTCACCAGCACCCTATACAGCTACAACAGAACCTCCCTACTTTTATATTCTATCCCCTGAGCTATAAAGGCCAACATTGCATTCACTTTCTTAATCACCTGCTGCACCTGCATACTGTATTTTTGCGATTCATGCACAAGGACCCCCAGGTCCCTCTGCACTGTCATATGCTGCAGCTTTTTGCCATTTAAATAGTAATCCTTCCTACCATTATTCCTACCAAAGTGGATAACCTCATACCTGCTAACATTATCCTCCATCTGCCAGATACTTAACCTTACTGATCATCTTTTAAAATTCTAAAGACTCTAAAAACAATTTCTACAGATTGGAGGGTAGCTGAGGTAACCTCATTATTTAACAAGGAGGCAGAGAGAAAACAGGGAATTATAGACCAGTCAGCCTGACGTTGGTAGTAGGAAAAAGCTAGAGTCCATTATAGAAGATTTAATTGCAGAGCACTTGGAAAACATTGGCAGGGTTGAACAGAGTCAACATGGATTTATAAAAGGTAAATTATGCCTGAAAAATCTACTGAATCTACTGCAACCAGTAGAACTGATGAAGGGGAACCACTACGTGTGATTTATTTGGACTTTCAGAAGGCTTTTGACAAGGACCCACTAAAACTAAAATCATACGGGATTTGGGTCGGACTGGCTAGATGGATACAGAACTTGCTTGGTTATAGGAGACAGCAAGTAGCAGTGGAAGGGTGTTTTTCGTAATGGAGATCTGCAGCTCGTGGTTCTGCAGAGATCAGTACTGGGACTTCTGTTGTTTGTAGTGTATATAAATGATCTTGAGGAAAATGTGAGAAGTCTGATTAGTAGGTTTGTGGATGCCACGAAGATTGGTGGAGATGCTGATACTGCTGAGGATTGTCAGAGGATACAACAAGATATGGATAGATTGGAGACTTGGACACAGAAACGGCAGATGGAGTCTTATCCGGACAAAGGCAAGGTAATGTCCAGATCATGACCAACCTGTCCTGGTCCCTTCATGCCCGTGCTGTTCTTAAGAAAGCTCACCAATGCCTCTACTTTCTCAGAAAAGTAAGGAAATTTGGCATGTCCACTACAACTCTCACCGACTTTTACAGATGCATTATAGAAAGCATTCTTTCCAGATATATCACAGCTTGGTATGGTTCCAGCTCTGTCCAAGACTTCAATAAACTACAAAGGGTCATAGTGAATCCCAGTCCATCATGCAAACCAGCCTCCCAGCTATTGATACTCTACATTTCCTGCTGCCTCCTAAAAGTAGTCAGTTGCGAAAGAAAAATATATAGAAGTCTGAGATTGTACCAAACAACTCAAGAACAGCATCTCTCCTGCTGCCATCAGACTTTTGAATGGACCTACCATATATTAAACTGATCTTTCTCTACACTCTAGCCAGAACTGTAACACTGTGACTCTGCGCCCTGTCTCCTTTTCTTTTCTCTTATGTACTCCAATGCTTTGTCTGTATAACTCGCATTAACATGACCATAATAATGGTGGAGATAACTTGAAAGGCCGATTGATCTATTCCTGCTCCTATTTTCTATGTTTCTATGTAAAATCCTGGAATTCCCACCTTAGCTGCAATGTGGATATACCTACTCGGCTTGGGACTACCAGCAGTTTACGAAGACGACTCACCATTGCCATCTCAAGGCAATTGGGGATGGGTAGTAAATGCTGGCCTTTCCAGTGGCACCCACGTCCCATGAAACAATTACAAAAGCTTGCTGCCGAGGTATTGGAAGGAAGAATCTCCACATATTAAATGAGAAACGGATCTAACAGTAGTCACTATACCCATTTATTTCTTAAGAGTACTGATGATGAGACTCCGATATCAATGCCCTAAGAAATGGCATTTCATTGCACTGCAATCTCGCAAAATAAAACTGGAGAATGTTAAATGCAAGCTGTCTGGAAAAGTGTACAACATTTCCAAAATGTCTGCCTTCATTTAACTCAGTGAGTAAACGCATTCCATAGTGTAACATGAAACAATCTAGGACAATCTGCACTGGAGTAGTTAGCCTGAAACAGATTCTCAGTGTTAAAGTTGGCTTCAGTAATATGGACCAGAAATAACTTCCATTTATATAGTGCCTTTTATAATTCAACTTTCATTTTTACAAATCCATCCTTCTGAAAGATTAAATTTGTTAAATTGATGAGCAACCGAGCAGCAATACAATGCCAGGAGCTCAGCAGAACTCTCTTGGCCTGAGTACAAATACATTATTTCTGTTGTGTGCAGAAGCTTTCACTGCTTTCAGTCGGACAGGTAATGACCCAGAGCAGACGAATGATATAAAGATTGCGAGTGAGTGAAATAAATTTTATTTCTGCTGCTGGCGACTGCTGCAGTGATTTTATACAAATTGCTCAGTCCATGAAAGCATTTTAATCTGTTTTGCCAAAAAAAAAGCAGGTGGATGTTGATGCCAGAAGAGATGAGACAAGCTGAAGGTAGCTCAATACAGATGCAGATATTTTTTAAAGAAAGAGGCTTAAAGTAGGCCAATTATCTGTTTTAAACTGCCAACCATTTTCAGATGCAGTATGTTTATAAAATCTTTGTGCAACCCTTGTGTACAGGGTACTGGTGAGGCCGCAGCTGAGTACTGTGTGCAGTTTTGGGCGCCGCATTTGCGGAAGAATATATTGTAGGGAGTGCAGAGAAGGTTCACTTGACTGATACCGGAGATGAGGGGGTTAGCCTATGAAGAGAGGTTGACTAGACTGGGTCTGTACTCTTTGGGTTTAGAAGGCTGAGAGGGAATCTTATAGAGACGTTTAAGATAATGAAAAGGATAGATTCTTCCCGCTTAGAAAGGATAGCAAACTAGAGGACACAGCCTCAAAATAAGGCAGGGGGGTACAGTTTAGATCAGAGTTGAGGAGGAACTTCTTCACTCAAAGGGTGGTGAATCTCTGGAATTCTCTGCTGTTGAAGTGGTGCAGGCTATCTCGCTGAATATGTTTAAGTCACGGATAGGTAGGTTTGTGATAGACAAGGGAATTAAGGGTTATGGGGAGAAAACGGGAAAGTGGAACTGATCCACTTCAGATCAGCCATGATCTTATTGAATGGCGGAGCAGACTCGAAGAGCTAGATGGCCTACTTCTGCTACTATTTCTTATGTTCTTAATATCAAACTATAACCTTCTATGTCAACACCATTGAAACAAATTATTGAAGGCCTTTGAGAGCATAATTCTTAAAGAATTTGCTATGTTGATATTGTTAATTCCATGTCAATCTTCATGGAATCATTCATGAATGCTGGAGAAGGTTTTTTTAATGAATTGGAAAATCGAATAAATTGAATAATGCACTTATGGATTCATAGTATCCCTACAGTGCAAAACAAGGTCATTTGGCCCATCAAGTCTGCCCCAACTGTCCATCTGAATATCTTACCCAGGCTCTATCCCTATATCCTTACATAATCCCCCTAACTAAGATCTTGAGATACTAAGATATAATTTAGCATGGCCAATCCACCTAACCTGTTTAAAACAGATAACCTAACCTCCCCATCTTTGGACTGGAGGAGGAAAGTGGAGCACCCAGAGAGAACTGACATGTGGAGAATGTACAGACTCTGCACAGATGGTCATCCAAGGCCGGAATTGAACCTGGATCCCTGAAGTTGCGAGGCGGTAGTGTTAACCATTGTGCCACCATGCTGCCAAAAGGTGTTGAAGCTTGGAAATTTAAGCAAGATTGTTCTGAAATTTTGAACTATGCTTTCGTATTTAACAGTTTGTTTCTATCATGTAAATCTACAGTTATTTTGCTTTGCAAAAGGACTTTATAAAAGACTTGTATTGTTTTGAGCTTCATGATTGAGATATATAATTTTCTTTTTATTTTAATAGCCCCTTTTTATTTTGGGGGAAATGCTGAGTGTAAATAAACAAATAATTGCAGGAGATATTAATATCCTGTGAATGAAGCACTGAGTGTTCCTCCCCGCTGACATTTCACTTTCACCTGAGTTTTATTTTGATTCTTTGTTTCACACACATTTGTGTGTTCATGTTTTGATATTTTAAGAAGCCAAATTTGACATGAAATGGAATTGGAGAAATTTTGGTTTGTTGACATTTAATGGAGATGAAATAGCAAGCAGCTGGATTGAAGGAAGTGTGTGTAATCTCAGTTTAATTTAAGGGGCTCCTTCCGGTGCTGTGGAGAGCCACAAATAGATGCTACACCTGCCCTGGTTGAGGTGAACACAGACCCTCTGAAGAAGAATGAACAAACAAGAGATGATCTTGGCGAACATGATTTTGACGGCAGGTGATTTTGGAGGGAGAGGAAATTCAGAGGCTAATGAAAACGAGAAATGAGAATACAATAATGGTCTCCTTCATAATGAATGGATGATCATGAATTGAATTTCACATCACATTTCCCGTGTTTTCTTGAATATTCTGGCTGGAAATAGGAATTGACAGTTTCTATAATGAAGGTTGAAAACCTTCCTTCCTATGGGGGAAGGAGGGGTCAATAATTTCTGTTAATTAACAGATCAACCTTTGGCCATTTGAAAAAGCATGTTAATGATAAACTTGTGACATGGTTGATATTTTGCCCACATCATGTCCAAAAGAGCCAAGGTGAATATTTTTGGAGTGTGTCATTTATCCATCAGCTAATAAACAATAAGTAGCAGATTTGAACTGGAGGAACATTGTCCCAGCTCACTCTTAGATGCAGTTTCTAAGATAAACTCCAGCTGTGTATGTTTCTTAACATTATAGTCTGCATGATTTTCATCACATCAGTTTGATTAGTTAGCATCCTCTTGTTCTAAAATGTACCAATTGATTTATACGGCATTACAGGACTTCACATCTTTTCACCAGACATAATGGCACATGTGGCCCCATCATTACATTTGTCTGTAAATGTGATGAGCACAGGAATTACTGGATTCATATGTCTCTGTGTGTATCAGGGTTTCATCACACAACAGAGAAAGCTGGACAACTCCTGCTCAATCTCTGAAATGCTGGGCATCAGCATGAAATATTTTTTATACGCTTGGCTGAATTTGTGGCAGAATCTTAGTAGCAGAAGCTCATCTCTGGAAAACTGCAGCAGTGGAAGAATCAGTCTTGTCAGACAATAGCATGTAAATAATATCTTTGGCAATGTGGTCAACAGTAACAGCTTGCATTTATATAGCACCTTTAAGGTAGCAAAAGGTTCCAAGGTGCATTGCAAGAGCACATCTACCACTTACCTGCAGTTGCAGATATTCAGCTGCACAGTTATACTCTGCTGGCAAATGATATTGTTACCTAGCAGTATCAAAAATTGTCTCACTCCAGTATCTTCAGAGGATTATCCCGTAAATAATCTTTAGGAGTTCTGTGATATAAGACCTTGACAATTCACAGATATAGAATGAGTGAGGCATTGTAGTGTCAGTGGCCAAAAATGGATGTGAAATTTATTTGATTCTAAAATAATGATTTTCATTTATATAGTACTCTTCAGACTGCTGAACCCATTGCATTTTAAAGACAGCGTAGAACTTTGCACTGTTTGCGGTCACTGTTGCAATGTCGGAATCATCACAATACTCATTGGTTTTTGCAGCATTATAGGAGTTCACATCTTTTGATTAGTTGAGGGATGACAGTTGGCCAAGGAATGAAGAAATATGACTACCTTAACTTAATGCATTTATGCAGATAGGATTTTTAAAATCAGATGGGTTTTGAGTGTTTTTCTTAATTTTTGTTTAGTTTCTTTCCTCTGTAAATTTTAATGTTTTATTGATGTGTTTTCAAAACACTACTTAACACAAGTGAATAATCCTACTTTCAAAATACATGTGCTTTATTACAAATCTGCATGTAATCTTGGCCGCTGCTGAGAATAGGCAATACCTGATTTGCCATCAGGATCTATTGACATCGATCCCAACGTGTCTTGTATAAAAGAATCGTGACCATCACATTTGTGGCAGTAACTAGCCAAAGTGAATCGACAATCAAATATGAAGATTGTTCATTGGAAATTAACATTACCTCACACAAGAATGCTAATGCACAGCAGGAGGCTGATTGAACTCCTTTAAGAAGCAGAGAACTAGCCCTGGATGAATTTATTTGATGCTACTCACTGTAGATAGGAAGGAAGTGAAAACTCAGTTTATTCTGTCCAATAAGAATCTCGCATGAAAAACCAAATTTTGTGCATATATATTTTGGTAAAACTTGTAAAGTGAGTAGCATTTTCACAGATGTATTAACTAACTTAAGTATTTTGATTAATTCTAGTAATTTTTTTTGATGGTCATTCCTGTTTTTCCATTGAATTGTAGTGATTTGAAAATGGAAATAGCAGGATATGTTTTGTCTCCAGGCTCTGGGTCTAACTTGTTTGACAAAACAAGTCAAAAGTTGTTTTAGTCACTGTCTTCGTGTGAACCCAGCAATGGACATTAATATGCCATGCATTCTGTGGCTTGCAATGGCCCATCTCCCTGCAGTCAGTATATCTTGAAAGGACGAGGAAGGCCAAAGGATGAGATAAGGCCTAAAACCCAACCAAAGCAATTCTCCAGCTAATTGCTATCTAATAGTGAGTATCATCTTCAAAGGCAATGTGCCAGTGTTTTTATGGCTTCCTTAGCTTGAGTTTGAATGTCATCCAAACTTGGCCTATAATTATTTCATACAAATTAAATCTGATGGTGAAGGTTGAGATAAAATCTCATTCATTATATTATAGATTTTAAATTGAGAAAGCTTTGGACTTTTGTTAAAAGGAGGCAGTTAAAAAGTGTAAGAAATTGGAGAAGGAATAAGTTATTTGGTCCCTTGAGCTTGTTTTGCCATTCAATAATATGGCTGATCTTACATATCAACTCCACTTTTCCATCCGATCCCTCGATTCCCTTGGTGTTTAAAAAAAAATTTAGCGAACATGGTTTTGAAAATGCTTATTAGCTGAATGCCAGAGCTCTTGAGGGGTAACCTCTAAGTGAAGTGATTTCTCATCTTAATCTTAAAAAATACAGATCCTTATTCTGCAATTATAGCTCTGAGTTCTGGATTCTAAGGCTAGGGTGAAATAGCCTCTCAGTATCTACCCAGCCAAGCCTGTGCTTAATCTTTTATATTTCAATGAACCTTTCTTTTCTTTCAAACTCTATACAATATAGGTTTGTTCTATCAACTTCTCCTGTTTGAGTAATTTATTTTTGCTAGCCACATGCTTTCTTCGTATAACTTGTACAAGTATTTATCACAGTTTTAAAAAATTATAGTGGAAATAGTTTCTTAAACATATATTTGTATGCACTGGTGTTTTTGGAATCATGATATTATTTAGTATTAAATTCTCTGAAATGATGCAGCAACATTTGAAAATAATCAGTACTACTCAGAACTTACTACGAGTAAGAATAATTTGTAGAAATGGTATTGTAAAATTAAAATTAATGCGCTGGTCACCATCAACTCTCCACATCAGAGTTTGACTATTTTGACTGAATAGATTAGCTTTAACTCGCAAAACGAATACATACATGTACTTTATTTTCAAATTTGTTCATAAAAGTTATATTTTGTTTAGATTAGTGATGGACAACCTAGGTTAGTAAGTGGGCTACATGAGTGACTTTTTATTAGATTTAATTTATTGTCACATGTATTGGGATACAGTGAAACATATTGTTTCTTGCGTAGAACAGAGAAAAATTATACCCTTCGCAAACTACATAGGATAGAAGGAAAGAAAAAGGCGCAGAATAGAGTCTTACAGTCATAGTTAGGTACCAAGAAAGGTCAGTTTAATATATGGTAGGTCCATTCAAAAGTCCCTTCATTTCAGAGGGTCGCAAGATTAAAATTGGGTTTGTTCACTCACCATGATTCCATGGAAAGGATTGAATATTTTTAATACATGTTAAATGTTTCATAAGTTATAGAAAATGCTTAATCATTTATATATTAATGGAATTATTTAAGTTAGATCATAAAAACAAAAGAAATATGTTTATGCTTTGACTGTTTGTGGAGAATATTGACTGTGAGAGCCAAACATGGCTCTCACAGTCAATATTGTGAGCAATATGCATGTGCCTCATTTCACAAGCCTTTGTTTTACATGTAAATCACTCTAGTCATATGGGGGTAGGGAAAAGGATCATATGAATGGAACTAGCAAAATATGGCCATCCTACACTGGGATTCTTTGAGACAGGATTTATTCCCACTTGGAAATAAGTGGATGTATTAGTGAGAGGCAATGTGGTTTTGAGAAGGGGAGGTCGTGTCTCACAAACTTGAACGAGTTTTTGGAGGAAGTGACGAAGATGATTGATGAGGGTAGGACAGTGGATGTTGTCAGTAAGGCCTTTGACAAGGTCCCTCATGGCAGACTGGTGCAGAAGGTGAAGTCGCATGGGATCAGGGGTGAGCTGGCAAGGTGGATACAAAACTGGCTCAGTCAAAGAACTCAGTAAGAATCTAGCAACACCAATTTTAAATCCAACTGATTTATTTGATAGTAAATTTGCGAGCTTTCGAGCTGTCTTCGTCAGGCAAATGCAGTGTTCTGGTCTTGCAATAGCACACGTATCAACACAGACAGTCACAGATTGCTGATTAGAATGCGAATCCTTACATCTAACCTGCTATTCAAGTGTTAAAGTGGCTAACAATGTGTGTGAAGGGAATCCTCAGGACTGTCTGTGTTGTTATGTGTGCTATTGCAGACCAGAACACTGCATTTGCCTGACGAAGACACAGTGTTGAAAGCTCGCAAATTTACTATCAAATAAATCGGTTGGATTTAAAATTTGTGTTGCTAGATTCTTACTGAGTTCTTACTACCCCAATCCAACGCTGGCATCTCTACATCAGTCAAAGAAGACAGAGGATAGCAGTTGAATGGTGGCATTTCTGAATGGAGGGCTGTGACAAGTATTGTTTCTCAGGGGTCAGTGCTGGGACCTTTGCTGTTTGTAATACATATATAAATGATTTGGAGGAAAATGTAATGGATTGATCAGTAAGTTTGCGGATGGCACAAGGTTGGTGAATTTACGGATAGCAATGACGACCATCAGAGGATACAGCAGGATATAAATCAATTGGAAACTTGGGCAGAGAGATGGCAGATGGATTTCAATCCAGACAAATGTGAGATAATGCATTTTGGAAGGTCTAATATAGATAGGAAAAGTACAGTAAATGGCAGAACCCTTAAGAGTATTGATTGGCAAAGTGATCTGAGTGTACAGGTACACAGGTCACTGAAAATGGCAATGCAGATGGAGAAGATAGCCAAAAAGGCATATGGCATGCTTGCCTTCATTGGCTGGGGTATTGGGTTTAAAAATTGGCAAGTCGTGTTGCAGCTTTACAGAACTTTAGTGAGGCCACACTTGGAATCTTGTGTTCAGTTCTAGTCGCCACACTACCTGAAGGATGCGGAGGCTTTGGAGAGGGTACAGAAAAGATTTACCAGGATTTTGCCTGATATGGAGGGCATTAGTTGTGAGGAGAGGTTGGAGAAACTTGGTTTGTTCTCAGTCGAGCGATGGAGATTGAGGGAAGACCTGTTGGAGTCTACAAGATTATGGGAGGTATGGACAGAGTAAATAATCAGAAGCTTTTTTCCAAGGTGGAAGAGTCAATTACTATTGGGCTTAGATTTAAGATGTGAAGGGCAAGGTTTAAAGGAGATGTATGGTATTTTTATACTGAGAGTAGTGGGTGCCTGGAACTCATTGCTGGGGGAGATAGTGGAAGTGGATACGGTAGTGACTGTTAAAGGGCATCTTGACAAGTACATGAATGGGATGGGAATAGAGAGAAATGGTGACAGGAAGGGTAGAGGGTTTTAGTTAAACATGGTCAGTGCAGGTTTGTAGGGCCGAAGGCCCTGTTCCTGTGCTACAATTTTCTTTGTTCTTTGCACACATGGCAGTGGGCAGCAAAATGTCTTGTGGGCTGCACTCAGATCCTTGATGAGCCGCATACAGCCCAGGGCTGCAGATTGTCCACTAGTTTAAATCATGTCTGTCTGTCTGTTTCCACTTCTGTCCTGCTGCAGTAATACCAAGCATTCTTTCAGACATAGCCGCTAAGATAGAAAGTTACTAATTTATTAGACAAGAGTTTATTTAGCTCTTTGCTCAAAAACGTACCCTGTCTCCAGAGTCAGAAGTCTCATCCACCAATTTGAATTATTCTCTTCCCATACCACAGAGGTCTGTTGTATTCTGGATACTAGTTTTGAGATTAGTTTTGCCCAGAAAGCAACAGTGAATTATACCGGAGAGGTGTTCATTCGGGTCATGATAGCAGTTATATTTATAAAGTTAGTTCTTTGATAACACACACTGGTTTTAAAAGTTTGGGAGTGTGATGCAGTGGGCCTGCTAATAATTGAATTAAATGAATGGCTTTCTGATCATTACACTTGCCTTGTCTCCCTAAATTGTCTCAAATTTGGTTCTAATAAACATAGACAGGATGACAGGGATCATAGGTAGAAGTAGGAACATCAAGATGGCGGCGTGGGCTCGTTGGGCCGAAGGGCCTGTTTCTCATGCTGTTTTGTTTTTTGTTCTTTGTTCTTTGTTCTTTATGCTAAAACTACCCCAGGTTCATTTCTGATTCTTACAGTTATCAGGACTCGCCCATCATCTTGCAATATCCTAATTTAAATTATGAATGCACTTATGGAAAGGACTTTTAATGTTGTATTCATCACAGGAAAACTCTGCTGAAGGTTGTGTTAAATGGATGGCTTTTTGATCATTACACTTGCTCTTCATTTAGTGTCCTTTGGAGAAACTATGACTGTAACACTACATTCTGCACACTTCATTTCCTTCTGTATGAATGGTATGCTTTATCTGTATAGAGCACAAAAAACAATACTTTTCACTGTATATTAATACATGTGACAAAAATAAATCAAATCAAATTTTGGATGTATTCTGCATAGAAAGTAAGCAACATTAAGAAAGTGATATGTGACTGTTTGCTCAATGATATTACCAATTTTTGCCTTGGGACAGCAAACACTTTTAATTTGAAGATGGGTAGAGTTCATGCTTTATGCTGCGGCAACTCTGTCATTATGTTTAAAGTAGGGATTGGCAAATTTCTGATTAACAATAAAGGGTCATGGGGATATTGAGTGTAAAAAGAATAGATGTGTCCAATCAGCCATGATTGTATTAAATGGTGGAGCAGGCTTGATGGGATGAATGGCCTACTCCTGTTCTTATGTCATGTGCAAAAAACAAGCTGGTGTTATGCACTGAACTGAGCTATTTTCATGTAATTCAGGCACTTAAGTTAGTCAGGTTTCTGACACTGCCTTGCAGCACTATTGTGTAGAAACAGGGATTATGTTACATTCTTGGGGAATGAAAGAAACCTGTCTAACGGTGCAATTGGTTGAGATGAGGCTGTCGGTCACCTGCAAAATAAAACGGATCATTTGAGCAAGCCAAGGTTGCCGCATGCTTTCCAAAGAATGCCGTCAAACTGTGGATCCTGTCTCTTGCAGTTTACTATACAATATTATGCTGCCCCCTTGTGGCACATTTGAAATAATGGAGGCTTATGATAGGAATTAATAAGCAGTCCAGCAAAGTCCGTTGTGAGTAACCATTGTCGTTTTTCACTCCGGAAGGATTATTTCAAGTCTTTTTTGATTAACTTCCTCCTTTCTGCCATCCTCTCCTGAGGATGGTCACAACTGCCACATATTGCTCCCAGCATCACCAGCTCGATTGTGCCTATCCAGAGTGACGATTGTTAATGGCTGGACTTACCTATTGAGTGTTGGCAGGTTAGGATCTTGAACACGCAGTGTGAGAGTGTGGTGGAGACAGATTCAGTTGTGGCTTTCAAAAAATAAATAGATAAGCATCTGAAGAAAAAATATGACAGGGCTATGGGGAAAGGGCAAAGGGCAACGTTTCTGCAGAGAACAGGTACAAAAACAATGGACGAAATACCTCCAGTATTTCAGTCACCTTTAAATTCAATGACAATTTGCATTTTCTTCACTGTTGCTTAGCTGAAAACAGTCAACTCACAGCTGTCCAGCTCTGGTTTTTGTGAGCAGATATTTATACAATAGGGGTGGCATGGTGGCACAGTGGTTAGCACTGCTGCCTACAGTAACAGGGGCATAGGTTTAATTCCAACATTCGGTGACAGTGTGAGTTTTCACCTTCTCCCACTATCTGAGTGGGTTTTCTCTGGGTGCTCCAGTTCCCTCCCACAATCCAAAAAATACGCAAGTGGCTTAGTGGTGCAGATATGTGGGGTCACATCGATGGGGTCTGAGTGGGATGGTCCGTCAGCAAGTTGGCGCAGACTCAATGTGCCAAATGGCCTGCTTCTGCACTGTATGGATTCTTTACTGTATAAAAGAAATGACTATATCATTCAGAACATACACTTGCTGGGTGGTAGGAGAGTTGGCCTTGAACTTTTGAATAATGTTATCTTGATTTTTTTGAGCTGTGTCCACCTGAAGAGGGTGTTATCCATGGGATTGATTGTCACCATACCCATATTTCATATTCATTTCAAGGTGGAATCGCTTACTTGGGGTTAGAACTGATGTTGTTAGGTTGTTATTTTAGATGCAAAAATACTGTGTGGATTGAGAGGGAAGACAGCTCAAATCACTCATGTCAATTAAATGAAAAAGAAAATACTGTGGGAAGCTGGCAATCTGAAATTTGATGAATTGTGTACTGTCGAAGAGCGGGTGAGTAAGTGGAACAAAATGGAAGGTCAGGAATAAGTGAGAATGTGGGAGAGATTTGACAAAGACAGGCACAAGACAAAGGGAATGTTAATGATAGTGATAAAGATTAAGTTTAAAGTTTATTTATTATTGTCACAAGTAGGCTTAATTAACATTGCACTGAACTATTGTGCAAATCCCCTAGTCGCCACACTGAGGCATCTGTTCAGTACACTGAGGGAGAATTTAGCATGGCCAATGCACCTAACCAGCACGTCTTATGGACTGTGTGAAGAAACCCATGCAGACACAGGGAGAATGTGCAAACCTCACACAGGCATTGACCAAGTTGGGAATCAAACCTGGATCCCTGGTGCTAACATGCTAACAGTGGCATAAAGGTGAATCTGTATCTTGTTCTTATTTTTCTTTTCAATGAATGCTGACCCTTCTGTGATTAACACATTTTTCTTTCTGACATCCTTTTTATTTAAAAAGAATCCTTCTCTGCTGGAAAGCAATTCAACAGTGTCAGTGATTTGAGGCTTAAACCCTGGAATCTTGAGCTTCATTGTTTCTGAGCTGAGTTGAAGATTTAATGTGCTTAAAATTGTACAAGCATTTAAAAACTGGTCTTCCGTATTTTGCATCATGACTTTGTTTATCATATTAAAATTTCAAATTATGATCAATCTGAAGATTAATCTCAGTACAGATTATTCAGAATTTATGAGGAGGGGGGAGTGGGGAAGACTGAAAGCTGGCTCGATAGATTTAAAGAGTAATCTTACCTTGACATCTCAGGTCAAGCCATTTATTTTCCTCCAGCACTGCATCCTTATCCTGAGAGCAAAGCAGCTGGCATTGACCCTATTGGAAATAGCCTTCTAATGTCCTATCCTCTGGAAGATGGAGGGTGTTCCTTCTCCTATATTAAGGCATCCAATGCCACATCAGGGACACTCTCTTGGCTTCGACTGTTTCATAGACCAGTATCACACCAGCTCAGTTGGCTGGATAGCTGGTTTGTGATGCAGAGTGATGTCAACACCATATGTTAAATTCCTGCACCGGTTATTCACTTTCTCAAACTTGTCTTTGCTTGAGATATGGTGATCCTCAGGTTAAATCATCAACAGCCTATGATCATCTGTGGCTATGATGACTTTACCTTTATCACACCAGTTCTTTCAATTCGAATCTGCACCCTGGAGGTGATGTGAAAAATTAGTTACTTCCTGATTTTTCAAAGTAAGCAAACATGTAAGATGATTAACAAGAGAGCCAAAGGAAACATAAGAAAAAATGTTTTATGTGAGTAATTAGGACTTGGAAAGCACCACCTGATGGATTGGCAGATTTAGTAGTACCCAAAAGGGAATTGACTAAATACTTTAAGACGAAAAAGTTATAGGGATATGGGAAACAGCAGAGGAGTGGGACTAACTGGATTGTTCTTTGAAAGAATTAGTACAATCTCAGTGGGCTGAAAGGCCTCTGCTGTGTTGCACAGTTCTATGATTCAAATGGTTTAATGATCATTCTGATCTTTTACAACCCACTTAAAAGGCCTCCTCCTATTCGTATGTAGATTTCTCACTACTATTCTGCCAGCTTATTGACATCTGTTTAATTCTCAATAGTTGACATTTTTAAAATGTCACAGATTCCAAAGGTAATTTTAATTTGTTTGTGTGTCATTTTATTTCATTTTTCTGTACCTCCCTTCTGTTCTTATCAATTTTTTTCTTGATACTTGGTGAAATTCTAAATATTGTGATGTTGAGCTGGGTTGTATTGGGTTGTATTCCATCAGGTTGTATTGCTTTGTGTGATTGAATGTATTGTGCACTGTATTAGGGAAATATGAATTCATTCATATTTTTAAGTTGCATGTGGAGATTGATTTTGTTGGGTTTAGTGTTGCTTTTGTATTGTATTTTGTCTGACTTGTATAAAGCACTTTGCTTTATAGAGAGAGAGGCAGAAGAAGAAGAGAGGGGAGGAGGAGAGACTCACTGCCAGCTCTCAGGGTCCTGATCCTGTGAAAAGCCTACCAGTGACATGTCAATTGCTTGATCGGCTGGTAACTTGGGCCTTCCTCAAAGAAGGCAGCGTGGGACTTCTCACCAATTGTCCAGCCAGCAACCGAGACCCCTGCCATCTCCATAAAATATCCTCCATGCTGTGTTTCAAATTTTGTGTTTGTTAAGACATTAACTATGTGTCATTTTTATTTTTAATTATCTCCCACTTTTATTTTTCCTATCAATGTTAGAAGATTCATGTTCAGAAATCTCTTCTGTAATATGAACTGCATGTATGGTGTGCTGTTGAAGGCATGAGTATTTTGGTATATGGATATAGAACTACTTAGCTCACTTACACATTTAAAAATTCTTTCCTTTGTTTCCTTGTGTAATGGATTTAATAGATGTAATAGAATTTAAAGCTGAGAGGATTGATACTTGTAATGTTCTGATTGGAGCCCACAACTATTGATTTCTGCAAACAATATGAAAGGAGCTAGTTAGCCTGTCCTGCCTGTTTAAATCATCATTTTAAAAAAATCTCACTGTACAAATAAGATTCTATAACAGAAATGTCAAGACTAAAATAGATATAATGATAATTCTTTGATTAAAAATACTTATGCTGTCCTGGTGGTTTGATTATTGCATTTTGGGAAAGTAATTTGCCTCTCCTATGACTTCAATTCCAGAAGGTGGCAGCAGTGAGATGTAAATTGTTGTCATTGCTCTGAAATTTAACACGATTGAGGTGTACGGATAGACAGTACATGGCTGTGATCTGTTAATCAGTGAATGTTATGTAATGCAAAGTTTGGTGAATCAGCATTTTGGGTTCAATAAAAGTGTCCACCTCAGAAACAAGAACATAGAAGAAACTTAAGTCCTTTGCAATGCAGTAGTCTGGTATTCAAGATTTAGCCTGAACGTGGTGGATGATCGCTTTAATTAGTGCTGGAGGTGATTGATCCTGCTGCTAAAGAATACATGTTGAGCTGTGCACGGTTAAAAGAGAGCCTCAGCTGCAGCGTTGAGGTCAAATAGCACTGCTGGAACTCAAATCAGTGTCGCACATTGACTTGGGTCACAATTTCTCTGACGCATACTTGTGACACTCATTCCCAGTGCCCACGCTGTTAACTTAACCGAAATGGCATCTAGTGCAGCCTGCACCAGAAGTATGCATTTAGGAGGGTATGGATGCCAGTTTGTACCCAAAAGGAGCATTTATATGCATTGGTGGTTCGAATCTGGAATGCATTATCTGAAAATTTGGTGAGACAGGTTCAATTGTGGATTTCAGTGGAAAATTGAATAAGCACATAATGAGAATCAATTTGCAGGGCTATCAGGAAAGGAGAGAGGAATGGAACTACCTGAATTGCTCTTGCAGAGAGCCAACATGGACATGATGGGCCAAATGACCTCCCTCTGTGCTGTAATCATTCCATAATCCAGGATTTAGATATGTTACCACGTTCATTGTACATTTAAGCCTGCTAGTTGGTATGGAAATCTCCTTGTCTCCATTGTTCCAAGACTGTTGGAGTAATCTGTATTCATGTTGTTTTATATGCAGGTTCAATTCTGCTTCTGACACTGTTGGGCTTCAGTTCATCCCAATTTTTTTAGCTGCAAGGAATGAAATCTGTGGTTCACTGAATGCTGGCAGTAGAATACGATTTTGTGGTGAAGTTTGGCACTTTGAAGATTCTTACCATATGTTCTGAGAAAGGTTTGCAAAGTAATCCATTCGCAATAAATTAATGCTCGTTGGATACTTGGGAGTAAACAGTTTGTTTTAAAACCGGTATTACTTATTTAGATTGATATAAACTATCCAGTTTAAATACTTCCTGAGATGCAACGATCAAAAATGTGGCATTTAAGGATCTGGTAATTATTAAAGCTGATGATTTCTCCAGTTGCTTTCAGCAAGTGTATTGCTGTGATTTGCTGCTTGTATCAAACTTGTGCCAAGACGGAGAGCTGATATTTGGACCAATCTAATTGTGGCAAATCAACTCTGCTTCCTGCAGAGTTTTATGCAGCTACTGTTGTTTATGCCGAAGGTTTTCACCATCAATCGGAAAGTTGTTTGTTCTGTTCTGTTATTTCTGTTACGTTTTTTGATGAATAGGTTTTTTTAAAAACCAATATTGCAATCTAAAAATATTGGTGAGTTTAGAAATAGATTGAGCCAGTAAGCCAGTCTCTCTTTGGTGGATCATCCAGTTGTTCTTCTCTCAGCACAAATGGCACAGTGGTTAGCACTGTTGCTTCACAGCTCCAGGGATCTGGGTTCAATTCTGGCCTCAGATCACTGTCTGTGTGGAGCTGACCCATTCTTCCCATGTCTGCGTGGACTTCTTCCCGGTGTTCTGGTTTTCTCCCACAGTCCAAAAATGCGCTGATTAGGTTAATTAGCTCTAGTAAATTGCTCTTTAGTGTAAAGAAGATTGATAGGGTAAATGTGTAGGGTTGCAGGAGTAGGGCCTGCGTGGCATTGTGGTCAGTGCAGACTCGATGAGCAAAATGGTCTCTTTCTGCACTGTAGAGATTCTGTGATTTCTCAGTTCCATCTCTCTGTAAAATCTAATGGTGTTTTTGAACCCAATTATGTCTTGATACACTTCCTTGTTTAGAAATTTGGGAGGCTTTTGGTTTGATTTATTATTGTCATATGTATTGGGACATAATGAAAAGAGTTGTTTCTTGAGAGCTATGCAGATAAAGCAGGCCGCTCATAGAGTACATAAAGAAGGGAAGCAATGGGTGCAGAATATAATGTTACAGTCATGGCTTGGGTGTAGCGAAAGATCAGCTTCATATACGTCTGGGCTGTTGGATTCTTAATTATGCTGGCTGCTTTTCTGAACCAGCAGCAAGTGTAGACGGAGTCAATGGATGGAAGGCTGGTTTGCGTGGGCTACATTCATGATTCTTTGTAGTTTTTTGCGGTCTTGGTCAGAGCAGGAGGCATCCCAAGCTGTGATACATCTGGAAAGGATGTTTTTTTCCTATTGTGCATCTGCAAAAATTGGTGAGAGTTGTAGCAGACATGCCAAATTTCCTTAGTTTCCTAAGGAAGTAGAGGGATTTCTTTACTGTAGCATTAGTGTGGAGGCACCAGGACAGGTTGTTGGTGAGCTGGACACCTAGAAACTTAAAGCTCTCGAACCATTTCCGTTTCTTCAGTGTTGAAGTTATCAAGGACATGTCCTCCGCTATGATTGAAGTTGATGATTATCTATTTTGTTTCACTGACATTGAAAGAGAGATTATTGTTATTGCAGCATTTCTCTAGATTCTCCATCTCTTTCCTACATTTGCCTTGTCACTGCTTGAAATCCAACCCACTACGGTGGTGTCATCAGCAAACTTGAAAATAGAATCAGAGCAGAATTTGGCTACAATCATGAATGTATAAGAAGTATCATAAGAGACTGAGGAGATAGGCTTGTGTTGTACTGGTTTTGTGAATAATTATGGAGGAGGTGTCTTTTTTTATCCTTATTGATTGTGGTCTCTGTGTTAGGAAGTCTAGGATCTAATCGTAGAGGGAAGAGAGAAATCAAAATAATGAAAGCAATCTCTGACACTTAAACCTTGTACTCCCATTACCACTATGAGAGACCTACAACGCATTTCCTCTACAATGTGTTGTACTTCATAAAGTTTATTTATTAGTCATAAGTAAGACTTACATTAACATTGCAACGAAGTTACTGTGAAATTACGCTAGTCGTCACACTTTGGTGCTTGTACGGGTCAATGCACCTAACCAGCATGTCTTTCAGACTGTGGGAGGAAACCAAAGCACCCAGAGGAAACCCACGCAGGTATGAGGAAAATGTACAAATTTCCAAACCGGGAATCGAACCTGTGTCCCTGGCACTTGAAGCAGTTGTGCTAACCACTATGCCACCCCACCACTGTGCCGCCCGTCATTGCAACAATACTTTTTTAAATTCCTATCCCATGTCATTCCCTCTCATCCTATCCCACTATTTATTTCCATGCCATCCAAACCTCATTTCACATCTCGCATGCATTCTCCCAGACTCCAGTGTTGCCCTCGCTCCTTTATCATTCATCTTACTCCCCCAACTCTTACAGAGTGCTTTATTGTGAGGTTGTTGCACAAAACTTTGGGCTGATAGATTGTTAATTAGATATTTTAAAAGTTTATTAAAACATTCGGGTACCGAGTGTAACTGGACACTTCCTCCAAATAAACCCATCTATGGAAGCTTAATCTACCTTAAATTGATCAACCTGACCAGTCCATCATACAACATTTTATAATTGCAGATTCCTTGTTCCACATCCTGTGTTGGTTATAGATCATAATTTTAAATTAATTCTGTTTTTCTTGAGTGCTCTATAATGGGATTCACCTTCAATGGTTTTGAATGGATGCTCAACAGTGCATTTTGAAGCAGTGCTGCTGTTTTCAAATTTAACTTTCATAACCTGAAAGATTATCAATTTGTTGTTGCTAATAAAATCAGGCTAAATTTCTTGTTATTCCATTCTGCTTTTAAAGACAAATGAATGAAGCTCATTTCAAATAAGGTTTGTGAAATTCATGTGCCTTGCCCTTATGTACTTACCTGCATTTTGTTAACAAGACTACATTGGATGAAATTTCCCAAATGTTTTTCTTTGGGCTGAAGAAGAATGAAAAAGCTTGAAGGCAGAGAAGGGGAGGAGGTGGAATGATGTTCCTGGGTGGAAAGGCGAAAAGGCCTTTCCCTGTCCATATTTTTCTTGTGATCTATGTATGTGCTATGTATCTATTGGCCATAATACAATGAATCATCCCCTTTGTGTGACAGACACCATCAACTTTTTGATGTAAATCTTGATGATGTACAACTGCTTGGGATTGTGTTGCTCCTTATTGCACAATCAGCTTGTGAATTCATAGTTGTTTGCTTTGATGTAGGAATAGCTTCCCTTCCTGGTAATAGTTGAGTTGCAGCATGCTAATCTATGTCTGTATGTTCGTGATCCTAGTTTCCTTCAATACTTTGCACAAAAGAAGAACCAATTCATGTTCTTAGTTGTCATACTTGCATCATTTCAAAGATGTTTTAATCCATTATTGGACTTTTTCAATTTACCATTTCTTAATATTATTGGCACATTTTTGATCAAAATAATGTTTCCATTTGAGCAGCTAACTGTTTTGAATGTAGTAGCATTAAGATGAAAATCAAAACTTTTGCAAATGATGAACAATAAAGTGCCTAATAAAACACCACATCATGTAGAATGTTTTATATTCTAAGTTTATTTAAAGCTTACCAGTTTTAACACCTCCTCCGATCTATCCATTTTCATCCTGCCAGCATCTAGTTTGCATAAAAACAATTTATTTCATTTGAAAGCCTGTGTGAACTCTTATCTCGTTTTCCTGGTTGAGGCAAAATCACAGCCTAGCAAATTAATGCTGGCAGGTTAACTGAATTGGGACAGCTGCAGTGTGGGGATCCTGGAAGATCGATCAGTTCAGATTGCCATGATCTGGACACGGCACTCTCCAGGGAACTGGCAAGTCGAGTAGGTGCTGCATGTAATATTTCCAAAAGATATTGGATTTACATACTAATTTGCCGAGTCTATCCCCTGTGGTTGATGATTGACCCAACTTCACTCAGAGCGCCTGGACTTCAATATTGATACTGTGCGTGCATATTTTCATTACTGCTGAAGCAGGAGAAGATAAAGGGCAAACCTTTTGTTTGGATACAAATTGATTATAAGGAGCAGAGAAGGGTTGCTGATGGTGTTGGCCATAAATCATAGAATCCCCAACCCTCAGATTCTCATAGAGGGGCAGACATGCTGAGGATGAAATTACTGTTGAAAGGATGGAGGGGGGGAGGGCGGAAGCGGAAATGGGTGATACCACAGAGGAAGCTGATTTCACATCATGTTTCATTTACTGTTTTGTTGAAGTTGATGGGAAATTAAAAAAATAGAAATTGACAACTTGCCAATATTTGACACCAGTTTCATCCCTGTTGGATTCAGAGGTAAATTCCACAGAAATAGATGCCCAGGTTAAGCACAGCATTAACGGACAAACAGTTGTATCCAAATTAACCACGGATTCTGCAGTTATTAGCTTCATCTATTAGCCTTTCCAAAGAATATTCTGCTCAATATGTTGTCAGCCCAGAAGATGCAGAAAAATTCAGGTAGCTGTTTTGGAGTAAAACTTGCAAGTTAAAATTTACTGAATTAATCGGCCCTGCATTTTGCACTACTGGCTGGCATTTTGACAGTGAGAACTGAAAAGCAATGGTGCATATTTAAGCAGTGCATAATAATAGAGTTTCTGGTGCCTTTTAGGTAATTATGTGTAGACCCAGATTCCTTCAAAGATTACAATATAATGTGGTTTCTTGCTGAGTGAAAAACATAGCACCATATACGGACATTTTGGTGGGGTTGAACTGGAGTAATTTGCTGTGAAAATTGCTGGAAGCTTTGGAAATTGGCCCATTTTAATAGTAGATTCAAATATTTTGGACCTTTTGGGCTCTCCTTGCCAAGGTACTTCGGTGATACAAGGGTTAAAAGTACTGATTTTTTTTAAAAATGTCACGGGCTTAAGTCAGCTCACAGGGAATTACGTTGCACTTCTCCAGCATTACATTAAATAATTGCCTCCCTTTGGTTTGCAATCTGTGTCGCCATTTAAACTGATCTCTGATGTTTACAAGCCTTGCGGCTCTATGTTGCTGTAGGCTGAAGGGATTCAAAATCAGCTGAATGGTCTTTTTGAAAAATGCTGAGATCCGGGAGGACATCATAGACATAATCTAATGGCTGCCCAGGGCAGTCACAGGGAGGCATACATGGATGTGTCTCTTACGTTAAATATTTTACCATGCGCTATTTTTATGCTGTGCTCATTTGCAGTTAGTTTGCTTATTTTGCTGTGAATCTTGGGATGGATATTATTGGTAGAGTCGTTTTATGGGGGCTTGGCAGGAGAATCAGGGGAAACAGCCCTTAATAGAATGTTTATCGTCATTTGATGAGATTTCTTTGTTGTATGTTAAAAGCAACAGAGTGGAGCCCAGATGCACTTTGCATATATAATATATGCGCATAATCAAGTCCAGTAGATTGGGTTAAATAATTCATGTCAGCTGTGAGTCCTAGCTTTTGTAATTAGATCTCAGGGGCAATGGCCTTGAATTATCTGGCAAAATAAAATGTAGTGATATGGGCTTTGCTTTTCCGTAATTCTGGAGGGTTAGCCAATTACCAAAATAGTTTTTCCATTAGATTCTTTATAAAATCGTGGCATCATCCATAAATAAAAATGATGGTCTAACTTGCCATCGGCCATATTTTCTGTAATGA
Source organism: Sphyrna mokarran (assembly GCA_024679065.1). Lineage (NCBI taxonomy): Eukaryota > Metazoa > Chordata > Chondrichthyes > Carcharhiniformes > Carcharhinidae > Sphyrna > Sphyrna mokarran. The sequence goes on from JAGIQG010000011.1 coordinate 15,658,744, forward strand.
GTAGCTCAGTGGGATTGCTATTACTTGGTTCCATCCACCTTTATCTTTATGGTCCTAGCCTGACCAACTTCTTCATCAAATACTCATCAACCTTTATTTCTTGATTGCCTAAGGATCTTTCTTTGGCCTCTTTTTTTTAGCCTACATACAACTCCACTAAAGGCGAGGAGTCAGTTTCCACATGTGTCATGCCCTAGCTGTCTACCAGTTGTATGATGTGACTGTCCAATTTTGAAGACCAGGCACCATTTTCTCCCATTAAACAGGGGGAAGACTGAAGTCAACATTTTTAGATACCGTCACAAACTCTCCACTGGTTCCATTCCCAACCCTTGCCATTGTGTTGAGCTGAACCAAACCCTGGTAACCTTGTTGTGCTCCATCACAAAAATCACTTACTTTCATTTCAATTCAATTCTAATCTTATTGTCCATTTGGAAATTCATTATGGACACATTGTTTGTACAAAAATCACATACAAATGAATGACTAACAATGGAAAAAAATGACATCAGCAAAAATCTGACTAATTAAGTACATTGTTTAAAAACTATTCAGTACATTTCCAATAATCATGAATACATATAAAAAATGTGAAATATCAGAACACTGGTACACGGCTATTCTCCTGAAATAAGTTTCTTGCATGTTGTTCCAATATGATATTTATCATTTCCATCTCTGCTTCAGACCATTTATTGCTGCAATTCCTATCCATGCTGCTGTCACTGATGGACTTGATTATTTCAGTACTGTCCTGGCTGTCTTTTTTTCTATCTTTCATGCACTATAACTTCATTACTTCCAAACTCTACCGTCTGTGTCCTTTTTGCTGCTAAATGTTGCTTTATGCTAATATCTAATTCTTCACGGTGACTTCATATGATTTCAACTTTGTTTTTAATAAACCTTTCCCTCCTTGATTAGTGATTGAGCAATCTAGAAGCGCCTTGAGGTAAAACTCATCTTAATTTGCATATTTTGTAGTAGATGAATGACGAGTCCTCTTTTTCTTGACAAGTTCAAAGGATTTAATTTTATTCTTTTACCCTTCTTTACATGAGGGAATATATCTGAACTTTTATTACTGCAATTCCTCATTTAACACCCCTAAAGTATTCCCGAGAAACAGCTTGTTTAACAAAAGTCACTTTTCCATAAGAAGACATGTAATAAGGGTGGGTTATGTTCCTGACCTGTCATTTTTAGATTAAACACCTATTTTTATGGATTAATTAAATGTATTTTATACAGGACATTTACACTATACAGCTAGGTGCAACATTTTCAGTGAACGTTGAATAATATATAAATAGAACATAGAACATAGAACATAGAACAATACAGCACAGAACAGGCCCTTCGGCCTTCGATGTTGTGCCGACCAAAATAAAAAGCAATGCCCCTCCTAACTAAACCATTCCCTTCTCATCCATATACTTATCAACTAACCTCTTAAACGCCACCAAACTTGGCGCATCTACAACAGCTGCAGGCAGGGCATTCCACTCCCTAATCACTCTTTGAGTAAAGAACCTACCTCTGATATCCGTCCTATAACTCATACCCCTTAATTTAAAGTTGTGTCCCCTCGTGCTAGCTTTTTCCATCCTAGGAAAAAGGCTATCACTGTCCACCCTATCCAAACCTCTAATTATCTTATATGCTTCAATAAGATCCCCCCTTAGCCGCCTCCTTTCTAACGAAAACAACCTCAAATCCTTCAACCTCTCTTCATAGGACCTGCCCTCCATACCAGGCAACATCCTGGTAAACCTCCTCTGTACCCTCTCCAATGCCTCCACATCTTTCTTATAATGTGGCGACCAGAACTGCACACAATACTCCAAGTGCGGCCGCACTAGAGTTTTGTACAGCTGCAACATGATGCTGCGGCTCCTAAATTCAATCCCCCTACCAATAAAAGCTAAGACTCCATATGCCTTCTTAACAACTTTATCCACTTGACTGCCTACTTTCAGGGATCTATTGACACATACACCAAGATCCTTCTGTTCCTCAACACTATTAAGAGCCCTACCATTAGCCCTATACTCTACACATTTATTGTTCCTGCCAAATATGTGAAAATAACACATTTGTAATGCACAGTTTTCCACAGACATTATTTCTAACCAGCAGTGTCTTCACTGGATGCCATGATGTAGAGATGCCAGTGTTGGACTGGGGTAAGAAGTCTGACAACACCGGTTTTAAATCCAACCAATTTATTTGATAGTAAACTCGCAAACTTTCGACTCTATGGCCTTCGTCGGGCGAATGAGGTGTTCTCAAGTTTGGTGTTGTCAGACTTCTTACTGTGTTCACTGGATGCGACATTGGTGCATTTCGGCACTATCTTCAATCGGATGATTTTTTTAGTAGCTTGTTGTTGAATATCCCTACTGTCAACATCCTTGGGTTGACATTGGCCAGAAACTCAATTGGATCCACTATATACTGTGGCTACAAGAGCAGATAGATGCTAGGATTATTGTGGCAAATAATTCATTCCCTGACTCCCCAAAGTGTACCCAACATTTACAAGCCCCATGTCAGGAGTGTGATGGAATATTCCCACTTGCCTGAATGGGTGCAGCTCCAACAACACTCAAGAAACTTGACACCATCCAGGACAAAGCAGCTGACTTAACTGACACCACATCTACAAACATTCAATCCCTCCACCAGTGGTGTTCAGTAGCAGCAGTGTGTATTATCTAAAGAATGCACTGCAATAATTCTTCAAAGATTCTTAGAAAGCACCTTCCAAACCCACGATTGCTTCCATCTAGAAGGACAAGGGCAGCAGATACATGGGAACATGACCACCTGAAAGTTCCCCTCCAAACCGCTCACTATCCTGACTTAGAAATGTATTTCCATTCCTTCGTAATCATTGGGTTAAAATCCTGGAATTCCCTCTCTAATGACATTGTGGGTCAACCCACAGAAATAGGCTGTAGCGATTCAAGAAGGCAGCACCACCTTTTCAAGGGCAAGTAATGATGGGCAATAAATGCTGGCCAGTCAGCTAAGCCCATGTCCCACAAATGAAAAAAAGTACAAATTGGTAATATTGGTGCACTTCTTGGCATGGAGCAATTATACTTGCTAACGTGATTCCCGGCACATGTGCAGTGCTTCCTTGCCACCATAACCCCTGGTTCGTGCTTCCTTACTAATGTGGTTACCAGCACGTGACCCTTTGCAATGTAGTTCCCAGTGCATGTATCGTGATTCCTTGCCAGATGCAATTCCTGGCATATGTGCAGGGAAGTGGCAAGAATGATGTTTGCGTGCACAGCAGTTGTGTTAAAGTGAAATGGCGCAGTGATATTAAGGTAAGTTTCCCCTTTCCATTTTGCGCTAAAATGAAACCTCATTGCCAGAAGGTGACTGAAACCATATTGGCAGAAGGTACTGTTTTATTGTGTAAAACAGCAAAAACTTTACTGCATATTGGGAGTGATTGGCTAACAGCTGCTAAACAAAACAGGAAAATGCACAAATAATGTGATTTTAGCAAAGCAGTGCAGTTTTTTAGTATTTAATCTTCTGAATACTAAAACAAATTGTGCCTTTTTTTGTTAGAAATTATCATTTCTCAGATTAGCATCTGAACAGTTTCCATTGATTGTGAAATCAGACTTGTCAACGATATTCAGAATGGAATGTGTATTCATGTTTTGATAAGCATAGAACCCTATAGTGCAGAAACAGACCCTTCGGCCCATTGAGTCTGCACTGACCACAATCCCACCCAGGCCCTATCCTCATAACACTACATATTTACCCAGTAATCCCTGTAACCGACACATCCCTGGACAGTAAAGGCCAATTTCTTAGTATGGCCAATCAACCCAACCTGCACATCTTTGGATTGTGGGAGGAAACCGGAGCACCCGGAGGAAACCCACGCCGATTTGGAACAAGATCACTTTAAGATCCAGATAATATGATGCATTGATGACATCATAAGTCATTTGTGTGGACAAATGGACAGTATGTCTTAACAGCTATGTTAAAGGAATTAGTTGAGTACTGAGAATTTGGGGATGTCTTGAACATTAGAGACAGACTAGTGTGTTGGTTAAGAAGCAAAGCTGTGCAGAAAAGGGTGTTAACAGAAAGCAGTTAAGACCTAAAGAAGACTTTGGAAGTCAAAATCTTTGCTGGAATTAGCAGCTAAGGAATCCCAGCAGTTAAGCTCAAGCACTGGAACTCATAAAATGTCAGCTGAGACCTGAATACAGACACAGGTTTGAAATTGTCACCGATTGGGCACACAGCAACAGATTGCTGGTGCAAAGATGCAAAGTGCAGCAATTATGGTAAAAAGGAGCCCATCGAGTGTACATGTTGGAGGAAGAAATAACAAGTTCTGAACAGGAATTATAAAAAGCAAGAACTAGGTTTGCAAATGGAAAACCAACATGGAGAAAAGGATGCATGGAATACAGAAAGAGTGTGAAGAAGAACCGGAGTCACAGTCAGATGACAAACTGTCGTTGAATGTACCAGCTATTGCAGGTTTAACAAATCATTACTGGTCACTCCTTTGCTGGATGAACAACCGATGAAAATGGAGATGGACATACAAACAACAGTTTCGTTGGTCCAGAAACTGTTTACCAAGAGACATTTGTTTTAAAATCCTTAAAGATAACAATAAAAACTTATGTGGGGCATATTGTTCCTTTGAGGAGCCACACTGATGTAAATGTCTGCTAAATGGACAGATTGCAGACTTGTCCCTATACGTCATTAAAGATAACCATCCAGTCTTAATGGTGAGAACCTGGCTGGAGAGAATTAAGCTAAAATGGGCCGAAGTGAATCTCATATCAGAGTTTGAAGCATGCCCGACCAAAAACCTAAAGAAACAAAGTAGCAGCTACTGAGAAAGCTCTGTGGATGACAAAGGCTCAGCATTCTGTAACAAATGTAGTTTGGAATTGAGAAACAGAAGATGAAAAGTTCATGGAAGATGCTTATAAATACTTTGACAACTCAATCAAAAACACTAGGAGTTGCAACCAGCACAAAAAAATCAGATGCTTAAAGTTTGCCGACAACGCGACAAAATTGAACAAAACATCTAACTTATTGACTGCGTTTATTAATTGTAAATTTTGGTAATGTTATATTGTATTTGATTGCAGGAATCTCTGATGTAAAGGGCGAGGAGAGTGTTGTGCATTCATGTTTGTTTCCAGTTGGAACAGTGTCACTTAAAGAGTCCGATCATGTGACATATTGATGATATGAGTGGCAATTTGTGCAGGCAAAAGTGCTTAAAGTAAACACCTTTCCAGTAAAGCTTTTGTTTGTTTGTACCTTTGTGGTCTGCAAACTTATCTTTTAAAAATATCACAATCTGAAACTCCTTATCTGAAAGGAGATTGAGGCAGAAAACTTTTTCCATTTTTAAAAGTTACTTAGATATCCATTTGGAGTGCTGTAACCTATAGGGTGACAGAATAGGAGCTGGAAAGTGGAATTGGGCTGCATAACTGTTTTTCAGCTGGCACAGATAGTATAAATAAGCGGCCTCCTGTTTCTATTTTTTCCATGTTTCTGCATTTGTAAACACACCTGTATTCATTTTTACTGAAAGTGTCAACCGTGGGTCAATTGATGGCAATCCCACCTCTGAATCAGGAGATTGTGGTTTCAAGTCCCACACCAAACCAGAAATCCAGAATGATAGTATAGTGTTGCACTTACAGTGTGTGCTGCGCCGGTGGAAGTGCTGTCTTTCAGATAAAGTATTACACCAAGGCTTTTATTTGCATTCACTGGTGGATGTTAAAAAAAATTAATTGACGTTACTATGAAAATCAAGGGAGTTAAATCAGGAGTCCTGGCCAATATTTATTCCTCTGTCAACCTCACAAAAACAGATTATTTAGTTGCTTTCACATTGCCATTTCTAGGATTCTGCTGTGAGCAGGTTGGCTGTGGGAAGCAAATTCACTGGTGGCGAATAAGCAGGCAGATTCCCCGAATGATTCAGTGTCAGCTAACTGTCTGGTGTGCCATGCAATGAAGAAGGGATTTTAGTTCACCCCAAGTTTGTACCTTTTATTCTCAACTCAGGCTGTGACAGAGGCATTTCACTTAATCTCATTGCACCTTGGACTTTTTCAGGGGATATTGTTAGGATTGCTCCTAATATTGCTCAATTGTCATTTGGGGGGCATTATTGGGTTTTAGCTGCAAAGCCCCTGTAAAGAATCTGGTGCCATTTGTAGTGAGGGTCAGGTGGCTGTTTGCCTGATCACAAGTCAGCACCCTCAAGATGAAGAAGAATGAGGAAATTGTCATTCGTGTAAGAGAAGAAAATGAGTTAGACAATTGTTAGGTCAGAAGAAAAGAATGAATTGAATTTACATAGTACCTTCCACACCCTCAGGACTTTTCAAAACGCATTACAGCTAAAAAAGTATCTTTGAAATACATTCACTGTTCTAATGTGGAAAACTCTGCAGCCAATTTGCACACAATAAGTTCCAACAAGTATTAATGTTAATGTTTAATGTTGATTAAAGAACAAAAATGACCTGGATGCTGGAGAGCACCCCCTTGCTCTTCTATAAAATAGTGGCATGGGATTTTTTACATCCTGTTATATCAGGTTGGGATTCATTTAAACAGTTCTGTTTTCTCATCTCAATACCTATCCTTAAACAGCAAGTATTTTGATTTCCTTCTTTATAAGTTGTGGCACATATTTTCCCAACCCATAAATTTGGGGTGTTCCAATACTCTTATGAAGAGCTCACACAGCAAACTCGATAAGATAAAAACAAAAAAGGTTGATTTAGTTCTGTCTCACACAATGCAGGAAAGGCGTTTTGCATTAACTGCCCCTTTTCCATTCCTATAATTAATGAGAGATAAGAGAACGAAAGAGATCTGACCATCATAAAATATAAATTATGGTTTTACTTAAGTTCAGATTCAAAAGTCTAATGAATAATAAATCTTTTAAGGGTGGGTCAGTTGACTGTAAAGTGATCCTTCTTTCCAGAAGTGACACCTGCATGAGAGAAGAAGGCACATGGAGTTGAATTAGACTTGAAGACAGCAATTCCAAAGTTCCAGTAGTTCGTAGGGTTAGGCAATTGTGCTGGGATGGGGCTCCTTCCTGCTGCTGCTACCTGTGTGATGGTAAGTTGGTAGAGAATGACAGGATATTTGCCTAGAGTTACTGTTCTCTTCAGAGATAAAACGGAAAACTGAAGATCATTTCCAAAGGTTTATTAATAAAAGGAATTCAGACAGTTCAGGTCTTGATCATGTGATACCTGGTTTCAGGTTGACTAAACGAGGTTCCTGATTGAAAGCCATTGTTTTGGAGCAGGTAATGGTTAGATCATTGTCACTACCTTGGGGAATTAGGAGTCACAAATAATTGTCTTTGTCCATAGCTGGATAAGAGAAACATACTCTCTGAGTCTGCAATTCTGTCTTTGCAATCAGTGCAAAAGGGTTGATATATTCCTCTGGAATTGGATTGTCAGCAGTCACATAGGGTATTAGTGATATTGGTTTAAAGTTCCTCAATCATGAGTCATGGCTTGTCATGGAAAGCGTTGTCCACTTAAATTTAAATGAGAATTTTTGCAGGATACTCTAGTTGACATAGTGTGTATTTATTTTCCATCTGCCTCAGTTGGGACAAGGAGAACAGAGGAGGCTGGGGAGAGATTTAATGTTTCATGTGAAAGACACAGTCTCCAAAATTACTGCATTAAAAAAAGCAGTTTAGATTTTGTGGTCAAGTCTTTGAATCCACAAACTTCTGTCTTGAGGCAAGAATATGGCCTAATGTGGAAGAACGTCAGCCATCACCAAAGGACACAGTTTAGAACTCTTCTGTCTTCACTAAAGATGAAAGTCTGAAGAAGCACACTGTTGGTCTATTGAGGATGTTGGTTGACAGGGTGGTATTGTGGCATATTTTCTATTTGAGCTCTTATGCAATTAATGTCTCTTCATTTTCCTGCTTTTTGTAGATCAATTGGGACTTGTCAGTTCTTGAGGATAAAAGAAAAGCATTTGAATGAGAAAGGAATAGATCGTTATGTTAGTAGACATAAATGAGAAATGATGGGAGGAGGACAGGTGGGGCTGATGGCTGATTTCTGTCTCATGTATTTTTCATAATCTTGAACTTGAATTTTATCAAAAATAATTTATTTTAAGTTAAATAGAAGTACATGTGATGGATTTTCTTTGCCTGGGAAAAAGGTAAGGTATTTGACCAGTCTGAACTGTCTTGTAAGTTCTCCCCACCTTGACATTCTATGAAACATTAATTTAAATAGTTCTAATTTATTGCAAATTAACACATGACTGATGATGAATTATTTTGGTATACCTGTTGATGCAAAGTCCTCTGACACCTGGTGTGCTCTTAACCATGCAAGTTATCTATCAGCTTCAGTGGTACAGATGAATTCATTGTGTGTTCCTACTTTCTGTGGTTTTTAAGATTCACCATGCAGGTCAACAATATCCTGCTGAAGATGCATAGAAGAACAATAGCTGAGCCACTATGACTCTTGAAGTCTCTTTGCTCTAAGCATTTGAGTTCTAGCGGCCCTTGGTTGCATAATAAGAAAGCTTTGGTTGAGAAAACCTGCTCTATCCATAGACCATATATCACTCACAGTGTCAGGATTTCCCTTCTATTTATTGAGCTTAGGCTTGCAATGTGCATTCCTGGCCTTAAGACAACTGAACAAAACTGCAGAATATTTATTTGTTTTCTCCATCATAGCAACATTTGTTTCAGTACTCATCACCACTCATGGTCATTACTTAAGTGCAGCTTCTTATTAAATATAAAAAGCATAAACTGCATGTGCTTTCTTGTCTGTTTATTCTGTACTCATGCTCTTTAGTTTTCAGTGCAATTCACACTCGACTTCTGTTGATATAAGTATTTGTTGATGTTCTGCATTTTATTCATGCCGTTCAAGGAAACAAACAAATGCTGACCAATTGCTTCGGAATATGCTGGCATAGCTTAAATGGATGGAAATGCCCGAATGCCATGTTGTTGAGCACAGTGAGCTCAGCACAATTTAAGATACAAGCAGCTTGACAGTCCACTGCTTGTAGTAGATGCTTGTTGGGAAAAGTTCCAAATTATCTGTTTTACAGGATAAGAACTGGCTATTGTAGTTCTACTGTGGTATTATGTAAACGCTATATAAGCAATTTAACAAAGAAAGCACTCCCCTTCCAGCACCCTTGGCTCAACAAAGTGCTCTTACCCTCTCCGAACCAAGAGATAATCTTCTCTTTTAGTTCAGTCTGGCATCCTTCCCTCCCTAGTTCACACTTATACTCCCTAGCTCTCTCCTCTACCACTACCCACACCCAATTTAACACTGGCATTGTTCTCCAATTTGCTCTGTCTCCAATTCACACTTTCATTTCTCATCCCCTGCCTCTGTTGATTTGGGCTCCAGAGTTCAGCAGTGGATATTTTGCAAAATGAAGAATTTCATCAGTTTTGATTTGCTCTATGCTGCAGCGTTGGGTACATGGCGAGATGCTGATTTCTATCTCCAAATGTTGATAGGGGAACACAGAGTCTGGAATTCTGACTTATGCCCAAGGGATAGTTGGCGTCTATAATATCATGGAAAAATAAAACAAATCTCTTTAGTCGATAATTTAGTTTAATGACTTAATTAATATAATTGCTGAACAAAGGAGGCAAAAGAGAAGTGGTATAAGTGCAAACGATGTTCAAATACTGATTTTCAAAAATGAATTCAGCTCTGTATGATATGCAATAGCTTCATTAAATTTTTTCAAAATAATCAAAAAAGACACAGAATAATGGAATCTAATAGCACAGTATATGACCAGTTGGTCCACCATGTCTGTGCCCATCGATAAAGCTATTAAATCAGTTCCACTTACCATGCACTTTCTCCGTAGTCCTGCACAAGTCTTTCTTTCTGTTCAAATATGTACATAAAGTTCAAAATGAGAAAAGATTACTTGGCTCGTTCTGACCAAACATTCAAATAGCACGTAATACTATTGACACATGCAATTTGTCTGTGTCAAAGGAGATGAATAATCTTGGATGTGAATTTCCAGAGAACAAGTGCCTTGTCAAATCTTTCTTGCGACAATGGAGCAGACTTTGCAGTTGCTTCGCTTAGAAACCCAGATTTATTTTTGCATATTGAATTTTAATATGGTTTTATCTGCCTACGCAGAGAGGGACAGGGAGAGTGAAGACAGGATATCTAGAAACCATGCAGTGACAGGTTTTGTAGTTAATGAAATGCTGTCAATACAATTCCAATGAGCTGTCATGGGCAAAAGAATACCTTGTTGTCAATATGGTATCATGCGCAGTGTGTGTGTTTCGTATTGTCTGAGTCTGGCTTTATTCCTAGTGATGGCCATTAATGGTGCTAAAGCATGAATAATATTTAGATGAATTTATCATCCATGATAGTTGTTAATTGTGAGCTTTGTCACGCATACTACAATGTGACTTTGCTTATCTGTCTTTCTCTTTGTATTCAGTCGATCTCTGCCGTGTTTCGTTACATCAGTGTTCATGCATTATGCAGACTAACACTAAAAGGGAATGCATATCCATGCCTCATTTGAAATAATTAGAAAAATAATGGATGATGGAGGTGTCTGGGGCCTGCTGTCATGGCAACAGCAGCAGAAGAGGTTCAGTTTTATCTGCTAATGAAGGAAAGCAAATCGGCTTGAATTATATTGTCATCAGCTAAAAAAGATGGCAGATGATGTGAATCAAAAACATAGTAATGGTTAAAAAAATGAATTGTACATAAACCATGCGTTGGTGTTCTCACAAAGCTGTTAGATAATGAGTCACTGAAGACATATGGAGAGAAAGCTGATTGCATCAGTGGCATGAAATACATGGCATGATTTCTTTGTCACATTTTTCAGTTTTATCATTGTAATATCAAATAATGATGCAGCACAGAAGGAGGAAATTTAGCCCATCCTGTCTGTGCTAACCATTTTAATAGAGCTATCCCATATTGTTGCTGCATTCTATGCATCCAGATGTTTTCTTGGTGTAAATTGTGAATAGCCACGAAGAAGTATAAAGACCTCTATTTGCAATTATTTTCGATTTGCACTCAGCAATTTTGTGACTCATTTGTTCATTCAGAGGAACTGAGTGTCATTGAAGACGTCATTGTCTTCCCCTCATGAACCTTGAAAAGGTATTCATACAAACCAATAATTTCAGAGGGCAGTAGGTGAGAGTCAGCTACATCACGTGGGAGTCACATTTAGCTCAGACCAGGTAAGGACAGCAGACTTCATTCCCAAGATGACATCTATAAACCAGATAGGATTTTATAACAACCTGATAGCTCACCATTGCTAAGGTAGTTTTTTTGTTTCCAGGTGACTAAATACAGTTCACAACCTGCTATGATGGAATTTGAACCAATGTTAGCCCAAACCTCCTAGGTTACTAGTCTAGTAACATAACCATTACACCACTACCATACCTATTATTGACTCCTTCCATGTACTTTGATGAGCAAGGAAGACAATATTTGGAAACTGGAGAAGGTTTTAAAATAGAACAAGCCAGTCATTTTGAATAGTGTTTGTGTGGAGTTCTCTGTTTAGGAATTTGCAAATATTTATGTTGGCTGATGTGGATAATCTGGAAAATCTAAACAAACTGAAAGGATACGAAAGCTCTTTTAAGCTATGTTGTCAGCAGAACAAAATGGAATTTGAGATGACGAATAAATAAAGTAGAAATGGAAAGATTCTTTATCACTGTGAATGTAACATGTTCTCGAAGTTTCAGTGCATTACCTTGTCCATCGGATATTTGCCTGAGTGTTCACACTAACCTATCTAACATTGTGATCTTTTCAAGGTTGACATACTGTACCTAAATTCCAACGTCCCTTGTCCAAAATAAAATATGGAATCTACTGAAGATTCAGTAGAATTTCTTCTTTGTATAGTGAATCAGCGTGGGCAGAAATATTCTTCACAAGTCTTTTCTGAAAGAACAAACAAAAAAGCTGTTATGTAAAGAACGGATGGGGTCTTAAACAGTAGTTTCATTAATCTGCTTTTTGTCAATATTGCACATGTGAGGATTTGGCTGTAATGTCTTAGCACTGAAGTATTCAATTTTTATGACTAGAATTTTTTTTTAGCCCGTGAACAGTAGTCAAGCCAGAAATCCAGATGTTCATTTTTCCTTCTCTTAATGCTGGTGTACTACATGTTTCCCTCTACTCCTAGCTGTTATTAGTGATGGACATATCCTCCTCCACACTCTTGTGAACACCGCTCTCCAAATCTCTTTGCCTTGTTACCTTTTTCCCTATCTTCAAAAGCCATCTTAAAGTTTACTCCTCCAATGGCATGTTCATGCACAGTCTGTAATCTCTCTTCTGCTCAAGTCTGATCTCCTGCCATCTACCCATCCACTAGAAAAATGACCAGAGATTATGGTTCATTATGCCACAAAATAAATGGAAGCTTTTGCTGTCATTATGATTCAGCAGTGTCACTAAATATCTATGATTCTATGTTCTAGACAAGGATGGTGGGAATACGAGTTAAACATGGCTTGGAACGTTTGATACAGATGGACTGTGTTAAAACAACAGAATTCCACTCCCCGCCACGAGCAATCTAGCTCCAACCCAAAAATGCTTCCTGAGGCGACTTGTGGCTTCCAATTGCTAATTCCTCAGAGTGTGGCAGGAAATTGCTTTCTGAGGCATTGAGTGAACAGTGTGTTAAAAGACCAGGATTGCTGCTATAGCAGGTCACCTTTCAATGCATGTGCTTTAAAAAAACCAGGAAACATAAATGTTTTCAGTAAATTTGCGATGTATGTACATTCACATAGAAAAAAACAGCTTGTTGCAGTTTGATCCAAGCATTACTGGTCTCCTTTAGTCTTATTGAATAAACAAATACTAAACATGTGTTTCGGAGTCTTGAATGACAAAACAGTAAAAGGAATTATTTTTCAACAGTAGATCTCACCACAGCAAAAATCTGTTTTGATTCAGTTGTATTTTAGAAACTATAGCTGATTTGGATGTTTGAAAACCATGGAATGATGATCTTTGTTTATTTAGGAGCGGAAGGAGGCCCTTTAGCCTCCTGAGCTGCCTTCCTCATACAGTAAGTATGACTCTTTCTCTGATCGAGTTTGCAAGAAACTAGTCACAAGTGAACATAGTCTAGTCTATCACACAAACCAGCCACCCATCCATTGGCTTTGTCTACGCTTCCCTCTGCCTCGGAAAAGTAAGCAGCATAATCAAGTACTCCATGCATCCTGGATATACTCTCTTTTATCTTCTGTCAGGAGAAAGGTACAGCAGTCTGACGTCAAGTACCAACTGACTCAAGAACAGCCTTTTCCCTGCTGCGATCAGATTTTTGAAGGGACCTACCTTATATTAAGTGGATCTTTCCCTAGCTATGACTGTAATACTACATTCTGCATCTCTCCTTTCCTTCTCCCCTATGCACTGTATGAATGGTATGTTTTGTCTGTATAGCACGCAAGAAACAGTACTTTTCACTGTATCCCAATACATGTGACAATAATAAATCAAATCAAATCGTGGCAGATCTCTAAAGTAACTCCACATGCTGCCTTTGGCCCATATCCCTTTAATAATTTTGGTTAACAAAAATGCTACTAATCTCAGTTTTAAAATTAACAACAGTTGTTGTTGGCGGAAGAGCATTTCAAACTTCTCCAACCCTTGTATGTAGAACTGTCTTCTCATTTCAACTGAAAGATTTGTTGGCTTTCTCTGATCAGCTGAAAAATTTCACGATGTTCAGTCTTTACTGATAAAAGCGTTGGTATCATTTTCATATTCATTCAGGCTGATCACCTGAACTACAGCTCAATTCCTGGATGCCTTCAAAAATTGTCCTATTTGTGGCCTAAATATTGAAATGCCTGTCCATTTGCCCACATGGTCAGCCACATTATCATTGCATTCTTCTTTTCCTCTTGCCAACTTTTCTACCCTGCCCTTTTCTTTAAGGGCTTGGAATCTTTTTTCAGGATGTGGCTTTGCAAGCTGTGTGAGCTCTCCTCAGACCTTGCCCAAGTGCATGGCAGCAGTGAGTATATGTGGGCTACCAGAAGCCATGACAGTCCAACCCAACTCTGGATTTGTCAACATCAACACAATCATTTCAATTGATAGTGACTAGGAAACAGGCTGATTCTCCATCCTCACCTTCTTTCTACTCCTCCAAATCTCCCTCCACAAGTGAGGCACAGGGTATTGTAGGACATAGTCTGTAGCCCTGGTAACTGTCAGCAAATCCACCATACGTTGATGGTTCAATTTGGTATCCACTTGCTCTATGTCACTCACTTCTATGCATTATTTTGCTGAACCATTGTGTTTTTTACCAATATTGAATGATCTGAGGGCTGAGTGTAGCAGTAACTAACTGTTAGGTACCACTATTGAACTCCTGTTGCTGCTTCACAAAATCTTTCTTTGATCTGGACTCTTGTTAAAGCACTTGATTTGTACTGGGAATTGGTCTCATGCTGGATGTTCTTCGTTTATGAGCCATGAGGTGAAAAGGAAGAGCATCCAAAGTTAAAGCTCCTGGGTGACTGAAGCTGTAAGGATTCAAATCGGAATTTGATAAGTACCAGTTCATAAAATAGAGAACCAAGCTGACTATAAAAACTGAAAAAGGAAACAAAAGACAAATGAAGTTAATGTGAATGGTTAGGAGGTAACATAAGTAGATGACTCAAAAACCTCTTACTGATATAAACGGTTGAAAGGAAGTTAGAGGAGGGTACAGTCAATTAATCATAAAATAGAATTACAGACGAACACCATTTGACTCATGGAATTTGTTTTGAAGTGGAACAGAAAAGAGATTTTCTTGTGGAGGCAATAGGCATGGCTGAGGTACCAACTGAGTATTTTGCACCTGTACTCATTAAGGAAGAAAACGCAGTTAATGTCACAGCAAAAGGGTAGGAAGAATGGAATGAAAATAGACAAGCTGACAATACTTGAGGTAAAAGAATCACATGAATTGGGTGGGATGCATTTTGGGAAGCTGAGCGAAGTAATATTGGAGATAGCAGAGGCTCCGGCCACAATCTTCTTTCTAATCCTCCTTGGGTATGGGGTCAGATTGGGGTAGGGGAGGAAAGGATGCCAGAGTGCTGTGGCTTGAAAATATTATGCTGATTTTAAAAAAAGGAGAGTGGTAATCCCATGCGTTACAGTTAGTCAATCTAGTGTTGTTGGAAAATCTTTTGAAATCAAGATTCAAAGACGAAATTCATTGTCACTGTAAAAAAAAAATTAATAAATGACAGCCAAATAGAGTTATTGAAGGGAAGTCATATTTAAAAAATTTGATTAAGTTCTTTGCAGTAACAGAAGGTGGTGCATTCAATGTTGTGCAAATGGACTCTCAAAAAGTGTTCAGTAAGATGCCATGTGATTTTTTTTTTGAAGCAAATTATGAGCAGAGGAATTAAAGAGTTGGTGGCAAAATGGAGATGAAATTAGCTAAAATAGAGAAAGCGGGGGTAGTTGTGAATGGTTGCTTCTCATTCTGAAGGGAAGTTTGCAGTGATGATTTCCAGGGGTCAATAATAGGATCGCCCCTTCTTTTGTTATGTATTAAATGACCTGGACTCAGGTATATAAAGCAAAATTTCAAAGTTTACAGATGAAACTCTAACGTGTAGTCAATACTGAGGAAGACGTAAGATTTAGGAGGATTCAGACATTAAATTTGGGAAACTTATGACAGATGCAGTTTCATGCTGAAAAGTGTGAAATGTTGCAATTTAGTAAAAAAAAGATGAAGACGGGGAATATAATTAAATGCAATTTTACAGAGGGTGCTGGAACGAAAGCACCTGGGAGTTTATATGTGCACACCTTTGAAGGTGACAGGATCGGTGTCCAATTCCACTACTGCACTTTCATAATGATATCAAGGCTTTGAGAGAGCGCAGAGGAAAACTGATGGATTTAACAGGATTTAAATACCTTGCCAACAATGATGAAATGTGTTTTTTAAGATGTACATTATCCCACTTCATAAGAGCTTTCAACTGACTGGCTATTTTAAAAGAAAGTTAAGCGCACTATCATTGTTTTTAGACTTTGAATCCAGTGTCCGGATCCCTAGAATGCTGTCAATGTGCTACATTTTAGCAGTTCCATGTGTAGTTGTTCCTGTTTTTTGTTTTGTGTGGGAATATTCTGTAAACCAGGGATGGAGAATGGGTGGCTGCTAAATTCTACTTGAGCAAGATTTATTGCTGTGCAAGAAGTTGGATACACTGTTGGGGAAGGGAATGGTAACTGCATCCTGTATCTGCTTCCGTATGGTTTGAAGATGAAGGGTAATGGTTCTTGGATTGTTCCCTATGGGAGACATCCTGCAATTATTGACACATTTACTGTACACTAATAAAAAAACAGCAGAAGGATAGGAGAATATAGCGCTCTGACAAACATGCAGATGTCAAGGATCATCTTATGAATCCCCTCGAGCTGAGGGGCTTCAGTTTGAAAACCCTGGCCAATATTCCTTCCTCACCCAATACCCACAGGAAACATATTAACAAGTTCATTTGTCTCATTGCTGTTCATGGAAGTATTCATCTGCATCAGTACAATCAACTCACTCCAAGAGATGTCATTTTGTGTGAACTTTTTACTATGTTTGTGAATTTGATGAGCTCTGTATGAATTCAAGTTTAATCCACATGCAATTATTAATTATTTTTAATTATTTATTATTATTTTGTTGTTCTTTCTGTCTTGATGGAAACTGCAAATGAAAATATAATGCCTGGGCACATATTCAAATCCTTCCTGCCAGCAGTGGTATTCTGCTTTCCACAATACTGAATGGAGTACTCTCTGCCTCTGAGAGCATAAGTAAAGCCACTTTAACTGTTAAAGGAACTTCTAAGATCACTGGTGTTGAATGAGGAGATGTTGAAGTGGTGCACAATAAAGAAAAATAATGTCAGATTGGTCAGTAAATGAAAAGCTCGTGGGACCCATGGGAAAGTGATGAGTTGAAATCAAAATTGACTCAATAACAAGGTACAAAAAGTAATGGTGGGCTGATGTTTTTGTGATTGGAAGACTTTCCAGTGGGGATCTGCAGGACTCAGCATTGAGTACCTTGCTATTTATGATATTTGTCAATGACTTAAACTTAAATCTGGGAGCGTAACTAAGAAACTTGCAGATGAAATGAAATTTGGCCATCTGGTCGAAAGTAAGAATGAAAGCTGTCCATTTTGTTAAAATCAATAGATGGGGTAAGAGTGCAATAAAATGGCAAATGGAATTTGATCTAGAGGAGTGTGAGGCATTTGGAGAGTTAAAAAATGGTGAGAGAATACACAATAAATCAAAGGATTTTGAGGAGTGTAAAGGAACAGAAGGACTTGAAGTGCATGTTCTCAGCTCCCTGAAGGTATCAGGACCACTAGATAAAGAAGTCAAGAAAGGAAACTGGGTACTTGCTTTTATGGGCCAATGTCTACAGTATAAGAGCTAGGAGATTTTCTGGAACTGTTTAAAACACTAGTTAGACTGCAACTAGTGTATTGGTCACCACGTTATAGGAAAGATGTGATTGGACTACAGAGAGTAGAAGGAAATTTATGACAAATTTGCCAGAATGGAGAATTTTTATTTTTGCCTGAAGTGATATTTTTGGTATATAAAATTATGAGGGACCAGATGGAGAGGATGGGAATGATCTGTCAAAATAATGAATTCAAGAATTAGAAGGGAGCTTAGGAGTAATATTATTTCTTGGGTGAATTATTTCTTGGCAGTTTGGAACTCACTGCCTGAAGGGGCAAGTAGAGGCAGAAATCCTCATTATAGTTTTTAAAAAACTTAGATATGCATCTGCATTTGCCATACAGTGTGATAGACCAAGAACTGGAAGAAGGGATTAGGCTGGACATGACCCTTTGAGTTGAATGACCTCTTTCCCTTGTTCCTAAAATCTTGTTGATAGAAAGTTTCATCTTTAAATCTTTCTGTTGTTACTACCTGGCTGAAAACCCATTGCACTGGATTCAAAAAGCAAACAAACTGACCCATGTAATGTAATCTGTTAGCCCTCATTATGTTTGCATTTTTTGATGCCAATCCACAGATGTAAGCAATAGTAAAGTTGATTTTGGCTGCAGAGTGACTTTTAAGAAGCTTTATGCATGTATCTTCTCTTATCTTCCTTCGCAGTCCCAAAAATGAAATCAAATTGCACTGTCAAAAAAAGGGTGACATGGACAAGTTGGGCTGAAGGACCTTTTCCACATTGTAAGCCTCTGTCTCTCCTGGATAAGTGAGTTCAGTGTAATTAGATATGATATATTTACTCAAAATTGAATTAAATCTGGAGGTTTCTGCATCTATACCTGACAGCATGGGTTTTACAAGAAGATCTGTGATTTTTGAGTGTTGAGCAAATGTGTGTAAAGTGAAGGAGGATCCACACCTCACAAAACACACAACGCTCCAAATAAAAAAGTTGACTACATGTGGCATGAAATTCCTGCATTTGCAAAAGCTTATGTTTTGTTACATGTTTTCCTAAATTGATCAGATTATCCTGTTGCATTTTGACTGGAGCCCCGTCACTGCCTTCATTGATTGTACTTTCTTGGGACTGGGGATTGATAAGCTGAGCTGGAGAAGCCTGGGTGGAGAGGGTGATGGAAAGGGCTGAAGGATGGAGAGAGTGAGTGGAGGGAGCAGATAATCCTTCTTGGAGAACAAGATGTGGAAACTTGGCGAAGCTTGTTCAGGACTGCAAAAAAACTAGATAGGGTTATGAATGAAGCCCAGTCCATAATGCAAACCAGCCTCCCATCCATTGGCTTTGTCTACACTTCTTGCTGCCTCGGAAAAGCAGCCAGCATAATCAAGGACCCATGCACCCTGGACATACTTCGCCTTCTTCCATTGAGAAAAAGATACAAGAGTCTGAGGACATGTGAAAACTGACTCAAGAGCAGATTCTTCCCTGTTGTGATGAGGCTTTTGAATGAACCACCTCATGTTAATTTGATCTTTCTCTACAACCTAGCTATGACTGTAACTCTACAGACCGTACTCTCTCCTTTTCTTCTGTATGTACGGTGTGCTTTGTCTGAATAATGTGCAAGAAACAATATTTTTCATTATATACTAATACATCTGACAAGTCAAATCGTGAGAGAGAATTGAGGTGGACCACTGGTCTCTGTGGACAATAAAAAAGTAGGATTCCTTGGTGAGGGTGAAGAGAGGGCTTGTTGGGTGTGGGGAGGCAGGCAGGGTGTCAGGAGGGATGCTCATGGGAAGCAGAGGAAGTGGGAGTGCGCCTGGTACAAGGTGAGTGAGATTTGGGTGGTAACTCCAGAGAGGAAGATAATTTGTGAGCTCCCACTTTCATTTCTCCACTCCTATATAGCTTTGTTATTTAGAAAGATGCCTTGAACCTGAGTTTGGCTCCAGACATAGAACTCAGACTGATGATGTTGGAAGAGAACAAATGCATTGTAATGTTTTGCAGAGATCAGTTTAATACATTCTGGAAATAGCAGAATAGAATCCCCTTATGATGGGTGATTTAGCTGCCATAATATTGCAGTTATCTTAATCATGCAGCTATCATTGAGGTGCACAATTGTTAGTCCTGTTTCCATATTTTGCTTTGATGTGCTGTGTGATGAAATGCTCAGATGAGCAATCATGTGACAAGTTCAAGTTGAGTGTCTGATATTACGTGACATTGATTATACTAACAACATCCATCAACTATGAGAGGAATGAGAATTTGAGTAAATAGAGCCGAATTTGAGAATTCAAGGAAATGGAAACAATGTTTGATGGGAAAACAAGTTTCCATTTACACAGCGTCTTTCACAACCCAGTCTCAAAGTTCTTTACAGCCAGTGAGGTACTTTGAGAAGTGTTGTCACTACTAAAACATTGGAGACATGGTAGCCAGTTTGCATGCAGCAAGCTCTCACAAACAATAGTGATAATGACCGGATTACCTATTTTTTGTGATGTTAATTGAGGCATAAACAATGACCAGAACGTTTGGGGAACTCCAGTTCTCCAGAATATTGTCATGGGATTTTTTAATGTTATATGATCGAACAAATTAGGAGCAAGTGTAGGTCACTTGGCCCCTCGAGCCTGCCCTGCCATTCAGTAAGACCATGGTTGATCCACTTGTAATGCCAACCCGACATTTCTGCCTACCTAGAGCCTTTCACCCCCTTATTAATCAAGAAACTGTCTAGCTCTGCCTTAAAAATATTCAAAGACTCTGCTTCCACTGCCTTTTGAGGAAGAGAGTTCCAGAGACACTCAATCCCCTGAGAAAAAATATTTCTTTTCATTTCAGTCTTAAATGAGCAATCTTTTTTTTAACAGTGACCGTAGTTCTAGATCCTCTGACTAGAGGAGAACTAGGAGATGTATGACAAAAATGTCCTGGGAACAAGTCCAAGGGAGTGTTCATGGTATTGTTAAGGACTGAAGAAGTTGCAAATAGTTGCATGAAGGAAACATAGCAAAATATGTTTTTGGCAGCACTGTGTGAAGGTGTGCATGTATGTAGCATGAGAACATGATAATTAGTTGAAATAGCAAGTTTCAGGAAAGCCAGGGTCATGCTTGCAAATTGCTGTTTTTGTATATAAATGTTACAAAGCATTGGATTTCTGGAGTTGCGTGTGTTCTGTAAGGTGTTGGGTTCCTATAGATTAATGCATCATAAACTTTGTTTATTGAGATAATACATTAATGGAATAATCTATAAACTATTTCTTAAATATGACTGTGCTTGAAAAGAGTTAAATTGAGGACACATTGCATAGACTAGGCTTGAATATAGAAGGTTAAGAGTGTATGTAAATGGTGTTTAAGATAGGAATTATCTAATAGAAGTCTAGAGGGTAATTAAAGGATTGGATAATGTTTATGTTTGGCGGCAAGGTGGCACAGTGATTAGCATTCTGCCTCACAGGGGCCAGGGACCTGGGTTCGATTCATGGCTTTGGTCATTTTCTGTGTGGAGTTTGCATGTTCTCCCCATGTCTGCGTGGGCTTCCGTCGGGTGTTCTAGTTTGCTCCAACAGTCAGAAAGACGAGTTGTTTAGGTGCATTGACCCGAACAGGCACTGGAGTGTGGTAACTATGGAAATTTCATAGTAACTTTGTTGCAGTGTTAATATAAATCTTATTTGTGATCAATAAATAAATCTTACCTTTAACTTTAGAGAAAATTGGCTCAATTTTACTGGATGGATTGCAATCTCAATGGCAGTCTGAATTGCAGGTTGGGAACCTGGAGGTGATCTTGTTGGGATGTTGGATGTGATTCTCTTGGAAGCAGCCACGTCAAGGAATCTGCCCAGTTATGGATGGCAGCTGAATTCCAGAGTTGGGGGGATTCTGTTTAGCTTGGCCCATTGATAGGGAAGCTGACTGCCTTGGTGCTGTCAATGCTTTTGAGGGGCCAACAGCAGGATTATCAGTGGCATCACTAAGGAGCCTTCAGTCAGAGGGCAGTGGCTGTTATTATAGCAAGGGTTAGATTAGCAGAGACATCAGTCTTCGTGAAGTGGCTGTCAGCTTGAGGAGACATGAACATGCCAAGTTTGTGCTGGCAAAAATGATAAAAGGTCTGACATGATGTGCTGCTGAGTTCTCGCATTGTGACACTGCTTCTGCTCCATTTCTGATCCCCTGACACAGCAAAGGGTGTTAGCAGAAACATTGCGGTCCATTTCCACAATAGGGGCTAACTGCCCTATTAAGTGGCTATCCACTTCTGCCGACAGGTAGCAATTGATGCTGGGAATTTCCCTCTGAACCCAGGTTCAATTCCAGCCTTGGCCAACTGTGTGGTGTTTTTACTTTCTTTCTATGTCTGCGTGGGTTTCCTCTGGGTGCTCCAGTTTCTTTCCACACTCAAAGATGTGCAGGTTAGGTTGATTGGCCATGGTAAACCTGTCCCTTTGTGTTAGGGGGATTAGCAGAGTAAACGTGGGGTTATGAGGTTGGGGCCTGGGTGGGATTATTGTTGATGAAGGCTCAATAGGCCAAATGGCCACCTCCTGCGCTATAGGGATTCCATGATTCTGGATTTTGGTATGCTAAAGTTCGGTAATTATATCTTGTTCAAGTGATTGCCCTCCGTTTGTGAATCTAGGCAACTGGTGTTGGCAAATTGTTTGCCAATGATTAATAAGCTAACTAATCAGTATCACAGCCTGAACCTATAATCACCCAAGGTGTACACTTCACAAAAAGTGCAGGATTGTATTCAGGATTGTCACCGTACCTGGCTTTGCTACTTTCTTCCACACTCCCGAACTTTGTGGTTGGGGGAATTGTCTCCAGTGCTTCCCTGACCCTGATCACAATGTAAAGGTAAAGTCACCATGTACCAGATGACCATAGGCTGCTCCCTGCTTTAAGGAGGAGAGCTAACTGGTGCAGATTTAACTTGAGGATCACCACACCTCAGGTGAGGGGCAAAATTGAGAATAACCTCAGTTGGTACAGGAGTTGAACCTATGCTGTTGGTATCACTCTGCATCACAAACCAGCCATTCAGTCCAGCCAACTCAGCTAACTGACTCTCCGATCAGAGTGTATATGCAAATAAGCAGAACTGCTTCCTCTACTTTAGGTTCTCATCCTCTGTCCAGAAAGACATCTGTATCTCCATCCTGATCTCCAACCGTAGAAAGAAACTCTTAAGATTATATCAGGTACACGCAGACTGTTTTGGTCCAACCAGTCTATGTGGCGTTTATGCTCCACTTGAGTCTCCTCCCATTTTTCCTCACCTAAATTTATTATCATTATCATTTATTCCCTTGTCTCTATGTACTTGTCTACTTTCCTCTTAAATGCATTCTACTGACTTCAAGCACTCCCTGGTTAGTGGATTCACATTCTCATCACTCCTTGATGAAGGTGTTTTTTTCTAAATTTCCAATTGAATATCTTAGTGACCATCTTGTATTATTGGTCTCATCTTCTCCCCCGAAGAAGACATTTTGTTCATATCCACTTTATTAAAAGCTTTTATTGTTTAAAGATCGCTATTAGATCACAACTCAGCCTCTTTTTTTAAGGGAAAAGTGGCTCAGCTTGTCAATCCTTCCTTGATATGTATACCCACTAATTTTTGTTGTTCTATTAAGTCCCAATACTTGGGTTGCCTTCTATGGCCTTGCTAATCTATGGCACAACTTTTGGCAATTGATGCATTTCTGTTCTAAGAACCTTTTGTTATTCTTTTGTTACATCTAGACTTGTACCTTTCAAATAATGAGTAATCTCTCTGTTATTCCTACCGAAATGTACCACCTCACATTTATCTGTTTTGAACATCATTTTTAAGTTTAAAGTTTTAGTTTTATTTTAGTGTCATAAGGAGGCTTACATTAACACTGCAATGAAGTTACTATGAAAATCTCCAGTTATCTGTTCGGGTACACTGAGGGAGAATTTAATATGGCCAGTGCACCTAACCAACACATCTTTTGGACAGTGGGAGGCAACTGGAGCACCTGGAGGAAGCCTACGCAGACAGAGAATGTGCAGAGTCGACACAGACAGTGACCCAAGCTGGGAATTGAACCCAAGTCTCTGGCACAGTGAGGTGCTAATCATTGTACCACCGTACCACTCATTATTTGTCAAAGAACAAAACACGGGAAACAGGCCCTTCGGCCTCATGAGCCCGCACTGCCACCTCGATGTTCCCACTTCTACCCATGATCCCTGTCTATGTTTATAGATCCACACATTGAAACCAAATTTGAGACAATTTAGGGAGAATTTGTTCTGCCAATCAGCCTAAGAGCACATCTTTAGTATGTGGGAGGAAACCAGAGCACTCGGAGAAAACCCACGTAAGCATGGGAAGAACGCGCAAAATTCCACAGACACAGGCCGAAATCCATGTATCTGCACAGCACAGTGATAGTCACTGAGCTGTCATGTTGCCCATCAACTGGCCCAGTTCAAGTGTATACTAACGACGTGAAGCACTAGGATACTCTCAAAATCCAAGAGCAGCCCTCTCACGACCCATCGGGTGTATGCCCCTTGTTAGACAACAAGGCGGACCAAAGTACCTGTAGGATAAAACATCAATATCATTCACAATTTACACAATTCCCAGGGAACTCCCAAGGTTCATGATCCCTATTTTAAATCAGTCTTTATCCTTCCATCCCCATTCTGTTCATGTGCCATCTAAGTATCTCTTAAATAACTCCAGCGTGCCTGCCTCCACCACCTTACTTGGCAGTGCGTTCCATACTCTTCAACCCTCTGTGTGAAAAAGCTCCTTCTAGCATCCAAATTATACCTTACCCCCCTCACTCTAAGCCCATGACCCTTCGTGATATTTGATTCCAACCTAGGAAAAAGCTTACCACTGTTTACTCAATCTATACCCCTCATAATCTTCTACACCTCTATTAGATCTCCTCTCAGTCTACATCTTTCTAAAGAAAACAGCCCCAATTTGCCTAATCTCTCCTTGTAACTCACACCTTGCATACCAGGCAGCATCCTGGTAAACCTCCTCTGCACTCTCTCCAGAGTCTCCACGTCTTTCTGGTAGTAAGGCGACCAGAACTGGACGCAGTATTCCAAATGAGGTCTAACCAACATTCTATACAACTGCAACATTAAAAGCCAGCTCCTGTACTTACATCAAGCATGATAAAAGATAAAAGCTATTTTAGAAGCATCATGTCTGAAGAATGTGAGGCAATTGAGGTCCTTTCAGGAATTAGTAAATTATCATAGAAAATCTGTTCCAAACTTAACTACATGATTGAAGCAATTGCATAATTTACTGTGCGTAAAACAATCATTGTGCTGGACAACAGAATGTGAGAAGGCATACAAGGAATTGAATTTAATTAATTTACTTTTTTCAGGTGTATTGAGATACAATGGTATCGTTGGTACATGACCTCAGACTTTTGTATATCTTTCACAACAAAAGAAGTGGAAGAGAGAATGTCCAGGGTGCATAGAGTCTTTGATTATACTGGCTGCTTTTCCAAGGCAGTGGAAAGTTTAAATGGAGCCAATGGATCAGAGGCTAATTTGCCTGATGGAGTCTATGTACTTTCCTGAGATCTTGCTTGGATCAGGAGCCATACAAAGTTGCATCCAGAAAGAATATGATTTTGAAGTACAAAGTGACAATTTTACATTGCCAATCCACTTGACCTGCACACGTTTGGACTGTGGGAAGAAACCAGAGCACCCAGATAAAACTCCACGCAGGCAACCTCCCAAAACTGGAATCAAATCAGGAATCTGGTGGTGTGAGGTAACAATGCTAACGTTTGTGCCACTGTGCTGTCATGAGGAACATATTAGAATTTTCATTAAGGAGATTATGTTGGACACTTGGAGAAACTCAAATAAATCAGAGGAGAAGTCATGACCTTTTATTCTTTTGTAATTTGTTGCAGTCCTCCTCAGTACTGAGGGTCTCCCCAAATGGTTATCATCCACAAATTTGGAAATTGTGTTTTTGATTTCAAGTCATTAATATCGATTGTGAAAAGGAATGATTCCAGCGCTGATACTTGTGAACCCCCCTTCACTCCTTCCGGCACTCGGAATAACTATCCTTTATTCCCATTCTCTCTTTTCCGTATTGAATCCAAATAGCAATCCATTCTACTGCTTGTCCCCTGCCTCTACAATTTCTGATCTTATTCATTAGTTTATTATGAAGCACCTTATTGAAGACTTTTTGAAAATCAAGATAAATTATAAATTCTGCATTACTGTTATCTATCCTCTGTCTCATCACCTCAAACAAATTTAATAAGTTTGATGAAGAATGATTTTCCCTTTTGAAATCTGTGCTCACTATTCGTTGTGTCTCATTTTGGGATATTCTTCTAATCTCTGCTTTAATAAGGATTCTTTTTTTTTCGTCTCATTGATGTTCAGCTGACTGGTCTAAAATTCTACGTATATGTTCCATCTCCTTTCTAAAATATATTTAATAGGTTGCTACAGCAACATATTAAATATATTTTTACATTGTGTTCCAATAATTGTTCAACGTAAGCAGTAATATCTCTGCTGTCTCATTGTTGGATTCATGTTCATTTAGGTAATACCCTTCTCAACCTCAGGGCTTCCCAGAGTACTTCATGGCCAGTTGAATACTCTTCAGTAGTTATTGCTGTAATATATGAAATATGACAACCAAATTGTGCACAGTAAGCTCCCACAAACAGCATAGTGATAAGGTCAGATAAGTTCATTGCTGTAAGGGTTGAATATTGGCCGGGCATGGGAGAATTCACCTGCTTTTCTTTAGAAAAGTG
Organism: Sphyrna mokarran; assembly: GCA_024679065.1. Taxonomy (NCBI): domain Eukaryota; kingdom Metazoa; phylum Chordata; class Chondrichthyes; order Carcharhiniformes; family Carcharhinidae; genus Sphyrna; species Sphyrna mokarran. Next base: position 15,685,214 of record JAGIQG010000011.1, read on the forward strand.
CTGTGGGATCTTTAATGTCCATACTGGACCTCATAGAGTCATACCAGAATCATTTCATCCTGTAAGTTATTTTTTAAATGCCACCAAAACTTTGCCTCAATAGCTATATGTCGATTAATCCGCTCCTTGGTACTGACTTGAAATGCATAGTTTGGTTAAACTTTAACCATTGAGTCATCATAGGAGATCAATTGTAGTCCTTTGAAATGTTTCTTCCAGCTAATTATAGCATGTGGATATAGAAGGAATATCATTATGATGTGAATATCATTAATAGTTTTCATATAATGAAGCCACCCAGTATTGGTTTTCCCCTGTTACTGCCAAGTTTAATGCTTCGTCTTAACTGCATCGTCCCCAGTATCTGGCAGAAGTCTACTCCTACTGACTTGAACTGCTTTTAGCATGCTGGTGGGCAGAAAACTGCCTATTTCTAACAATATTACTTCTGCATTCTGAAAGATCCACGCTGCTGGAAGGTTGTGGTGCATGAGGTCCTTTAGTTAAGACACCATTTTGCTGATTGCACTTGGTTTGCATTGGCTGGATCACATATAAACACACTAAGAAATAATCTCGGAATCGTTGATTGCAGTGGGTTTCTATATTATCTTTGGCTCTGAACCACACAGTTCACATTTGATATTGATGGCACTTTGTGATTAAAGACTGCATCATGTAGAATTACTGTGGATAACAGACAATAATACGAAAAGCCATCTGTTAATAATAGCTCTGAAACAGAAAGGGCTTTAGCTTCTGTCTCATTGAGAAGTAAATACAAATGCTGCATCTTTGTGACACAGGCTTCGGAAGAGGACAGGGGGAAGGGAAAGCAAAAAAGGAAAATAAGATTCAAGTGAGGTAACGATTAAGAAGCCAGATAAGAAGTAAGGAAGAAAATATAGTATAATCACTGATTATTAATACATTTCTGCTTCAGTTTTTGTGTGGAAACCTCTCCATTAATGCCTTGAATGTTAATATCTTTCTAGGATGAGGAATCCAAAGTATTATGTGCTTGTGATCTCCCTTTGGGAGTCATTCAAACCTTTATTGTAGTAAAGGAGCTATATGAAACAACACTGCTCCTCAGGGAGCTATAGACAATGTGCATTTATCTAAACTTTGTAATGTATGTTCTGATGATGGTTTATAATTCAAACATTTCATCATTTTCCTCAATGTGGTTGCACCTTTATCTGTTTGATAAATGGCATTGGTAGCTCTATGATTGAAATACAGGACAGCTTCCATAAATAAAAGCTGCTGGAAATAATTAAACAAGATGAAGGCAGCAGGCTGATAGTGTACGTGCAAGTGCTTCAACCTGATTAATAAATGGTAATGGTTACAATTACATGGAGGATAGCAAACACCTCTCAGTGAATTAAAAGACAGTAATTCAATCAAGTGGTCCAGATGCCAGAGTAAGTTGTAAGATCAAAGGTTGAGTTGTTTATCCCCTTGATTTGCTGTTGGACCATTGCCTTGAATTTAATAAGGATATATGCATCTATAATTATTCATCACATTTAAATCAAGGAAATCTTCCTTTAATGTTCAATTAACCCATTGCAATGTGGCTTCATTTTGAGGTTGGAAATTGACGTGATTGGGAATCTGTACATTGTATCTATGTTGAAAATGAGATGAGGGTATGTAATTTTATATTTTTGTGATTATGGTTTCTGTGTAGTTAAAGAGAACTATATGTATGTGACCAGAGTTAATTAGCAGGGGGAAGGTTATTAGAGACAGGTTGTCTGTGAGCTCTAAGAGATGAAAGATTAAAGGTGTTGAGTGGGTTTGAGTTGCAAGTAAATAGGTTGGATCATTGACAGTATTGATGCTGTAGATGGATCGTGTGTTGTTGGCTGTTTGAACACTTGTGTTGTAACTTGGATCCCCTTTTAACAAAATATTTCAGATCAGCACTGCAAAGAGGTTCACTACTGTTTTGCTGGAAAGTAAATTATAAAGAAAGATTTGCATTTATACCGCATTTTTCACAACCTCAGAACATCCAAAAGAAATTTATAACCAATGAAATATTTTTGAATAATTGCTGCTGTTATAATTAAATAAAGCTGTGACATTTCGACATGTCTGTTTAAAAGAAAATAAATATTTAGACAGTATTTTCCAGAGATGCAAGATATCTCATTGAATGGCTAGATGATGCCCAAAACTCAGAAAGCACAAATCTTAGCAATTATGTGCATATTTGAATCTTAGCTTAAGTTCATTCAATTATGTGTAGAACTTCTATGGTAGTAAACTTCTTTTCCAATTTATCTGATGGGCACACTTACATAATGTTTGTACTGGAGGCTCATAAAATATAATGAAAATAATTTTTTTTGTTGCAAGTTATTCTTTAAAGCTTCATTCTGTTCCTTTCCATTTTGTTCTTTTCAAGCTACCCCCTTACCATTAATCTCATATCATTCCTATTCCGCCCCTTCCTATGTCATCCTGGTTCCAGTTCTCTTATTCATTCCACCCATTCCTCCTGCCAGATCCCATCCCTAGTCCCCATTTCATACCTTCCATCCTATGCACCAGAATGTACATCACCTTACAACCCTATTAGCCAGCGTAATACTGATTGTTTCCTCTACCAAGCTCTCTACCTGCTGCCACTAGAAGTCATTGATAACCCATAGGTCTCATGCACTCCAATTGACAACATCTCCATGCAGCAACCACAAACTAAGCCTCTCAGAAAAAGTAAGGCTGTTTTATTGAGGGGCTTGGGGGTGGTGGGGTGCATATATGTCGAAGAGCATACAAATAGATATGGCTTTCAGCCTGGCTCTCTCATTTTCTGATCTCTTGGCCTATGTTTATAGGAAGATGCTGAAATGTCTCCCAACTGTGGGGTGAAGAGGGAAGGAAAGGCAAAGGGGAATCAGATGAGAGAGTTTGTTACACTCTACACAGGATCCCTTCGTTACAAATTCCACTTCACCTGCAAGTGCAATTTTATTTGATCATCATCCGAGCAATCAAAACAATCCAGACGGACAAGAACCTATTATTATAGATTGCTGTTTGAGATGCCACATGGTGAGCTTTTAAAAGAATGTCAGAACTGTGACTTAGATGTTGAACATTCATTTTATCTAGGACCAACTTAATGGCTTTTGGCGAATCATAGGAAATTTCACTTTCTGTGCTTCCATACCACCCTGGCCAAGGTCAGTTAATTCGACATCTGCTGGAATTTTCTATTCCGATTGGCTGTTCGCTTTTAATCATCTGAGCTACCGAAGAGGCTGAAACAATCTTAAGACACATCCAGTCAGGAAGTGGTTTACCAGGGAGTGCAGGAAAAATATTATTTGAATTTTTAGTCATTGTTACGTGCCCCTCTCCAGAGGTTGTTGTATACAGATCATTAACTTCCCATATAAACAAAACCAGGAATGTCTACTATTTTAAACTGTCACTTAGATAATTCTGTAAATGTTATGGCTGGACTGTGAATCAATATGTAGAATACTTTTCTGTTTGTCTCCAAGGCAACGCAATAAAGTAAATAATTTGTAGTCTTTTAAAAGCATTTATGTCGCTTCACCCTCGTGTTGTTCAAGACTGCCTGTTCCGTTCAAATGACTACAGTGAGACTTTGTTATTTTTATGATTCGTGTGTGTGTGTGTGTGTGTGTATAGAGGTCAGATAAACAAGAAAGAAAGTTATGTTTCCCACCTTCATTATAACTTTTGTCAGTCTTTGAACACTGCCTTCCATTTATTCTTACTGAAGCAAACCATATACTCTTGTTTAATGCATAGTCCATGTTTTGTAGATGCCTGCATGTTGTTGCCTCTTTCAAAAAATCTGAGACTTTGTTGCAGAACAAGGCCTTGGATTTGACAGGTTTTTGGGAATAGGCCACCATCAGGAATCTCCTAGGGCTTTCCTGCTTAGATTGAATCAGAGGGCAAAATTTTCTCAACCCATCCTTGGGGAATTTAGCGATGAGTGGGCGTGAGCGAAGAATCTGACCAAAGCCAAATAGTTGAAAACCCGCTAGCGTAAGATTATGTTGTAGTTCTCCCAGTGGTGATTTAGACTTCCTGCTGGTTGATGGCATGAACAACATTTGTGTTAATTTGCACCTCATGGAAACTCGTTAAAACAGCTGCCCATTGATGTCCCATCAGGCCTTCCAATCTTGCATCACGTGAATGGGGAATTATGTCAGTGTTCAACTCGATTTTTAAAATGGCATGCACAAAGTCACTCTCAGCTGGGGAGAGACTTTCAGGTGAATGCAACAAAATCTTTCTGCCATAGTGCTCCTGAAGTACTGTTCACCATTCTGACAGGGCAGACCAGTTCCTATGCTTCATCTCGATGCTGAGCTAGTCTTTATGGATAGCACCTTGCTACTAGACCCATGCACCCTTATGTCTTGCCACTTTGATTCAGTATTGCACCTAAGGTTGGGAGTACTTAGCAGTGCATGAGTACTGCTATGCACCAGTGTTTATCTGGACAGCACTGTGCTGCGGAACTCATTCAGTCATTGCAACAAAGGTCTGACCTTTGACTGGGGGCGGAGTATGAGATATGGGTGGAGGGAGTGGCTGGATGAAAACAAGGGGGTTGAACAATGAAAGGCAGAGGGAAGACCCTGGGGAGGGAAGCTTGGCCCTGACTGCATGAAAAGCTCTTAAATAAGGGGTCAAAGGGATCGTTTACTGGGAGAGGATCAAAACTCTAGAGCAGTGGGTAGAAGTCTAATTGGAGCAGGGACACGCTGCAGGTGATGGACTTGGCAAAGGAGGGTGGTTGAGTTGAGGACCAGACTACTTGAGACTACTACCCTTTTCTGACTAGGTTGCTGACATCCTGCACAGCTAGTAAAGACAGGTGGGCTAGAGATAGTGATAAGAGTGTGCTAGACTGGTGTTTAAATATGGGGCCAGGACCTTTGAACACATCAGGTGAAGATGGACAGGGGCATCACCTGCTAGTCCATCGGTAGAGTTGGAAGAGAACCCGCCTGTGTATAATTAATGAGATTACACTCTCACTATTTGGCGTGGGATCCTGCCATTTTGGTTGGTGGGACAGGCAATGCCAAAGCTGCCCAGCACTGCACTCAGTCTCACAATGGGAGAACATGCCTATAAAGCCATTGCAGCATGAAAGTAGAAATTCATCCTCCAAAGACCCACCCAGTAAATCCCATTGCCCTACTCTGTCCCCAGAGCTCTTATTTCTCCAAAGCCCTGAAAGTTAATTTCTCACAAGTTGCTGACACTTCAGTGGAAGAATGCTCTAGCCTGCTTGATTGGCAGCCCGTTCACAAACCTTCGCTCGCTCCACCAGCAGCGCTTGGTGGCAGCAGAATGTGCCATCAATGAGATGAACTGCTGGAACTCACCAGTGCTCCTTTGACAGCAACTTCCAAACCTATGACTGCTTTCATCTAGCAGGACAGGAGCAGCAGATGCACAGGAACACCACAACATGTAAGTTGCCCTCCAAGTCACTCACATCCTGATTAAAAATATATCAATTAATATATCTTTGAGCCATTCTTTCACTATCGCTGGGATAAAATCTTGGAATTCCCTCCCTACCAGCACTGTGTGTACCTACAGCATATGGACTTTAGCGCATCAAGAAGGCAGCTCGTCACCACCTTATTGTCAAGGACAATAATTGAACAATAAATGTTGGCCTAGCCAGTTGTAGCCACATCCCATGAATGAATAAAAAAAGTTATATTTGTAAATGGAGTTTCCACTGCTGTTTTGCCGAAAGAATCCATATCAGCTGCAAAATACAACATCTTGTGGTTCTCCATTTTCTCCCTTATCACTGATTTTCGGTAATGATCTGTTCAATTAAAGATGACTAAATTAGAATCATTGTTCTCCTTCTTGAGCTGTATGATTAAATTGATTTATTTTGTTTGTGCCAGTTCTTGAAAAGAATTATCCAATTAGCGCTTCTCTCCAATTCTTTCCCCACAGTGCACTGCATCAGTTCTTTTCAAGTGTATAGCCAATTCCCTTTTGAAAATTCCAATTGAACCTGCCATCAGCATTCTTTCAGGCAATGCATACAACATAGAACACTACAGCACAAACAGGCCCTTCGGCCCACAAGTTGTGCCGATCATATCTATACCTACCAGGCCATAGAACTATCTGTAACTCCCAATCCCATTAAATCCCATGTACTCATCCAGAAGTCTCTTAAAAGACCCCAGCGAGTTCGCTCTACCACCACTGACGACAACCGATTCCATTCACTCACCACCCTCTGAGTGAAAAACTTACCTCTAACATCTCTGTACTTGCCCCCCAGCACCTTAAACCTGTGTCCTCTCGTAGCGACTATTTCAGCCCTGGGAAATAGCCTCTGAGAATCCATCCTATCTATTCCTCTCAACATCTTATAAACCTCTATCAGGTCGCCTCTCAACCTTTGTCTCTCCAGGGAGGAGACCTAGCTCTCTCAACCTATCTTCATAAGGCATGCCCCCCAACCCAGGCAACATCCTTGTAAATCTCCTCTGCACCCTCTCAATAGCTTCCACATCCTTCCTATAGTGAGGCGACCAGAACTGCACACAATACTCCAAGTGGGGTCTGACAAGGGTCTTATAAAGTTGCAGCATTACCTCCCGACTCCTAAGCTCAATTCCTCTATTAATGAAGGCCAGTACACCATACGCCTTCTTGATCACATCCTCCACTTGCGGGGCAGATTTAAGAGTCCTGTGGACCCGGACCCCAAGATCCTTCTGCTCCTCAACGCGGCCAAGACTCCTACCCTTGATATTATACTGCTTCATCCCATTGGTCCTGCCAAAACGGACCATCACACATTTATCTGCGTTGAAGTCCATCTGCCACTTCTCCGTCCAGTCTTGCACCCTATCTATGTCTCGCTGCAACTTCAGACATCCCTCCAGATTATCCACAACACCACCAACCTTCATATCGTCAGTGAACTTACTCACCCATCCCTCCACTTCCTCATCCAGGTCATTTATGAAAATGACAAACAGCAAGGGTCCTAGAACAAATCCCTGGGCCACTCCACTGGTGACTGACCTCCATGCAGATGATAAAAGTACATTTATGTATAACAACATTTTTTATTATTTGTATAGTGCCTTTAATGTAGTAAAATGTCTTGAGGGGTTTTACTGGATTGTTATTAAACAAAACTTGCCATTTGGAAACAGTTGAGGGTCAAAAAGGTAGGCTTTGAGGACTCTTTTAACAGAAGAAAAGGGATTGAAAGGTTTAGGGAGGGAATTCCAGAGTTTAGGGCTTTGATAGGTGAAGGCATGACTCAATGGCAGAACAGTAGAAATCAGGTATTCCCATTAGGCCAGAATTGGATGTGTGCAAATATCTCAGAGTATTGTAGGACTGGAGAAGATTGCAGAGATGGGGAGGGGCATGACTCTGCAGGGATTTTAAAATGAGGATGGCAAATTTAAAATTGGCTTCCATTTGAGCATATCTGCAACATAAGTCAGTGAGGATAGTGGTGATGGGTGATTGGAACTTGGGTCATAGAGACCAGATCTTTGGATGGTTCCAAACAAATGCAAGGTTGAATGAAAGGATGGCCATTGGAGTAGTCAAATCCAGAGATAACAAAGGAACGGCTGAAGGTTTCAGGAGCAACTAATGATCTTGTAAACTATATGGATGCTGAATGGTTCTTGACTGCCAATTCGCTAATAGATGAACAAATTTTTGACTTTTTGCTGTGAGAAGTACATTGAGTCACCTAGAAATAACCTTGATGCTGCTGTTTGCAAGTTGAACTGTGGACAGTTACTTATACATAAATTCTGTTTGAGTAATGTGTACTGATGGGTTTCTTAGTTACTGTTTCCTATCTAATGGAATCATGGTTCTGTTTTGGAAGGTGAATGAAACGTTAACGGAGTACGATGATAATTTATCACTACATTTTATCTGGTTTTAATCAATGAATGTGAGAAGTGCAGTAGTTTGGCACAAACACTTGACTTTCTTCTTGGGAACTTCCTAATGTATTCATTTTAAATGTCATCAGTTGGATGGGTTTCATTGAATCTGTATTCTCGCTCTGATTACAGGCTTGAAATTTCAGCATCAGTTTAGATAAGAAACTGGTTACGTAAACTTGAGAGTAATGCAAAGAAAATTCCGTGTGTCACAATTTTCTTCCAGTGCCTTTTGTTTAATCTTGTAATTCTTTCTGGAAGGGAATTAATATGATTAATTCTGTATGGGACAGAGCAAATTTAATATTAAGGACCTTAATCAGATTTTAATATCAATAATTGCCTTCAATAACTAAAATAATTGAAATTATCTGTAAATTTGACAAATTTAGTATTCAGTATTTGTGAGCATCACTTGCTAGGCCAGCATTTATTATCCATCTTTAATTGCGCTTGAGAAGGTAGTAGTCAGCTACCTGCTTGAACCAGTGCAATTCATATGGTGTACTTGTACTCCAGCAGTGTATAGGGAGGGAGTTTAAAAAACGTTAAGGATTGACATAGGAAGAAACTGTTCCCATTGCCAGAAGGGTCGAGAACCACACAATTTAAGGTGATTAACAAAAGAAACAAAGGTGACATGAAGCAAATCTTTGTTAAGTAGGGAGTGATTATGATCTGGAATGCACTGCCAGAGAGTGTGGTGGAGACAGATTCAGTCATGGCTTTCAAGAGGAAAGTGGTTAGGAGTTCAAAAGGGAAGTGTTTGGCAGGGCTCTGGGGAAAGGGTGGAGAAATGAGACTAGCTAAATTGTCCTTGAAGAAAGTTGATATTGGCTCGATGGGCTGCGGCTTCTTTCTGTTCTATAACACTTAAAATCATGTTGAGTCCAACTCTTTGAAGTCACCATTGTAACAGTGTTGAAATTTTCAAATTTCAATTTGGATTGAAATAGATTGCTGCCATCCTTTAACATTAATCATCCTGGGATCACATCAGCTGTCATAGAATCCCTATAATTCAGCTTGGCTTCTGTGCTCACTTGCTTAAAAGTTATAAAATTTCCCATCAATTTTGGTTGAAATAACCCTCTTTACATTCTTGCATTTGCATTGCTGTTCAATCATTGCTGGAACTGACAATGCCACAGGCAAGATGTTGCCTTTCTGATTCAAGAAGTTGTGATGTGACATGTTAGATGCCCCCCCCAACCCCCACGCACACATGTAACAATCTGTAACACGTATAAAAAATTTAAATCTTGTTTTGGAGTATTTGGTTACAGGAAAAATATCCAGCTGCGCTTGAGGGCTCTGTAGATCTATTTTTCTGCAACAGCTTGCATTTATATAGCACCATATATAGCTGTTTTGATAGTTAACCTGGTTTGAAGTATGGGAATAAACGTGGCAATTGTTAAATACTCCAGTATCTGCATCACCATAATCATCATTTTATGGCATCCCTATGTTTGAAATTCAAGTTTTCGAATGGAATTACATTGATCAGCTTAACAAAAAAAAATCTGAAAATATTCACTGGGAAGCCATTTTACTGGCACTCGGTAAAGCAGAGGGAATAACCTATGTAGTAATTTTGCTGGCCATTTCCATTTTCTCCTTCCGTCCTACAGAGAATAAAAGCAAAAGTGTGAGTAGCCCAGTAAGTTCATTGCTTTTAACTGACTGTGATCAAAGTATCTTCTTAGAATAACCACAGCTAACACTTTTTTTTAAGATGACGAATTTGTGAAGCTATTTGTTCCTAAAGATTATTCAGCTTAAGGCTCCAATTATCAGGTTCCAACCTTAGTTCGTCACTCTGGGCTGGTTTCATAATGTGGAGATGCTGGCATTGGACTGGAGTAAGCACGTTAAAAGGTCTCAAAACACCAGGTTAAAGTCCAATATGTTTATCTGGTAGCACAAGCCGCAAGCTTTCGAGGCGGTACTCTTTCATCAGGTGAGTGAGAATCGTGTTCACAAACATCGTGTTCCAACCATTATTTTGTAAATTGAGTTTGTATCTTATATGCCCTGTTTGTGAACATGATTTCCACTCACCTGATGAAGGAGCAGTGCTCCGAAAGCTTATGGCTTGTGCTACCAAATAAACCTGTTGGACTTTAACCTGGTGTTGTGAGATTTCTAAAATCTTGTTTCATAGCACAGACAGCATTTACAGCAGCAGATTTGGGAATGGTAGGAAGGAAGTTCTGATGCACTGTATTTAATAGAATTGTAAAATCCCCACAGTGCAGAAGGAGGTCATTAACCCATTAACAACAATCCCACCCAGGCCCTATCCCTGTGACTCCACGTATTTTTACCCTGTAAATCCTTCTGACCTGACACTAAGGGGTAATTGAGTGCTGTAATCCACCTAACCCGCTCATCTTTGGAGTGGACTGTAGGAGGAAACTTGAGCACCTGGAGGAAACATGTAGACATGGGGAGGACGCACAGACTCTAAATAGACAGTGATCCAAGGCAGGATTCAAATCTGGATCCATGGCACTGTGAGGCATAAATGTGCCACCGTGCTGCTCCTATCATCATTGTCTTTTGTGACCATGTTACTTTTAAATCCTTTTGTAACTAGCTCTGTCATAAAATGTAATACTGATGAAGACAACTTTGAAAATAGGCCACTTGTTAGCACTACCATTCAATACCATAAACAGTATTGCTAATAGGGACCCAATTTGTAAACATACAAGGCAGAATATCAGTCCTGAATTTTATTCAGTGAGCTGTTCAGTAAAGAGACGAAATGTGTCTCCTCTTTTCAAAAAACCATCTTCCTCAATCTCTGAAGCCAGACTATTGCTACTTCCTTCTATACATAGTGCAGTCAGAAGAGAGTCTCTGATACATAAATAACAGAATGTTACATGCAAGCACAGTAAGCAATTAAGAAAGCAAATGGTATTGCTAACTTTTATTGCTAAGAGATTAGTGTAGAAGAGTAAGGAAGTCTTCTGAGTTACATGGAGCTTTGATAAGGCCACATCTGGACTACTGTGCTCAGATTTGGTTCCCTTACTTATACTTACTTAGCAGGAATGCCATGAAGATTCCTGACAAATAGGATCTTATGTTAATTTTATATTAATTGTATGCTGGCATTGAGCATTGATTGGAGATTCAATTGTACACTTTCAAATGAGAACTTGCTGAAAATGATTATTGGGTTAGGAAGTGGATGTTAATAATGCAGAACTGTGTAAAAGAAATGTGTAAGGATTTGTGAGAGTTCTACCCGTCAACACCGGCTTTCTGGAATGAAGCATGCTATGAAGAGACATTCGGTAAATTAGGTTTAAATTCCTTGTTAGAATGAGTGGCGATGTCTTTATGCATAGACGCTGAGAGGCTTCCTTTGGCTGCAGAAACTAGAACTCGATGATCACTGTCTCAGAATAAGGGGAGTCTTTTCAGAACTGAAGTGAAGTGTAATCTCTTTACTCAAAGGGAAATGGATCTTTGGAATGCTTATGACAAAGAGCTGTGAATCACAGAATCCCAGTGCTGCAAAAGGGGACCCTTTGGCCCATTGGGTCTGCACCAATTCTCTCTGACAGACTACCTTCCCAGGCCCTTCCTGTACCCTGTCCCTATAACCCTACACCTTTACCATGGCTAATTCATCTATTCTACACATCTCGAAACACTAAGGGACAATTTAGCATGACCAATCCGCCTAACGTGCACATCTTTGGACTGTGGGAGGAACTCAGTTGTTGAGTACATTCAAGACTGAGATTTACTGATTTTTATACCAAGGGAATTAGGAATAGGGTGATAGTGCAGGAAGATGGAATTAAGGTAGATCACTCATGATTTAATTGACTGAGCAGACTTGAAAGGCCAAATGACCACTCCCAAAACCTGTTGCTTTTGTTCTTATTCCAGAATCTTGGGGGAACCTGCACCCTGGTTTACACAGCATTTTGCAACTCTGACTGGGCTGCAGTTTTCTCCTAGATGATTAGCATCACTATTCAGTTTCAAATCTGAGCAGATTAAAGAAAGGAACATCAGTGCATTTTTCCAGCATGATGTTTTTAAGTTTGAGGTTGCCGATTTCAGTAATTTCATTATATTCACAGAATCTTCTCTGAAGTAATAATTTCCTGAACTAGAAGCACTTTAAGCTTCTGTGCATGATAATTGATCTCCAGCAATCAGTTCTGAGTGAGTCTATTACTAAAATCTAACACATGAGTTTTGAATATTTCCTTCACTGGGTCTCTTAATGCCCCCCACTCTCTGATACCAACAGAAAAATAAATTAAAATCTTTAATTTCTAATTCCCTACAGTGACTAAATTCCCTCTGCAGTATTATTGCAAAGCTGAAATCATCTTTACAGGGGTTTATATTAACACATTTCTGTTTAAATCCACTGGCTGTATGCTTTAAATTCTGATTCGTGTAGAGCTAGAATTGTTTGAATGTTGATTTCAAGGAGCATTCTGGGAAAAGCTAATGATAAACTGGTTACTAGTTTAACCTGTACCATGTTTCATTATGTGTAGAGAATATATGTTGCCCAAGTTAACTTTTGGTTTATTGATACTTAAATTTATTAAGTGATAATTGTACATTTGTATTGTACAGGTTTTGGCGAAAAGAGTAACTACCAGGCGTTAATGAACCAATTAAGTTAAGGTAGCTGGCCAACTTTGCTTATTACACTTAAAATATATTCCTGAAGTTACTATGCAATAAGTAGATCTACTGGTAACATATTCCATCAGAATCACAGAATTGTTATGGTGCAGAAGGAGGCCATTTGACCTGTGCCTGTACTAGCTCTCCAATGAGCATCATGACTTGGTTCTACCCCTGCCTTTTCCCCATACTTGGCACATCGTTACTATTCAAATAATCATCAAGGTTTCTTAAGACAGCTAAATTTTTTTATCCAACAAGATTTGTTGAGACAAAAACAGAAAATGCTAGAACATTTCTGTGGGTCTGACAGCATTTGTGGAAAGAGAACAGAGCCAATGTTTCAAATCCAGACAATACCAGCATCCGCAGTAACTTGCTTTAACCTTAAAATTTCTTGAGAACTTGATCACTTTTGGGAAGGTGACTCTTTCTACTATTGGGAAAATGTTCACTTCTTTTGTAAGATCAACAGGATTAAAAATGACCTAAACTGTCAATCAGGCTGTCTGCTGCCCAATATCTTCTTGAAAACAATTTTCCACTAAGTTTCTGAGGTTGGGGAGAGAAAAAGACAAATTTACTGCTCGTCATTTTGTGTTGATTTAGTTTGAGTTAGCTGATTTTCAAAGTGCCAGTACAGATATGTGACCCTGCCGTACAACCATGATGGCTGATCCAGACTGCACTTGTTACAATTGACCGTGGTGCCCTGGACTAGGATAGTGTAAAATCAGCAAGTTCTATGAGTGGTTGCTGTCTAGTGATTGCTGCTGAAGAGTGTATGTTGGAATGGAAGGAATTAGGCTGAGCTGCGGTGTTCCTGCTGCAGATTGCTTGTCAGGGTTGGCCTGAGTTTCACCACAATGGTCATTTGAGTCATAAAGTGAACTATATAATGTAAAGTGTTACAATTCAAGTCAAAAACTCCAAAGTGTTCTATGAAGTCTGCCTGGATCATAAGTTTTGCACTTTGAATTTGGCTAGAATGAGCATGAGATATTTCACTTCAGGTATGATTCAGATGACCCACTATGGAGCTTTTATCAAACAAAGTTTATTTAGGAATACAGTTAAAATGTATAGAAAAAAATTAGCAATAACTTTTACTAACTACAAAGAATAAAAACAATCATGATATTGTATAACTCTTAATGAATATAGGAAATGTCCCAATCAAATAAATATTTCATAAACAAAACCCTTTCTACAGGTTTATCATAGAAACTACAATTGCTCTTGCAATGGTGGACTGTACAGAAAGAAAATTAACAAAAACTTTTAAATTGCAAACAAGAAAAAAACAATTATGATACCGTGTAAACCTTAAAAGTTAAACACCGTTCCAACAAAACAAATCCCATGAACGTTTGCCATAGTTTTAATACATAAAGTACGAATGCTCATATGACGCTGCAACCCAGTTCTTTGGATGAGAATTGAAACTCTGACTTCCCAGTCTTATATCCTTCTGGATATACACACAGAACAGTTTTAAGTCAGAACAACTTCCCAGAACATCAGGGAGAGAGAGACTGTAGGCAAGCCAAACATCAACAGCAGACTTTTCCATTCCAGGAAAGCTAGGAACCTTACTTTCAGCTAACAGCAGAATTTCCAAAGCTAGGGAGAGAGAGAGAAAAACACTTGAAGTCCATCCCCTTCTCAACTAAAGCTAGATTTTTTTCCTGGGGAGGAAACACCTGACTTTGACTTGTCAATCAATCTTCCCTCTTACAATAAGGTCATAAAAAATCCCAGAGTAAAAATAAACAAAACCCCACGTAAGCCATTGAAGCAGCAATAAAAGGACTCCTGCAGACAGTCTGGCAGCAAATAAAAAAGCTGCAACTGTGAGAGCTGCCGAAAACATGAATTTTTAAAAATCTTTAAAGGTACACTAACATCACAAAAGAATAATGCAAATCTAAAGCATGACACTGCAACTGGAAATCTGAAATAAAAGCGGATACAAATGGAAATATGCTGCAGTTCCCATCAATGTTGGGACAGCACAGTGATACAGTGGTTAACACTGCTGCCTCACAGTGCCAAAGACCTGGGTTCAAATTACTATATGTGTGATCCTTGGTGTCAGGGGGACTAGCAAGGGTAAATGCATGAAGTTATGGGGATAAGGCCTGGGTGAGATTGTGATAGGTGCCGACTGATGGGTGGAATGGCAGCTTACTGCACTGAAGGAATTCTATGATTCTATGAATAATAATAACAGAGAAAAAACAGATTAATATCATTGAGCAGAAGCAAAGAAGAATTTTATTCCTAACACCATAACTCTTTCTGTCGATATTGTTGAACTGCTGCATCTTTCAGTACATAAGAAGATAAGATCATAAGAAATAGGAGCAGGAGTAGGTCATCCAGCCCCTCGAGCCTGCCCCGCCATTCAATAAGATCATGGCTGATCTGTAATGGTTCAGTACCACTTTCCGGCTTTCTCCCTGTAACCCTTAATTCCCTTGTCAATCAAAAACCTATCCACTCTTGACTTGAACATGTTCAGCGAGGAAGCCTCCACCACTTCATTCGGCAGAGAATTCCAAAGATTCACCGTTCTTTGCATGAAAAAATTCCTCCTCAACTCTGATCTGAACCATGCCCCCTCACCCACATCTTGAGGCTGTGCCCTCTAGTCCTGCTATCTTTGCTAAGCGGAAAGAGTGTCTCAACTTCTACCCTATCTGTCCCCTTCATTACCTTATACATCTCTATAAGAATCCCTCTCAGCCTTCTAAACTCCACAGAGTACAAACCTAGCCTATTTAGTCTCTGCTCATAATCCAACGCCCTCATCTCTGGTATCAGCCTAGTGAACTTCTCTGCACCCCATCCAAGGCCAATATATCCTTCCTCAAATGCGGCGACCAAAACTGCCGCATTTTTGGTCCAGCTGCGTACTCGCCAGTACTCCAGCTGCGACCTCGCCAGTACCCTATACAGCTGCAAAAGTGCGTCCCTACTTTTATATTCTATCCCCCTAGCTATAAAGGCCAACATTGCATTTGCCTTCTTAATCACCTGCTGCACCTGCAGACTGTGTTTTTGCAATTCATGCACAAGGATCCCCAGGTCCTTCTACACCATCGCATGCTGCAGCTTTTCGCCATTTAAATAGTAATCCTTCCTACCATTATTCCTACCAAAGTGGATAACCTCACACTTGCTAACATCTGCCAGGTTCTCGCCCACTCATTCAACCTATCCAGATCCCTCTGCAGGCTTTCCGCACCCTCCACGCAACTTGCTTTTCCACTCATCTTTGTGTCATCAGCAAATTTTGTCATCCTGCACTCAGCCCCTTCCTCCAGATCGTCTATGTAAATGGTAAATAGTTGAGACCCCAGCACCGATCCCAGGGACGTTCCACTAGTCACCAGCTGCCAATCAGAATAGCATCCATTAATATCTACCCTCTGCTTCCTATTAGACAACCAATCCTCTATCCAGTTTAACACCCTACCCCCAACTCCCTGCATCCTAACCTTCTGCAGCAATCTTTTGTGAGGCACCTTCTCAAATGCCTTTTGGAAATCCAAAAACACCACATCCACCAGTTCCTCTCTATCTACCGCATAGTCACTTCCTCATAGAACTCCAATAAATTTGTCAAGCATGACTTCCCCTTCACGAATCCGTGCTGCATCTGCTTGATCAAACAGTTCGTATCCAGATGCTTCGTTATTTCTGCTTTGACGACAGATTCAAGCATTTTTCCGACTACAGACGTTAAACTAATCGGCCTATAATTCCCTGCCTTCTGTCTGCTACCTTTTTTAAACAACGGTGTAACATTAGCCGTTTTCCAATCTTCCAGCACTTTCCTGGAGTCCAGCGATTTCTGAAAGATAATTACTAGGGCATCCACTATCACCTCTGCCATTTCCTTGAAAACCCTGGCTTGCATTCCATCCAGTCCCGGGGGCTTATCTGCCCTCAGCCCAGTTAGCCTATCAAGCACCACCTCTCTAGTGACTGTAATCTCATCAAGGACCTCATCTCCTATCACCCTTCTTTCCTTAATTTCGGGCAACGTCTAGTTTCTGGTCTTGAATTTAAAAGAGAAGGAAACCTCAGGACATTCCAAAGTCCTTTACAGTTGGTGAAGTACTTTAGAAATGTAGTCATTGTAATCAAATCAAGTGTAGACATTGTAATCAAATCAAATCAAATTGTAATCTAATCAAATCAAATCAACTAAATCAAATCAAATCATTGTAGTCATGTAGGAATTTTTTTAGTTAATTTACACATAGCAATGTCTCAAAAAAAGCCATGTGAAAATGGCCAGGTAAGCTGTCTCTATGTTGTTGGTCAAAGGATTAATATTGGCTAGGGCACCAAAATATATCACAAAAAATACTGTTCCATTTGCGAAATTCTCTTTTTTATAAGATAGAGAGAGATGGCTGAGAAATGAGTGCCTTATGCAGAGCCATTCCTTGAATTTGTTACTTTTAAGATGATAATTCATTGTGTAAGTACTAAAAAGAACTTTTAATTCTGGAACTTGATTACAGGAAATCATTAGTCTGCATATATTTGTGATTGTATGCTATTTATGGAATGATATAGGGTGACATTAGGCTTCTCATTTCCTACATGCATTTATCATGATTCAGAGATGCAGGTTATGCACAGATATTTTGTTTGTCAACTATATTATAGGAAACACTAGAATACATAAAACTCATAATCATTGCCATGTTTGCTTTCTCAGGGCTGTGTTAGATAAACGTCATGATGAACATTAATGTAAAAACAGAAAATGCTGGAAATATTCAGCAGATGAGGCAGCATCCAACAAGAGAAACAGAGTTAACAATTCAGATCAGGGACCTGTTGACATGACTTAGTAACCCAAACGCAAATGTCGTAAATTATTTCCAACCACAACAACTTAACACTTCCCAAACAATCAGTGAATGACAAGGAACCCAGATAATCACCTATCCCAATTGGCAGACAAAATGTTTGTAACATGTATCTGTGCATCTTTCCCAATGAAATATTTTAAAGCTGTCAGGGTACTAGTGATTTTCAGATAACCCAAGGGCATTTCATGTACGAATTTCATCTACATTTGATTTCTTGCAAATTATAATTTTCAGTATTTTTCTGACAGTAAAATCCTGCAAGCTGGAATAACAGTGGTGAAAAATAGCAATGTATGAGTCTAGAGACGCTTGTGAGGAAAAGATGAGTATCAGTTATAAATGACAGCTGCCATTTTTCTTTGTACAGTCTTCTAGTTTTGAAACTCAAGTTTGTTTGGTAGTAGTTCAGTAAGTTTGCCTTGCAAGATCGCTGGTTTATTTCTTGCCCTATTCAGCCAGGATGGCGTTAAAGGTATTAGAATGGGTTTGAAGTGTCTGTGGATTCAAAAAAAAACTCACAGATGTTTGTTGTCTGTCAACCGTGTTAGAAATTTGCATCTGCCCGTGTTGTGTGAAGATGGGATTTAGGTTTGTTTGTGATGCACAGCATGTTTAAATAGACCCTGAGATTCTGTACCCTGCAACTTCAACAACCTGTCCATCTGTAGCACCTTTGTTGCAATTAAATATTCCAAGGGTCTTTAGAAGAATATTAAAGATAAAGTTGCCATAGTCCTAGACGACCATAGACTGCTGTTCCCTTCAAGGTGTCTGGCTGGTTGTGATTTAATCTCAGGATCACTACATCTCAGTTGAGGGACAAGGTTGAGAAGGCAGGGCCTTCGTAAATAACCTCAGCTAGTAGGAAAATTGAACCCATGCTATTGGTATCACTCTGAATGACGAACCAGTTGTCCAACTGAGCTAACCAACTTCTGAACATTAACAAAACAACATTTGATGTTGGAGTACTTGGTAGCTGAAGGCATGGGCCACCAATGGGAGCAGGTAAAAACAAAGATGCGAAAGGGACCAGATTAGATATCTGAGAACGATGTGATGCTAGAAAAGATTACAGAAATCGAGAAGAACTGATCCATGGAGGGTTTGGATTTGTAAATAAGGATGAGAACTTTAAAATTGAAGTGTTTCTGGACCAGAGTCTATGTAGATCAATGAGCATTGGGATTATTAGTGAACGGACTAAGTGCAGGTACGAACACACACAGCAGAGTTCAGGGTGATCTCCAGTTTATGGTGCCTACATTTGTTCAAGATATTGGGGGGTCATGTGTTGAACTACACCTCAGTTAAACCCTTTCACAGAAAGCAGAAAGTGTAAGCAAAGCAGAACAAAATTAGTGTCATGTATTCTGTTTTTCCTGCACCTTTTTCTCTTGGACCTCTTTTTACACATTATGTATTTTGATCTGTCTTGCCTGGGTTTCTTTTATTTAAAAAAAACAATTCTATTTCTCCAAATCTGGTTAGAGTTTAAATTCTGGAAGTGTTGTAGATAAACTGTTTTGGAAAACAGGATGGAAATAAATAACAACGCTGTATTAGGTATATCTTTTTGTAAATGGTATTAAGAATTCCTGCTCCAATATGCAAAAGAGTTCTTTTTCTTCCTTATTTTTAAAACCGGCAGAAAATTTTGAAAACCGCAAGCCAGCACACATTTAAAATAGAAAGCAAAGTTAACATTGAATAAGAAGCTGCAATCTTTCCATCTCAAAAAGATTGTTCTTTCCCTCCTCAGCTACTACTCACTTTCCTGTGGTATTTGTGTTTGCTGTTTTTTTTCTTAATTTCAAGACTTCAACTAAAATAGATTCGATTTTCAATTTTAATTCACAAGAAAAATACTTGAGTCCCTTTGAAGAGTTAAAGCTCATATGAGAAATATGTTTTGCAGCCTGATTTTCCTATTGTCCTGATGCAGTAGGACTGATGTGTGTGTGGGGGGCGGGATGTGGTGCTTGGGGGCAAGATGCAGAAGAGGCTTGAAGTATTGACTGTGGTGAGTGGGTAATGTGTAAGGCAGGGGAATATTATGACAGTTCATGATGCACTGATAGTTAAAGAACAAAGAACAAAACAGCATGGGAAACAGGCCCTTTGGCCCAATGAGCCCACACCGCCACCCCAATGTTCCCACCTCTACCTGTGATCCCTGTCTATGTTTATAGATCTACGGATTAAAAACCAAATTTGAGACAATTTAGGGAGAATTTGTTTTGCCAGTTAGCCTAATGCACATCTTTGGGATGTGGGAGGAAACTGGAGCACCCGGAGAAAACCCACGCAAGCACGGGAAGAATGCGCAAACTCCCACAGACACAGGCCCAAATCCATGTATCTGCACAGCACAGCAATAGTCACTGAGCTGTCGTGTTGCCCATCAAATGGTCCAGGTCAAGCGTACACTAACGACGTGAAGCACTAGGATACTCTCGAAAAAAATCCAAGAGCAGCCCTCTCACGACCCATCGCGTGTATGCCCCTCGTTAGACAACAAGGTGGACAAAAGCACCTGTAGGATAAAAACAAATACATCAATATCATCATCTATTTACACACTTCCCAGGGACTCCCAAGGTTCATGATCCCGATTTTAAATCAGTTTTCTATACCCCTCCATTCCCATTCTGTTCATGTGCCCATCTAAGTATTTCTTAAATAACTCTAGAGTGCCACCTTTTAGAAAGTCCCTCTGTTTTTCCATTCTGCATGACAAGATTTCTTGAATGGGCTAACCCTGCCTATTACATCTCCATGCCTTCATCTCCTTTGTGAGCAAGTGGTGACATCACATCTCAATGTCCCTACACATTCTGGTGTTCCCCCTCAGAGCTTCCATACATTCTGGTGTTCCCTTTCTTGGCTCCCACGTGTTCTGGTATTCTCCTCACTGCCCCCACGTGCTCTGGGATTCTATCTCACTGTCCTGCCATGCTCTGGGCTTCCATCTCACTGTCTGATAGAAGCAGAGTCAGAAATAGAAGGCTATCCATGTGGGAGCCCTTTTCTATATATCGCTGGGGAGGATCTGAGTAGGAGAGTGTTACACCAAGCAGTAGCAGCCAGTATACTTTTCAGCCATTTCCCTGATGCTTGCAATTTCTGTGACCTGGATGCAAACATCTCGATATCTATCCAGAGTGTGAAATATCCATTACTAACATAGGAAATAGGAGCAAGCCATTTAGCTTCTTGAACATGCTGTACCTTCAATCAATCATGACTGATCTTCCATCTCATGCCATTTTTCTGCACTACCCCCAAATCCCTTAATGTCTTTAATATCTAGAAATCTATCCATCTCTGCCTTGGTTGTACTCAATAACTGAGCATCCACAGCACTCAGGCCTAAAAAATTCCAAAGATTTTTAAGGTGGTTATTCCTCAATTTCTGGCTTCATTTAAGGCTAACACTTTGGCTCTTTGGAGGAAGGGGTGGTTTGTCAAATTAAGTCCAAATGCTCTCCTTATGGATCTGCTCTTGCTCATGGAGAAGTAAGCCTTCCTTGTTTCCAGACAGGCATGATTTGCCTGAGAGTGGTTTACTGTGGCTGTCTAACCTCCGTTTCTGTCCAAGTGGCCTTGAAGCAGGAACTGTGGTGTCCACCAGTACAGTGTAGGCCTTCTGTGATTGCTGGGCGTCACGTGTGTTATTGACACACATACATTTAATTTCATTAGATTTTGTTTCATTTTTTTAACAGTGCTGCCTCAGTTTGAGGGGCTTTTCTGTTAGTGACACTAAAGCAATCCACCTCAATTGGTTTATTTAATATAGCAACTGCTCTTTCTTGGCAAACTTCAGACTTAACAGATGAGGTGAAGGCTATCATCAGACAAGGTGAAACCGCAAAAGGATATTTTGTTACTTGACCATTGGCTAATTAGCCCGCTTTTAATGGCTTTGGCCCCTGTGGGAATGTCTGCAGCCTGTTCTTTGCTCGTTTTCCATTGATGGGAAAGCTAAAAAGTTGGAGTCAAGCCTGGAGGACCTCCAGCAAAAAGAAATGTCAGTCTTACATAATACTTCTTTTGAATAAACCATTCACTCTGAAAATTGAAATATGAAACATGTGCCAAGGATGGGGAAAACACCTGTACACTGTCTTATACAGAAAGGCAAAAGGCACCTTCCATTTCTGTCTTGGAGTTTTTACTTTTCTTGTCTGAGATCATTTGCTCATAAGTGAATTGTAATATCATCTATTCAGAAGCTATAGCCTTATATTGCCCTCTTAGAGCAAGAGTTACACTACTTTCAGCAGTCAGTTTACTCTACACGAGCCGTGTTGTCCGACTTTACAAAGTTCTCTATAAAATGGCCAATATTGCAGGCTAAAGCAACCTCAAATTTGCAAATAAACATTGGAGTAATAGCATAACAATCAAAAAACAATATTTAAACCCATGCCATGCAAACATTGGTAATTGGCTGATCCCCTTTGAAATTTGTGTCCCTGGATGTTCAGATAAAATCTTTCTGTCAGTGTGACTTATTCAGCCAATTTGACCCTTCAAAGAGCACGTATATGGATTTGTCTCTCAAGCAGACAGGTGGGACATTGAGCCTCTCGTTTTATATAGATACCAATTTCTGGAGAAATTCCTACAGTGTTTCATGCTCCTATATTTGTCTTCAAGACTAACATTTCAGTTAACTGCTTGAAGCCAAACAAGATTTCAGCTGTAAATTGCAGGGTGCGAGTATCCCAAGCACAATGGTTAATATTCTGGGAGATTAAATATTCAAAACTAGCCATCTTCACAATGTGAAAATCTTCAAAACTTTGCTGCCGATGAATCCAATAAAGCAATCAACTTTGCTGCTAATGCCCAAGTTGTGAATTAAGCTGTCACTTCAAAGTTTTTTTTATGCCTTTTCCTTTTAAAGGCACTTCTGCATGGAAGGAGCAGCATCAATAGCACATTTCCACATAAAACATCTGACTCCATGACTTTAGGAGGTTTAGATCTTTTCAGACCTTTGTTTACTGTAAACACTTCAATTCCTTTGCTGTTCATTGGCCCACATTGGGCTTTGATTGAAACAGTGGCAGGAAGCAGGATAAATACGGGAGAACAGCCCACAAACTCTGCTGGTTTTCCATTTGACCAGCTATCCCCTGAAGATATGTTGATGGTGCACCAAAGGAAATGATCAGGAGCCAGGTACTTCATTTTGTTACAGTCCACTGTTGGACATGAGTGAACGGTTACAAAACGGGAAGAAATTAAATTTGCAGATATAAACATGGAAAAGTACTTATTTATAACCTTGTGTCAAATAGTCAAGGATTTATTCTTGAAGAGCGGGTGCTGGAACGTCTGTTTAAATGTAGGAGTCGGAAAGTTTGGATCAACTTATCTCTCCCATGTGCATTTTCTGTTCTTATTTTTTCCCCTGAAGATTAATACATTTGCAGGATTTAACTTCATCACTAGTCTAACAAGTGCCTCCACAGCTGTCTGTAAAGCAGGTACTTTGTTCATGAAGTCTGAAAAATAATATTCTCGAGCTATACTTTTGCATCTCCCAAATAGGTTGTGATTACAAATTTGACAAATGTTACTCAGTGGAAATAGATACCCACTATTTAAATTTTCTCTGTTATACAGAATCGGATGCTTAGGAAAACTTGCATCTTTGCTACTAAAGTTTCCGCCTTTGATCATTTGGATGTCAGGCACTGTGGATGGACTTTTGACAGAAATTCATAAAATGATGAAAACAAATAACCCAGTTGTTCCTGCAGGTCTCTGGCTTCTGCATTGGAATACAGATGTGAAACTAGAATTACCAACCCTCCAGGGTGGGCCTGAAGCATCCAAGAATTGAAGATCAATTTCCAGGACAAATCAGTGTCCTGGAAATTGATTGCACACAGGGTTGTGTACAATCCTGGAGAAAAATTATTGAAACATTAACAATATTGTTTTTCATGTCATTTTCTTTGAACATTTCTCTCTACTGGGTATAAAAACATTGAAAATGAGGGGGAGTGGAGTGGAGGAGGTGTTGGCATTGTGGTTGGTGGGATGGCAGGGTTGTTTTGCTCACAGTCAAGCATCATCTAGTTGGATAGAGTCTTTTTGCTTTCCAGTCAACATAGGAAGGCAGCATGTCACAAGGAGGGATATGTTGGCTGACCAATGGCTGGAGCATGTGGCAAATCATGTGATGAAATCTCTAGAAATGCATTTATTTGATTATAGTTAGCATTCCAATTTGGAACTCTTACCTTTGTTTTCAGATTCTTCTCTGGTCTCCCTCCTCCCATACTATGTTATCTCCTCCAATCCTATAACCATCCAAGATCTCATCCAATTGTGACCTCTTGTGCATTCCCTACGTTCCTTGTCCCACCATTGGTGGCTGTGTCTTCAGCTGTTTAAGGCATAAACCCTGGGAATTTCTCCCTGAACCTCACTTCCTGTCCACCTCCCTGAATTCCTCCCTAAATCTCTTTTTCTGTCCACCTCTCTCACTATCTGCTGATTCTGCTTTGCCCCCTCCCTTATGCCATTTCTTATATCTATCAAGCAATTGATCACTTGCCCCAATATCTCCTCCTTTGGCTCAGTATGAAATTCTGCTTCAGTGAGGCATCTTGTGATGCTCTACTGTGTCAGCAGAGCTATATAAATGCCAGGTGTTTATTAAATCTTCATAGAAAATTTATAATGTGCTTCAGGCCCAAATATATATTGTAATTTCCTGAGATCTTGAAATTCATTGTCAGTATCTTTCAGTGTCTTCTGGCCAGGAAGTTAGTAACGGTAGGATCAATACACTTGGCTTGGCTTTGACTGTGCAGCTAAAAAGACAGGAATTTCTGTGGGCTTTCCCCCCAATTATATGTACAAAGATCCTTCTTTGCAAATGTAGGGCGTTTTTGATGTAAGCAGTCTGGTTAAGAAGCTCTTTGCCTACAGCCAAGCCATGTGTGGGTGGTAATGGAGGGCGTGAGGAAGTCGGGCACCACATGTAGCAGCAATTCTTTGTTTCAATCTAAAATGAATATTCACATTTTACAGACAACAGCTTACCACTCTGTGAAAGCATTCTGTCACTGTCTGTCAGACCTTTCTTTAATTTAATGCTTTGTATGAAGAGAATGGGGATAATTACCAATGTTCTTAAATATTGGCTGAATTCGAGTCTACAAAGAATGCATCTACGTTGATGTGCTTCAGTTGTAAGGGGAACTGATGAGACCACATCTGGACTACTATGTACATTATTAGTCTCCTTACTTAACAAAAGATGTAAATGTGTTAGAAGTAGTTCAGAGAAGGTTAACTAGACGAATACCAGGAATGGGCAAGTGCTCTTTTGGGGAAAGGTTGGACAATTTAGGCTTGTATCCATTGGAGTTTAGTGGAGTAGGAATAAAAAGTATCAGACTCTGAGGCAGTGATGGGGCACCTAGGCTAGTGAATGGGCCACATCAGTGGATCCTCCTTCATCTCAGTTGGCTGCAAGATTGAAATCAGGTTGTTCACTAATCATGACCCCATGAATGAAATTCAATGCATTTAATACATGCAGAATATTTTGTAATAAGTTGCAGAATCCTTAATCTTTATATATTAATAGAATTGTTAACTACTTCAATTAGTAAAAACAAAACAACACTTTGGACACACAGTGAGTACTTAGCTCTCAGTCAATGTTGTCAGCAGTCAGTATACACCTCACTTCACTTACCCTTGCTTTACATCTGAATCACTGGTCACACCGGTAGGAAAAAGACTATGCAGACAGAAATAAGTGGGATGTGACACCCTTGCGTGTGGGCAACGGTCAGTACCTGTTAGGCTGTATTCAGTACCCAGATGGACTGCATGAGGCTCCTAGCTCTATGTTGCCCACCACTGTCCTGCGGGTCAACGTGGAAAGGATGTTTCCTCTTATGTGAGAGTCTAGAACTAGGAATCATGGTTTAGATATAAGAGCCCACTCACTTAAGACAGAGATCAGGAGAATACTTTATTCTGTGGGTCGTGAGTCTTTGAAACTCTCTTCTTCAAAAGGGTGGCATGGTGGCACTGCTGCTTCACAATGCCAAAGACCCGGGTTCAATTCTGGCCTTGTGTGATTGTGTGGAGTTTGCATGTTCTCCCCACATCTGTGTGGGTTTTCTCCGGGTGCTCTGGTTTCTTCCCATGGTCCGAAGGTATGTGGATGAGGTGGATTGGCCATGGTAAATTGCCCATTAGTGTCATAGGGACTAGTAGCGTAAGTATATTATGGGGAAAGGGCCTGTTGTCAGTGTAGGCTTGATGGACCAAATGGCCTCCTTCTGTAGGGAATCTATGATTCTACAATTATACGAAAAGGAGTCTTTGAATATTTTTAACGCAGAGATAGATAGAAAATAAGGGGATGAAAGGTTATTGTGGGAGATGGGAATATGAGATTGAGGTTATAATGTGATCAGCCAAGATCGTATTGAATGAAGAAGCAGGCTCAAGGGACTGAGCAGCCTATTCCACTTATATGGTTAATAGATTCTTTTGTTTATACTTTACAATATCTTATCTATGTGAATGTATGATAAGATTAATTCTTCTTCATTACCACTTGTACTGATGTATTTAAGGCTGGGAAAGGAAAGGGTGACTTGCACGTCAAATTTATATGTTATCATATGCAAAAAAAATTAGAAGGCAAAAAACTAGCCAAAGGCACAAAGAGCATAATTACATCAGCACATAAAAGCTAAAATTCTTCCTGTAACCCAGAGAGAGAGAATACAGTGCAATTCAGACATTGCAGAGGCGTTAGGACACTGAATTGAAATGCAAAGCACTGTCAGTAATATATTAACTGGTTATGCTGAATAAAAAATGTGCTTGATTTAGATCCTTGGTAATTTTTTTTAAGGAAAAGAAAATTAAATTACAACATATAAAATCATTAAACAAGAGACTCATTTGCGATTGGATTAAAATTTAATTCATTTTTAAGGGATCTGAATCAAATCAGGAAGAAAGGTCAACTCTTGCAAAGAGTTTTGAATTGGTATTTAGCTAGTTTCCAATGTTACACAAGCTTTAATGTAGATAGGAGCCTTTAAGCTTCTCATGGCCTACGTGTGTGCAATATGGAGGATATTTTTAGTCAAAAAATCAAGACAATCTGACAAAAACGAGCCAATCGTTCTTCTTCCTTCATTCTGTATTAGTGATATAGAACATAGAAAAACTACAGCACAAACAGGGCCTTCAGCCCACAAGTTGCGTCAAACATATCTCTACCTACTAGGCTTACCTATAACCCTCAATTCTTAAGTCCCATGTACTCATCCAGAAGTCTCTTAAAAGGCCCTATCGAATCTGCCTCTACCACCGCCGCCGGCAGCCGATTCCACGCAGCCACCACCCTCTGAGTGAAAAACGTACCCCTGATATCTCCTCTGTACCTACTCCCCAGCACCTTAAACCTGTATCCTCTTGTGGCAGCCATTTCAGCCCTCGGAAAAAGCCTCTGAGAATCCCCCAATCAGTACCCCTCAACATCTTATACATCTCTATCAGGTCACCTCTCATCCTTCGTCTCTCCAAGGAGAAAAGACTGAGCTCTCTCAATCTATCCTCATAAGGCATGCCACCCAATCCAGGCAACATCCTTGTAAATCTCCTCTTTCAATGGCTTCCACATCCTTCCTGTAATGAGGCATAGTACTCCAAGTGGGTCTTATACAGCTGCAGTATTATCTCCCGACTCCTAAACTCAATTCCTCGATTGATAAAGACCCAGTACACCATATGCCTTCTTAACCACATCCTCTACCTGCGAATAGAGTCCTATGAACTGGGACCCCAAGATCCTTCTGATCTTCCACACTGCTAAGAGTCTTGCTCTTAATATTATATTCTTTCATCCCATTTGACCTGCCAAAATGAACCACCACATACTTATGGGTTGAAGTCCATCTGCCACTTTTCCGCTCAATCTTGCATCTTATCTATTTCACGCTGCAACTTCTGACATCCCTCCAAACTATCCACAACACCTCCAATCTCCTGCAAACTTACCAATCCATCCCTCCACTTC
This sequence comes from Sphyrna mokarran, assembly GCA_024679065.1. Classification (NCBI taxonomy): domain Eukaryota; kingdom Metazoa; phylum Chordata; class Chondrichthyes; order Carcharhiniformes; family Carcharhinidae; genus Sphyrna; species Sphyrna mokarran. Next base: position 15,712,849 of record JAGIQG010000011.1, read on the forward strand.
TTCATCTGGGTCATTTATGAAAATCACAAACAGCAAGGGTCCCAGAACAGATCCCTGAGGCACTCCACTGGTGACCGACCTCCATGTAGAAAAAGACCCCATCTGCAACCATTCTCTGCCTTCTGTGGGCAAGAACTCAGTAAGAATTTAGCAACACCAATTTATAATCCAACCGATTTATTTGATAGTAAAAACGTGAGCTTTCAACACTCCGACCTCCATGTAGAAAAAGACCCCATCTGCAACCATTCTCTGCCTTCTGTGGGCAAGAACTCAGTAAGAATTTAGCAACACCAATTTATAATCCAACCGATTTATTTGATAGTAAAAATGCGACCAACGCCGGCATCTGTATATTCTGTGGGCAAGCCAGTTCTGGATCCACAAAGCAATGTCCCCTTGGATCCCATGCTCTCTCACTCTCTCAATAAAAGCTTTGCATGGGGGACCTTATTGAACACCTTGCTGAAGTCCATATAAAACACATTTACTGCTCTTCCTTTCTCAATATGTTTAGTCACATCTTCAAAAAACTCAACCAGGCTTCTAAGGCACGATCTGCCTTTGACAAAGCCGTGCTGATTACTTTTGGTCATACTATACTTTTCTAAATGTTCATAAATCCTGTTTCTCAGGATCTTTTCCATCAACTTACCAATTACTGAGGTTAGTCTTACCAGTCGATAATTTCCTGGGCTATCTCTATCCCCTTTCTTGAATATAGGAACCACGTCCACAATCTCCGGAACTTTTCCTGTCTCCATCGATGAGCCAGAGGCTCTGCCATCTCTTTCCTTGCCTCCCATATATATCATGCCAGTTTTCTTCTGAAGCTGTATTTAAGTTGTTTGAAAGAAAATCATTAAATATACATTCTGGATAACTTTTAAACTTTACAATGCATCACGTGTAAGTTCTGATGCAGAGATTACAGTTTTATCGAATTCATTGGTAATTTGGTCACTTGTTGGTTGCATGTTGTGTCATGAGAAGGAGTAAAAATCCCATTGGGCAATTTGCTATCAAATTTTCTAACGTTCATTCAAATATTATTAGGGTGCATGGTTCCATTTTGTTGCTCAAAGATTGGCATGTGATGGTCACTGGTTTCTTGGAGTTGGCACCAGGTAGAAGACTTGCAAGTGTCTCGAAAGGAAAAATCCTGAAGGAGATGAAGCTGAAACTTGGAGCACAGTGCGACAAGTCCAACCCCATTCAACCAAGATATGGGATTGCACAGATAAAATATCCCACATATCTGTTTCCAATCCCAAATGTGATAACTGGAAGAAGTCATTTGCTCACTGACTATGTTGTTGTAGAAGAAAAGAAATGAAGTTCATATTGGCTATTATTTTTCTTTGTCTCCTTTCCTCCTCACTTCAGCCTTGTATTTGTTTTTCCATGCTCCATTCATTAAAATCTGTTCCGAATTAGGGGCATGGCCTCAAAATAAGGGGAAGCAGATCTATGTCTGAGTTGAGGAGGACCACCTTCACAAAAGGATTATGAATCTGTGGAATTCCCTACCCAGTGAAGCAGTTGAGGCTATTTCATTGAATGTTTTTAAGGCAAAAATAGATAAATTTTTGAACAGTAAAGAAATTAGGGGTTATGGTGAGCGGGCAAGTAAGTGGAACCGAGTCCATGAAAAGATCCAGCATGATCTTATTGAATGGCGGAGCAGGCTCAAGGGGCCAAATGGCTGACTCCAGCTCCTAGTTCAAGTTCTTATGAACCATACATTGCTGTAGAGAAATGGAGCAAACTAAATATACACATGACAAGTGTCCATTCCCATTGATGGTAGCATTGAGCATCTTCTGATATCTTGTTGGCTGTTACTGAGCTATTTCACATTTTAACTCACATTTGATCTATTGCCGTTTTAGCTATATATTCCCCGATGAAATGAGAGTTTGGGTTTAAGAGTATTCAAATCAGGATTAGATTGGATTAAACTTTCTATAAACAAATCAAGTGGAAACAATTTGCAGACTTTCACACGACAATTTAATTATTCATTCACTTTAAATAAATGTAAAATAAAGTTTAAATATTAAATTTATGTTAGATGCTGAGTAATGTGTAGTTAGGTATTAGATTATGAATTTTGGTTTCTGAGGTTTGCCATTTTTTAACTCACTTTCAGCTATGCTTTCTTATGCCTGCATATTTCTATGTATAGAACATAGAACGTAGAACATTACAGCGCAGAACAGGCCCTTCGGCCTTCGATGTTGCGCCGACCATTATAAAAAGCAATGACCCTCCAAACTAAACTATTCCCTTCTCTTCCATAAACTTATCAACTAACCTCTTAAACGCCACCAAACTTGGCGCATCTACAACTGCCGCAGGCAGAGCATTCCACTCCCGAACCACCCTTTGGGTAAAGAACCTACCTCTGATATCCGTCTATAACTATCACCCCTTAATTTAAAGCTGTGTCCCCTCGTGCTAGCTTTCTCCATCCTAGGAAAAAGGCTATCACTGTCCACCCTATCTAAACCTCTAATCATCTTAGATGCTTCGATAAGGTCTCCTCTTAGCCGCCTCCTCTCTAACGAAAACAACCTCAAATCCCTCAGCCTCTCTTCATAAGACCTGCCCTCCATACCAGGCAACATCCTGGTAAACCTCCTCTGTACATTTCTATGTATGTTGGCCTTTATAGGAAGGGGTATAGAGTACAAGAGCTGGCCTTTAATATTGCAATTGTATAAAACGTTGGTTAGACCTCATTTAGAATGCTGCGTCCAGTTCTGGTTGCCCTACTACCGGAAGGATGTGGAGACTCTGGAGAGAGGGCAAAGGAGGTTTACCAGGATGCTGCCTGGTATGGAAGGTCTGAGTTACAAGGAGAAGTTAGGCAAATTGGGACTGTTTTCCTTAGAAAGATGTAGACTTAGAGGAGATCTAATAGAGGTGTGTACAAAATTATGAGGGGTATAGATAGAGGAGACAGGGTTAAGCTCTTTCCTAGGATGGACTCAAAAGCACAAGGGGTCACGGGCTCAGGGTGAGGGGGTAAGGTATAATTTGGATGCTAGAGGGAGTTTTTTCACACAGGGTGGTGGGGGTGTGGAATGCGCTGCCAAGTAAAGTGGTGGAGGCAGGTACTCTGGAGTTATTTAAGAAATACTTAGATGGGCACATTAACAGAATGGGAATGGAGGGGTATAGAAAACTGATTTAAAATAGGGATCGTGAGCCTTGGGAGTCCCTGGGAAGTGTGTAAATAGATGATGATATTGATGAACTTGTTTTTATCCTGCAGGTGCTTTGGCCCACCTTGTTGTCTAACGAGGGGCATACACGCGATGGATCGTGAGAGGGCTGCTCTTGGATTTTTTTTTCGAGAGCATCCTAGTGCTTCACGTCGTTAGTGTAAGCTTGACCTGGACCATTTGATGGGCAACACGACAGCTCAGTGACTATCGCTGTGCTGTGCAGATACACGGATTTGGGCCTGTGTCTGTGGGAGTTTGCGTATTCTCCCTGTGCTTGCGAGGGTTTTCTCCGGGTGCTCCGGTTTCCTCCCACATCCCAAAGATGTGTTCTTAGGCTAATTGGCAAAACAAATTCTCCCTAAATTGTCTCAAATTTGGTTTTTAATCCATATATCTATAAACATAGACAGGGATCATGGGTAGAGGTGGGAACATCGGCGTGGCGGCGCGGGCTCGTTGGGTCGAAGGGCCTGTTTCCTGTGCTGTTTTGTTCTTTGTTCTTTGTTCTTTGTAATTCTGATGGCCAATCTTCTATTCCCTTAAACTGTACAAATTGAACATAAAGCAGTACAAGGAATCTGAGAAATTGTTCTTCACAAAGGAAACATTTTGTACTGTTGGGTTTCATTTGTTCCTGTTTTCTCAAGCACTGTTTGTTGCTGAGCTAATGACCCACAACCATTGAGAAACATCCTACATCTTGGCAAGCAACAATGTGAGTGTGCGACCCAGATTCTTGCCTTATCTGACTCAAATACACATATGTACGTACACCTGTCTGGCTGCCAGGAGTGTTAGTCTTGTCTCATGTTCCCTTTTTAACTCTGTAGCATTGACACAAATTCTAGTGACTCCCCTACTACCATGGTTGTGATCAGCACCTTCATCATTGATCAGTGACTCAATCTTCCTTACTTTGTTTGAATTATATTTTAGATATGAGCTTATATTATGATCTTGTTAGAGACCAGCAATCTTCTGGAAAAATATAAAGAAATCCAAAATCCAGTTACTTCCTAGAAGGATCAAATCACAAAATTCCGTGGTTTAAAATGTAAGAATATTAGAGTCAACAAAACAAATGTCAAATATTATCTTCAGTAATCTTCCATGCTCTGAAATCCAGAATCATCACAAGTTAAACTGAATTGACAGATGAATTGTGGTTGGTTATAAGTTGCATATTTAAAGACAGATACAGCTAAGAGTTTACAACTAGGGTCAGCAGTGCACAGCATATATGCCATTAACCTCCACAAAATTGTCATTCACAATGCTGTCTTCCTCATGAATATTTTCAGTTCCTCTGTCCTTCTAGGAGCCAGCCTGATCCCCAGCCAGCAACCAATCCAAGTTCTATGAATATGGTCTCCACAATAAAAGTTCTGCAAAAATCACCTCACCTTTGTCTTGCTGTATATCGTGATGTGGCGATGCCGATATTGGATTGGGGTAAACACAGTAAAAAGTCTCAGTTAAAGTCCAACCGAGTTAAAGTCCAACAAGTTTATTTGGTAGTAAACACCACTAGCTTTCGGAGCACTGCTCCTTTGTCAGGTGAGTAGGAGTTCTGTTCACAAACAAGGCATGTAAAGACACAAACTGAATTTACAGAATAATGATTGGAATGCAAGTCTTTACAGCTAATCAAGTCATAAAGATATAGACAATGTGAGTAGAGAGAGAATTAAGCACAGGTTAAAGAGATGTTTATTATCTCCAAACAGGACAGTTAGTGAAATTTTGCAAGTCCGGGCAAATTGTGGGAGATTACAGATAGTGTGACTTGAACCAAGATCCCGGTTGAGGCCGTCCTCATGTGTGCTGAACTTAGTTATCAGTCTCTGCTCAGTGATTCTGCTCTTCAGAGCACCCTCTGTGCTCTCATCCCATGTACTCCCTGCGTTGGAGACCTCCACTGCCTCCTGAAGATACACAAGGCAAACATACCCAGTCATCCCATTGTAGCCGGAGAGATTCTCGCACAAGATCCCTATGCGAGAATCTCTCCGGCTATGTTGAGGGCATCCTGAAACCCATTGTACAAAGAGCCCCCAGCTTTTGTCATGACACTACGGACTTCCCACTGAAACTCAGCACACATGAAGCAGTTGAATCAGGAGCACTGCTCGTCACAATGGATGTCTCGGCACTCTACACCAGCATCCCCCACAACGATGACATTGCTGTGGCTGCCTCAATACTCAACGCCAACAACTGCCAGTTTCCAGATGCAATTTTACAATTCATCCGCTTCATCCTGGACCAAATGTCTTCACCATCAACAATCAGTTCTTCGTCCAGGCACACAGAACAGCCATGAGGACCAAATTCGCACTTCAATGTGCCAACATCTTCATGCACAGGTTCGAACAAGACTTCTTCCCTGCACAGGATCTTCAACCGATGCTATACATTAGATACATCAATGACATTTTCTTCCTTTGGACTCATGGTAGATAATCACTGAAACAACTATATGATGACATCAACAAGTTCCAGCCCACCATCAGACTCACCATGGACTACTGTCTGAAATCAGTTGCATTCTTGGACACACGTATCTCCATTAAAAACGGTCACCTCAGTATACCGCAAGCCCACGGATAACCTCATGATGCTCCACTTCTTCACTTTCCACCTTAATCACGTTCAGAAGCTATCCCATACGGACAAGCCCTCTGTATACACACGATCTGCTCAGATGAGGAGGATCGCAACAGACACCTCCAGATGCTGAAAGATGCCCTTATAAAAACAGGATATGACACTCAACTCATCAATCAACAGTTCCGACGTGTCACAGCGAAAAACTGCATCAACCTCAGAAGACAAACACGGGACACGATGGGTCGAACACCCTTCGTTGTCCAGTACTTCCCCCGAGCGGAGAAGCTACGATATCTCCTCCGGAGCCTTCAACATGTCATTGATGAAGACGAACATCTCGCCAAGGCCATTCCCACAACCCCACTTCTTGCCTTCAAACAACTGCACAACTTCAAACAGACCATTGTCCGGAGCAAACTACCCAGCCTTCAGGAGAACAGTGACCACAACACCACGCAACCCTGCCACAGCAACTTCTCCAAAACCTGCCAGATCATCGACACAGATGCCATCATCTCACATGAGAAGACCATCCACCAGGTACACAGTACATACTCTTGCAACTCGGCCAACGTTGTCTACCTGATATGCCGTAGAAAAAGATGCCCCGAGGCATGGTACATTGGGGACTCTATGCAGATGCTACAACAATGGATGAATGAACACCGCTCGACAATTACCAGGCCAGACTATTCTCTTCCTGTTGGGAACACTTCAGTGATCATGCGCATTTGGCCTCTGACCTTCGGGGAAATGTTTTCCAAGGGAGCCTTCACGATATATGACAGCGCAGAGAGCAGAGACTGATAGCCAAGTTCCACGCACATGAGGATGGCCTCAACTGGGATGTTGGGTTCATGCCTCACTATTTGTAACCCCCACAACTTGCTTGGACTTGCAAAATCTCACTAACTGTCCAATCTGGAGACAATACACATCTCTTTAACTTGTGCTTAATGCTCTCTCCATTTATGTTGTCTGTACCTTTAAGATTTGATTAGCTGTAAAGACTCACATTCCAATCATTAGTCTGTAAATTAAGTTTGTGTCTTTATGTGCCTTGTTTGTGAACAGAACTCCGACTTACCTGATGAAGGAACAGCGCTCCGAAAGATAGTGGCATTTGCTACCAAATAAACCTGTTGGACTTTAACTGGTGTTGTGAGACTTCTTATGGTGTAAGTCCACCAAACAGGACTATGCCATTGGTTATTCTCAGCAACCGGATGTGGCCTCAGTTGACCTCAGCCTGTCTCAATAGCACCACTGGACTCATCAACTAGTCATGATGTAGAGATGCCGGCGTTGGACTGGAGTAAACTCAGTAAAGTTTTACAACACCAATTTTAAATCCAACCAATTTATTTGATAGTAAATTCGCGAGCTTTCAACTTTATAGCCTTCGTCATATAGACCAGATATATATAAATATATATATATTTTATATATATACTATATATCGTCATATATAAACTTCATCGTTATAGACCAGAACACTGCATTTGCCTGACGAAGGCTATAAAGTCGAAAGCTCGCGAATTTACTATCAAATAAATTGGTTGGATTTAAAATTGGTGTTATAAAACTTTACTGAGCTCATCAACTAGAACAGCTGATCTTAGATGGCTGTGTTCTTTTAGCCACTTACACTCTCTGGAAACTTTGATTTCAGATTTGGTTTCCTTAAAAATTGAAAAGGGTAAATACAAAAAATATATAAACTTCCATTGTGCTTCAGTTTTTTCTATCTGCATTATTTTAATAATGAAGTTAATCTGTTTGAAATGAGTTGCTACCAGGCTTAAGCTAACAGAGTGAAAAATGTAAGCTGATATGTTGAGGATTTCTGCTATTGTTGTAGCACTTGGAAAAGGTATTGATTGTTGTGTTGACCTTTATATTTGGAAGGTAGCAATTGTATTAGGAAGCAGTCATGAGCTAAATCTTGGGGAAGTAGCTTGTCCAGTTGTGATTGGTTTTCCTTGTGGAAAGTGTTGTGACTGTATGGTTAATAATATTGCTGTCTGCTACTAATAAGTGTTTGCATGCATTATATTTCTTGTTCAAAATCAGATTTTATGGAGTGGATTCTGAGACATGCATCAACGGCTCTGATACTTTCCTCACATGACTGCTCATGAACTTTGGCAATAAGTACAGGCAGGCCATTAAGCTGAGCATAGTATCACAACAAAGCTTGACCCTGTCCTCACCTCGTGACCACACAAGCAGTTTCCCACAGTGACTGGCTAGCAATCAGCATGTTATTCTGAAGCACTGAGACCAATATAGGCTGAAATTTACTAACTTCGTGTAGACCAGTGACTACTTTGCTGCATGTGGTACATTTCTTGGATCCCTTTTGCATTACAGTACACTGATTCAATGAGTATAGATAATACCTATGAGATCGAATACACACTGCCCAGATAGCACTGAAGGCAAACTTCAGATTTTAGCACATTGTTATTTGGCATTGTGTAGAATATACAGCTTCCATGCAGTGTAGTCGCACTCAGAGTGCTGTTAGAAAGGGTGTTCAAAAAGATGATGGCAGAGTGGATAGAGAGAAATTTTTTACATTGATAGAAGGGTCGAGAACCAGAGGACACCAATTTAAGATGATTAGCTAAAGAAGGAAAGTTGACATGAGGAAATTCTTTGTAAAGCAGCGAGTCGTTAGAATCTGGGGTGCACAATAGATATTCAACCATGGACTTCAAGAGGAAATTGGTTTGGAACTTGAGGGGAAAATAGTTGCAGGATTACAGGGCAAGGAGTTAGATGAGCTAAATTGCTCTTACAGAGACTGACTGGCTTCTTCCTGTGCTATAACTCTCTTAACTCACAGAAGGAGATAATTTATCCCATCAAGCCTGTGCTAGGTCTTTCAAAGATCAATTCAGTTAGTCTTACTTCCCTACACATTCTATAACTTCCTGTAATGATTCCCACTTCAAGTATTTATCCACTTCGATTTTGAAGGCAACTATTGAATGCATCCAGCAGCCTATTGTGCAATGCATTCAAAATACTAAACACTTACTGTGGATTTTCGTCATGTTGCCTCAGGTTCTTTTACTAATCATCCTAAAGCTTTGCTCCCCAATTATTGAACTTTCAGCCACTGGAATCACTTTCCCTTTATTTACCCTTATCAGATTCTTTGATCCAACTTCTGCCTCAGTTTCGTTAATATCGAAGTTATTTGTGAATATCAATATGTTCTGCTCTGTTTTGCCCTTCTGTATGGTATGTCTGCATGTGGGACAAGAATTGTCAAGTGTATGAGATACCTATCTATCTGTAAGTGAGAAAGTACACATTAAGGACATGGGAACCATGAATGGTTAAGGATCGCTGTTGCATTCAATGACTAAACTATTGGACCAAAATCATTTTTCCCACCGTACAGTCTTGTGTTAAGTATTATGGTATTTCCTGGACAGCTGGTACTGCTTATCCACTAACTTTAAGCAGTAAAAGCCAAGAACGGAACTATATTTCCAATTATAGAAAACTGACTTCCTTTAGGTCAACTTATGAGATTTTGATCTTTTTGACTAGCTCTCTGCCTTAAAACATTTTATTTTTCATAATCCTTATTTAACTGAATAAGTGGACTTCCCTGATAAGTATTTCTCTTTTACCTGCAAATAAAATCAAATATAATTAGGAGATGTCAGTTGTGCTGGAAATTTTTGAATTCAGTTGGACCAGAAAACCAGGATTAAAGCAAATCTATCGCTATTGGTCATCATCCATCAAATTATTTTCTACCCATAACCCCAACAAGTAGAGAACTAAATCCTATCAGAACGATCACAAATAATTAAAGTGAGGTGGTTTCCCCTGGGGAGCGCAGTAAGGCGAATTATTAGTCTTCAAGTTTAATTTTATTGAATAAATGTTTGGGGTCCTGAATGTGGGCCATATTCAAAAGCACCAGTTGGGAACCTGTGAAGCTGCTCTTTTTGTTATGAAGAAATATTTGTGAAGTAGTGGAGGGAAGTCCTTTGATTTGCTTGATCTTGGCAATAATGCACTTGTGTTAGTTTTCATGTCTCTTGCCCTCACTGATCAACCAGGCAACCATTATGTAGCTGTTTTAATTTGAAATGAAGTTTGTATCTGCCCCTGTTTGCAGATACGGGAGGGCAAACCATTCACTGAGAAATTCTGTGAATGCTGAAAATCTGAAATAAAAACGGTAAAACAGAGACTAGTCAGCTTATGGAGGGAAAGGCAAGTTCATGGTGAAAATATTTCAGTAAAATGCTTTGTTAAAGGATTACGTTTTGCAAGGAGCAGAGGCAATTGGTAGATGGTGGGAAAACCAGTACCATGGAGGACAAATCAGTCCTAGAAAGGTCAGAAAATGATGTTGGGCATAATTTCACAGCTGCTTCCGCTGGCAGATTTTCCAATCCTGCTCAAGTCAATGGATTTTTGAATGGTTCGCTGTGTTTTACAACCCTCTCTGCAGCAGGGCCGTAAAATTCTGCCCGTTGTTCCAGTGAAGGGACTTTTGTATTTTGGTGTTGAGAATTTTCTTGTTTGGAATGGCCAGCTACTATTTTTTTGAGATTCTGAGACCACTTATTGAGGCCATTACAGAGATATGGTTAGAACAGAGACGGGAATAGTTGTTGGCAGTTCCAGGCTATAGATGTTTCAGTAAGACTGGGGAAGGTGATAAAAGAGTTGGAGGAGCAGTATTGTTAATCAAGGATAGTTTAACAGCTGCTGAAAGGCATTTTGAGGGCGATCTGCTTACTGTGGTAATATGGGCTGAAGTTAGAAATAGGAAAGGATTGATCACATTGTTAGGAGTTTCCTATAGGCCCCCAAATAGTAATAGAGATGTGGAGGAAGAAATGGCAAAGCAGTTTATGGATAGGTGTGGAGATCACAGGGTAATTATCATGGCTAACTTTAACTTTCCAAATATTGATTGAAATCTTTATAGGTCAAATAGTTTGGATGGAACACTTCTTGTACAGTGTGTGCAGGAGGGTTTCCTGAACAGTATGTAGATAAGCTGACAAGAAGTGGAGTCACATTGAACTTGGTACTGGGTAATGAATCGGGTCAAGTGTTAGATTTGTTTGTGAGAGAGCACTTGGAGATAATGACCATAATTCGGTGTCCTTTATTATTGCAATGGAGAGGGATAAGGTCACATGGCAGGCCAAGGTTTATAATTGGGGCAGGGGTAAGTATGATGCGATTAGGCAAGAATTAGGGAGCATAAGATGGGAACAGAAACTGTCAGGTATGGACACAAATGAAAAGTGGAGCTTTTTCAAGGAACAAATACTGCGTGTCCCTGGCAGACAGGGAGGAAATGGCTGAGTGAGGGAGCCACGGTTCACAAAGGAGGTTGAATATCTTGTCAAGACGAGAAAGGAAGTGTATGTAAGAAAGAAAAAGCAAGGTTCAGTTGGGTCACTTGAGAGTTATAAGGTAGCTAGGCATGAGTAAAAGAAAGGGCTTAAGAGAACTAGGAGGGGTCATGAGAAGTCCTTGGTGGGTTGAATAAAGGAAAGCCCCAAGGCTTTTTACTCTTATGTGAGAAATAAAAGAATGACCAGGGTGAGGTTAGGACTCGTCAAGGGTAGTACTGGGAACTTGTGCATGAAGTCAGAAGAGATAGGTGAGGCGTTGAATGAATACTTTTCTTCAGTGCTCACTAAAGAGAAGGGTCATGTTTTTGAGGATGAGTGCGTGGTACAGGCTGATAGAATGGAGGAGGTAGATGTTCTGAGGGAGGATGCATTAGCAATTTTGAAAAACCTGAGAGTTGATAAGTTCCCTGGGCCAGACGGGATACATTCTAGGATGCTTTGGCAGGCAAGGGTTGAGATTGCAGAACCTTTAGATTTAATCTTTGGATCCTCACTGTCTATGGTGATTGTGCCAGAGGACTGGAGAGTGGTGAATGTTGTTCCTCTCTTCAAGAAAGGAAATAGGAATGACCCTGGTAATTATAAGCAAGTTAGTCTTGCTTCAGTGGTTGGTAAGTGAATGGAAAGGGTCCTGAGCGATAGGATTTATGACCATTTGGAAAGATTCAGTTTAATCTGGGATAGTCAGCACGGTTTCATGAGGGGTAATTTGATTGAATTCTTTGAAGAGGTAACTGAGTGTGTAGATGAAGGTAGAGCAGTTGATGTCGTATGTTTGGGTCTTAGTAAGGTGCTTGAGAAGGTTCCCCATGGTAGGCTAATGAAGAAGATAAGGAGGTGTGGTTAGAAGGAAATTTGGTCAATTGGACAAGTAACTGGCTGCCTCATAAAAGACAGAGTGGTGGTGAAGGGAAAATTTTCAGACTCGAGGCCAGTTACCAACGATGTACCACAGGGATCAATGCTGCGTCCTCTGCTCTTTGTGATATTTATCAATGAATTGAAAGAGGGGGCTGAAGGATAGGTTAGTAAATTTGCTGATGACACCAAGATTGGTGGAGGGCTCTTGCAGGCTGCAAAGAAACATTGATAGGATGCAGAGCTGGGCTGAAAAGTGGCAGATGCGAGATGATTCATTTTGGTAGGATAAATTTGAATGTGGAATACAGGGTTAACGACAGGGTTCTGAGGAATGTGGAAGAGCAGAGAGATCTTGGGGTTCAATCCACAGATCTCTGAAAGTTGCCACTCAAGTGGATTGAGCTGTAAAGAAAGGTTATAGTGTGTTAGCGTTTATTAACAGAGGGTTTGAGTTTAAGAGCCATGGGGTTATGCTGCAACTATACCAGACTTGTTGAGACCACATTTACAATATTCTGTGCAATTCTGGTCACTTCACTGTAAGAAGGATGTGGAAGCATTGGAGAGAGTGCAGAGGACATTTACCAGGATGCTGCCTTATGAGGAAAGGTTGAGGGAGCTGGGGCTTTTCTCTTTAGAGTGAGGAGGATGAGAGGTGACTTAATAGAGGTTTATAAGATGATGAGGGGGATAGATAGACTGGATGGGCAGAGACTATTTCCTCGAGTGGATGTAACTGTTTCTAGGGGACATAACTATAAGGTTCATAGTGGGATATAGGAGGGATGTCTGAAGTAGACTGAGAGAGGTTGGGGTGTGGAGTACACTGCCTGCTGTGATAGTGGAGTGGAACACTTTAGGAACTTTCAGGCTGTTATTGGATAGACATATGGAGCACATCAGAATGATAGGGAGTGGAATAACTTGATCTTGGGTTTGGACATAGCTTGGCACAACATTGAGGGCCGAAGGGCCTGTGCTGTGCTGTACTGTTGTATGTTTCTATGTTTCTTCTTCTTTTAGAAATTGCACTTCTGATTCCTGCCATCATTGAATCTTCCAAGGGTTTGACATGTCTTGCTACAGGAAACTACTACATTAGGTGTTTACTGCAGTTGCTGCTTAAACCGCATCAATGTCAACATTTTTATTAGATTTCAATGCAGAAATCAAGGATTTATGCATAGTTTTAATTATACCTTCTCTTAGCACTGAAGTTACTGCTGCCTGTTTTGAGACTGTTGATGATGTAGATGTGTAGAAAGAAGTCATTGTAAGCCTACAACTTACCAAGTATTATATGGATTCAAGAGTCTTCTGTTCCGTACCCTATGTAAAAGTAAGTGATTCATTACTCCGAGTTATTGAATCAAATTTATTTTTTTCCTGGAAATTTGAGTTGAGTTTTGACCTTCAATTGAGATGTGGTGGAAAATTTGAGAGCTTGTGAATCCAACCTGCTGAAGTTATGGCAGACAAGTTGCAATATGCATTCTAAAGACCAAATAGCAGATGGTTGCAGGCAAAAGCGAAGCATTCCTACAATTAATAGATCAAAGCAGAGTTCTATAACCCCATTGCATCAAGTTGAGAATACTGGTGAACAGTTAAGTTCTTGAAAGGTGAAGGCATGAATGTTCCTGTTCAGTATGTGAAGGCAAGAAATTAAGCTGAATGGTTTTGAAGCTTTTTCAGCCTCAGTTAAATGTGTGAAATACATTGCCTCCTTTTAGTTATATATGTAGATAATAGGCATTATTTGCTAATTTATGAGTATCTGTAAGTCAACGCTAACTCAAATGTTGTGGCTTTTGGGATGGGAGTTGTATATGTGTAATGTTTAACTCTAAGTAAATATGAAAATGTATAAAGATTGATTTCTGTTCTCATCTTCACCATCTGTTTTTATCAAACAGCGATTTGCACCACATTGTGTTAACATTTAGCTAATTTTGGTAAATCCACACCAAGTTATGAAGTGGCTGAGTTTACTTGATATGGCAAAGAATGGCCCCTACTATCATCCTGCATGGAATCCTCAAGACCTGCACAACAGACTTTTCTGGTCTTCTAGCCAGGCTAGTACATCTGTGAAAAATCTTCTAGATATGTCTTATGTACAGAAAGCAAGGCAAATGCAGCATTAGCACTTATGCCTTAGTAGCCTCTTGCCCCTAGTCAAAAGTAAAAAGATGGAAGAAGTAATTGGTAAGATCAAGCTCACTTGCTGTTCCATAACCTTGTCAGTGCTCAGTTTAATTTGTGACAGGACAGGTTTCTGATTTCATGAAAACCTTAGTAAGGACATAGAAAAGTAATGTTACTGGGAAATCTTTGAGTGGCAGATGATCATTATTTTCAGAGACAATTATGAGTTCCAGGACATTTTTTTCCATTCAATCATGAGACATGGGTGTTGTTGGCTGGCCAGTATTTATTGCCCAACGCTAGTTGCTCTTGAGAAGGTGATCTGAGCTGCCTTCTTGAATCACTGCTGTCCATGTGCTATGGGTTGACTCATAATACGGTTAGGGAGGGAATTCCAGGATTTTGATCCAGTGACTGTGAAGGAATGGCGACATATTTCCAAGTCAGGATGGTGAGTGTCTTGGAGAGAAACTTGCAGGTGGTGGTGTTCTCATGTATCTGCTGCCTTGTCTTTCTAGATGGAAATGGTCATGGGTTTGGAAAATGCTGTCCAAGGATCTTTGATGGATTGTTGCAGTGTATCTTGTAAATTGTGCATACTGCTGCTACTGAACATTGGTAGTGGAGGGAGTGGATGTTTGTAGATGTAGTGCCAGCCAGGGGGACCACTTTGTCCTGGATGCTGTCAAGCTCCTTAAGTATTTTTGGAGCTGTACCCATCCATCCAAATGACAAGTATTCCATCACAGTCCTGATTTGTGCCTTGTAGGTGGATAGACTCTGGGGAGTCAGGAGGTGAATTACTCACTGCAGTATTCCTAACCTCTGACTTGCTCTTGTAGCCACTGTGTTAATGTGGTGAGTCCACTTGAGTTCCTGGTCGATGATAACCCCTAGGATGTTGATAGTGGGGGATAACAGCATTGAATGTCAAGAGGCAGTGGTTAGAATGTCTCTTATTGGTGATGGTCATTGCCTGGCATTTGTTTGGCACGAATATTACTTGCCACTTATCAGCCCAAGCCTGGATATTGCTCAGATCTTTTTGCATTTGAACATAGACTGCTTCAGTATCTGAGGAATTGCAAATGGCGCTGAACATTGCGCAATCATTAGTGAACATCCCCACTTCTGACCTTATGATAGAAGGAAAGTTGTTGATGAAGCAGCTAAAGATTGTTAGGCCTAGGACACTACCCTCTAAGGGACTCCTGACCATTGTTTTCAGAGGCCAATTATGAGCTCCACGACATTACAATTGGAGACCCTCACAGTACCATTCTTGTCCCAGGTAGCAGCTCCATCAATTTTCAGTCAGGAATAGGACTGCTGACTGACGGTTCTATAGTTTTGGCTCCACTAAAACTCCTGCAAGGAGAAATTGCATAATTTTGAAGTTTGCAGATGACACAAAACTCAAATACATTAAACAGAGGAAAAGAGTTTAACAGATATCAAGAGGAATAGACAGACTGGTGAAATGGAAAGACACATGGCAAATTCAATTTCATGCAGAAAAGTGCGAAGTCATGCTTTTTAATAGAAAAATATCAAGTAAGTAGTAATCTAGACATTCAGGAACAGAGACTGAGATGCACATACAGAAATCTTCAATGGTGTCAGAGCAAATTGAGACAACAGTTAAAAAGGAAATAAAACATCCGATTGTGGGAAAGCATCAGAGGAATGAGGCTAATTCTGTAGCTCTTCCAAGGAGTGGCACAGGCATGAAGGACCAAATGGCCTCCTTCTGTACTTCATAATTTGATGACTTTTGAATATATTTTTCCCAGAGTTTCCATGTAACTGTTCAAGTTACAGTAGACTATTGGGAGATCCTGTTGGAGACCATGTTTTTGAGAATTGAAAGAAAGAAATGTTCATCGAGGGGAAGGCTGGAAGAAATTCTGCTTTTTATAAGGAATCTTATTGCACTATTTCAAGAAGAACAGAGGAGTTCTCCCCCCTGACCTGATGAATATTTATTCCTTAATCAATATCACAGAAACAAATTATCTAATCATCAGTATGTTGCTGTTTGGGGGAACTTGCTGCATGCAAATTGGCTGTTGTATTTCTTACATTACAACAGTGACTATACTTAAAAGCACTTTACAGGCTGTAAAGTATTATGGATGATGAGGCTGTGAAAAGCACTATATAAATGCAAGTTTTCAAGTCTTTTTTATGAAATGTTTCTGGAACAAGTAAATTGACTCCAAATTCTTTTACATGAAGGCCATTCTTAGAAATCAATAGTGAACAAATGGTTGGATGGCATTGAATTTGAATAAATGGGCTATATAAGTGAGATATATCATGACCACTTTTTCTTTGCCACATTTATCAAAGCACTATTCTCTTTCTTCAGTCACATTCTGTATCACTTTCTGATGAGAGATCATAGCTTGGGTCAATTTTATTAAAACCATGTAAAGAGAATCGTGGCCAAACTAAATGATGATCCAAAGCCATTTGTTCATTTTTTTAATACACCAGTGTGAACAAAACCCTGAGTAATAATTTGGATTTTGTATTTTTCCAGCAACACTTTGTCCCTGTCAGGCGACCCTTTTCATGACGCAGTTCATTGATAGGTTATGAATGGCAATCAACAAATGTAGAAATCAATCAGCATTCCTGTTTGCAAAGTACACAATTTCTCTCCTCATTTCAAAAGCATTTTCGAAGGTTTTTAATCACTGCCTGTACTCCTAATGACTAAGCCAGACAATTCATTGTGCTTTTGCGGTTTTTTGTAAAGTCTATTAACTTGTCATTTTCCGAGTAAATTAGTTGTTGCTGTTTTAAAAAGAGTGTGCTATTGGTGAGAAATATAACTCTTCAGTGCAATGAGATTGAATTTTGCCCCTATGAGAAGTATTGAAGCCACTATTAAGTATGAGACCTATCTCCATCATTTCCCCAGGTCATATATTTTCTGTACCCAGGAGACAGGCAGGTAGTGATCGGCTTCCAGCCCACAGTCATTGCTACTTCAAGGACGTAAATTGGAACATGTCTGGGAAATGACTTCTTCGCTGCACACAACCCCCACTAACTCTCCCTTTAACAATAAAAAATAGATGGAAATTTAGTAGAGTGTGATGACCTAATCCACATCATTCACACCCTATCATTCTATGATGCACTGTGTTCATTGGCCCCCATGTAAGGAGCTGCTTTGTTTTCCTGCTTGGTGCCAATAGTTTTGATATTCAAATTTCTCAGTATAAATGCACAGTTGAGGATATCTTTATCCCTGAGCTAGCTGTGTAGGATGGAGTGCAAAGTAGTGACATGATCATGCACTACAAGTTCTTTAAGTTGTTCTTTACTACGCAACTTGCAGCATCTTTTCCTAAATGTTAAATTTTGTTTCCTTGATGGTACAGTGAATAAGAACAAAGAACAAAACAGCACGGGAAACAGGCCATTCAGTCCAACGAGCCCGCGCCGCCACCTCGATGTTCCCATTTCTACCCGTGATCCCTGTCTGTGTTTATAGACCTATGGATTGAAACCAAATTTGAGACAATTTAGGGAGAATTCTACCAATCAGCCTAAGAGCACGTCTTTGGGATGTGGGAGGAAACTGGAGCACCCGGAGAAAACCCATGCAAGCATGGGGAGAATGTGCAAACTCCCACAGACACAGACCCAAATCCATGTATCTGCACAGCACAGCGATAGTCACTGAGTGAGTGTTGCCCATCAAATGGTCCATATAAGTACAACATGATCTGTTAGACTACACCATTGAATTATTCCAGTGCAATGATAGCTTTGTATTGCAATATTAGGTGCCCTCTTGAGTAATTCTTCTGACAAAATTGTAGTAAATATTTCCGAATTAAATTTGATCTTCTCCTGTCTGGTGGAATTGTTCTCAATAAGTCATCTTTGTAGAGAAATATAAGGTTTCACCCATGCTTAATATGTGTACCTGTGGCAGACTTGTAGTAATCTCCGAGTATTGAAAAACTGCAGTAGCCCAATGCAAGTGTCTCATTTTCTTATCAATCCTTTATTCATAGTGTATGTAGATATGGATTTGCCTAGCTTTTACAGTATTTGTGCATCGTTTATCTATAGAGAATTGTAAATGTGCATATTCACCTGGTAATAATTTTGGAATAAAGCATTGCAGAAATCCAGTTTTGATATAAAGTTAATGTAAAGCTTCAGGAACTCCCTGCTCTATTTGAAATATGGTATCTTCCAGTAACTGGCCTGAGACTCTGCACACAGCCCACATGAAGTTTGCTGGAAAATAAGAAATGGATTTCAGTTGTCATTGCACAGGAGCTGTACTTCAAGTAATCTTTGCTCACAGAGTGAGTGTTTTTGTTGTAGGCGTATTTGCACCTGAAACTTTTCTGGAAAAAGTGATTGAACAAAGTGAAAATCTAAGAATTTTGGTATTAATTTCAATATTGTCTGAAGAATGTATTTTTGGCAACATTTTTAATACTGTAGAGGAGTTGATGATGTGGAAGGTTAGACAAAGACTTTTCACTTCTTTGCCAGACACTTGAACAATATCTGTTCTGTGTGCTGGCTGTACAAGTCCAATGTGAACTAAATTTTGGGCAGTTTCAACTCCATTTGTCCATGGTCATAGGCCTTCAGCACAAAAACTATCCCACATTTTGCACTATTGGCAATGGATAGGCTTGGGGATGATTGATGGGAAATTGAAAACCATGTACATGTACAGCAAGAGAAGTGGTGCAGCAGTCACATTCCTATCTCTATGCCAGAAATTCTGAATTCAGTGGGTTTAAGGTGTGGCCTAACAGGTTCATTATCAGCCTGCAAATCTTCCCAATGAGCCAAAGACAGGTGTTAAAAATGGAAGAGTTTCCTGGTCATCCAGAATCCACAGGGGGCAAAGTCCAACTACCTTGCCAAGCATGATCATGGACCAACACATGGAAATCCATAGTTGCCAGTGCCCTTTTAGACCCTGGTACCTGAAAGGAGAGGGAAGACAGCAGGATCATCTGAGACTATACTGAGAAACATTGATGGGACATTAACTATCTGGACATGGATGTAGGAGTTAGGAGGTATGAGAAGTAATTTTGCAGATGTCGGAAAAATTGTGGTGTGGTAAATAGTGAGGAGCAAGCCTTAGATTACAGGATGATATCGACGGGCTGGTTAGATGAGCAGAACAGTGACAAATGGAATTTAACCCTGAAAAATGTGAAGTAATGCATTTTGGGAGGATTGACAATGAATGGTTGAGCCCTAGAAAATAAAGAGGAGTAGAGAAACCTTGGTGTGCATATCCATAGATCTCTGAAGACAGCAGGACAAGTAGATAAAATGATTAAGAAGCCATATGAAATACTTGCCTTTACTAACTGAGGCATTGAATATTAGAGCAGGGAGGTTATGATAGAGCTGTATAAAATCCTGGTTTGGCCACAATGGGAGTACTGTGTGTAAATCTGACTGCCATGCTATAGGAAGGAAGTGATTGTAATAGAGAAGATGCAGAGGAGATTCATCAGAAAGTTCCGCCTGGGAGCGTTTCAGTTAAAGTTTATTAGTCACAAGTAAGAGTTACATTAACACTGCAATGAAGTTACTATGAAATTCCTCTAGTTGCCACATTCTGGTACCTGTTTGGGCCAATGCAGCTAACCAGCACATCTTTAGGACTGTGGGAGGAAATTGGAGAACCAGGAGGAAACTGATATAGACACGGGAAGAATGTGCAAACTGCACACAGACTCAAGTTGGGAATCGAACCTGGGTCTCTGGCGCTGTGAGGCACCACTGTGCTGCCCCTATCGAGAGATTGGATAGACTAGGGCTGTTTACCTTAGAACAGAGAAGGCTGAGAGAGTGGGACCTGATGTTAAAAAATATTATGAGGGGCATATATAGGGTGGATAGGAAGGAACATTTCCCCTTAACAGAGTGCTTAATAACCAGGGGGCATAGATATAAGTGAACAGGAGATGTGAGGAAAAACCTTTTCATCTGGAGGGTGGTGGGAATCTGGAACTCACTGCCCTAAAGAATGATTGAGGCAGGAACCCTTAATATTTGAAAGCACTTAAACAGGCTGTTGAAATGTCATAGCATCATGGCTAAGACCAAATGCTGGAAAATGAGATTAGAAAAATCATTGCCCTTATTAAGAGACTGGAGGCTGTTTTCCTTAGAACAGAGGAGGCTTGATGGGGGGAGACCTGATGTTAAAAAAAAATTATGGGGTGCTGGAAAATGAGATTAGAAGAGATAGGTGCTTGATGGGCTGAAGGGCTTCTTTCCATGCTGTAAAAGCCTGTGAGTCTCACTCTACACTGGAGAGAGTTTTGTTCTGCATCAGTTGGGATTACTGATTGTTGATGGCAGATTGCTCAAACGGAAACATTCATTCTTCAACCTGAGCACAATTCTAAAAAAATTTAAAAATATTTCAGTGATTGTTTTCAGGGATGAGGGACTTCAGTCATATGGATAGATGGTAGATGCTCGGTTCATTCTCTGAAGAAAAGATTGCAAGGAGTGGTCAAAATCATGAGTGGTCTGGATAGAGAAGAGAAAGAGAAACTGTTTCCACTGGTGGAAAGATTGTGAAGTTGAGGAAACAGATTTAAAGTGATCAGCAAAAGAAGCAAAGGGCAACTGAGAAAAAACTTTTTTTTAAATATGTAGCACTGCCTGGGAGTGTGGAGGAGACAGATTCAATCATGGATTTCAAAAGGAAATTTTCCTAAGTCAGGGCTCATTGGATCTTCTCTGTCCTGCCAACTATTCTGTGATTCTACCATATAAAAGTTCATAAAATCTGAAGAGTAGCTTATTAGAGTTGTGCATATTTTGCCATTTAAAGTTTGAAGGACTTAGTGTATCAGTGTTTTTTATTTCACTGATTAGTGTGAAAGCATACACCAACTTGTACACTGATTCAGCCAATATGTTATATTTTAATTTAATATTAACTTGTGCATTCTGAAGGAATTTCAGGTGAATAGAATTCCATTGGTGAAATCAGTCCTCCAGTTCTATGTTGTGCTATTTGGGTTAATCATAGAATCCCTACAATGCAGAAGAGGCCATTCAGTCTGTCGAGTCTGCGACAACTCTCTGGCAGAGTATCTTACCAAGGTCCTCTCCTCCGCCCTATCCATATAACCCCACACATTTTCGATGGCTAATTCACCTAACCTACACAGCTGGGGACTCTAACGGCCAATTTAGCATGGCAAATCTTTGGGCTGTGGGAGGAAACCGGAGCACCCGGAGGAAACCCGTGCAGATGTGGGGAGTGTGTGCAAACCCACACAGACAGTCACCCAAGGCCGGAATTGAACCCATTGTTGTGAAGTAATAATAACCACTGTACCACCATGCAGCCTTATGTAATCCTTCACATATTTGCCTTCCTTAAGCTCTGAAACATATGGATTTTAAATGTTAACTCTGCTTTTCTCTCCACAGATGCTGTTAGAATTGCTGAGTTTTCCCAGTATTTTCTATTTTTCTTTCAGATTTCTAGCATCTGTAGTATTTTGCAGATCTCAACAGAATGGCTATGTAGTGGTATTCTTTGATCTATTTGTGTCAATGTAGCTTAAGTGTCAATGTAGTTATGGATTTTTTTCTTCATTCTTTCCTGGGATGTCGGTGTTGCTGGCAAGGTCAGCATTTGTTGCCCGTCTCTAATTGACCTTGAACTGAGTTAGTCACTTGGAGGGCACTTAAGAGTCAGTTACATTGCTGTGGGGCTGGAGTCAAATGTCAGTCAGACCAGGTAAGGATGATAGATAAAAAGCAAACTACTGAAGGTGTGAGAAATCTGAAAGAAAAACTGGAAAAATGCAGCAGGTTGGCAAATATGTGGAGAGAGAAGCAGAGTTAACATTTCAAGTTCTTATAATTTCAAAAGAGCTGAAGAGAGGCAAATATGTGATGGATTATATAGTTGGAAAGGAGGGTGGAGAAGGTGGAACAGAATAGAAGGTCAGGGATAATTGTGAGCACAGGAGAGATTGACAAATATGTCACGGGCACAGGAAAAACAGAGTGTTAATGGTAATGTTAAAGACTAAAGACAATGCTAATAATGGCATGAAGTATGGTAACTTAATGTGTGGAACAAGGATCTGAATTCAGTGAAACAAAGCAAGTTACAGATAGGGGAGTGGGATGGGGTTTGGGGGAAAAAAGTATCAAAGTACATGACAATGTTCATGGTCTGAATTTGTTCAATTCAGTGATAAGTCCAAAAGATAATGAAGATGAAACTCAATGTTTAAAAGGTTGTAAGATGGCAGATTTCCTGCCCCAAAGGACATTACTAATGAGATGGGTGTTTACAACATTGACATTGTAACATTACAAGCTACATTGACACAAATAGATCAAAGAATACCACTACGTAGCCATTCTGTTGGGATCTGCAAAATACTACAGATGCTAGAAATCTGAAAGAAAAATAGAAAATACTGGGAAAACTCGGCAATTCTAACAGCATCTTTGGAGAGAAAAGCAGAGTTAACATTTAAAATCCATATGTTTCAGAGCTTAAGGAAGGCAATCGGTGATGGTTTCATGGTCACTGTTACTGAGAATAGCTTTGTATTCCAGATCTTTAAAACTTAAATTCCATTCGCTGCCCTGGTGAGTTAGGAACTTAGCCCCATGGTCACTGTTACTGAGAATAGCTTTGTATTCCAGATCTTTAAAATTTAAATTCCATTTGCTGCCCTGGTGAGTTAGTAACTTAGCCCCATGCCTCCCAACAGCCTGAGCAAATTGCATGATGATAAGTTTACAGAGGAATTTTTCAACTTTTAAGTTGAAACTTTTAAGTTAACTTTTAAAATGCATATAAGAACAGTCATGGAAACAATTAGCATTTAGAAACAATATTAATGGATCACTGCATTCATCAAACAACAAAATTTTGACTGAGGAAATATTCTGCATTTTTTTCTTGCCTTGATGAAGGAGAAGCCTACTGTTTAATGTCTGCACAACTGAGAAGAGTTCAGTGGGGTGGAAAGCCAATGCAGAAACTGATGTTACAGGATTTGCACCTCATTTGGCTGTTGACAAGTGTTAATGTGCAGATAACACTTTTATAGGATTCTGAGTTGGAAGAATTCATCACTGGACCTGTGAATTCTGTCTCAATTGTACCTGCTTTGAGTACTGCTCCAGGATATAGAATCATAAAATGATTACAGCACAAAAGGAGGCCATTAGACTCAATGTGCCCATGCTGACTGTTCTGCAAGACCAGCTCAGTAATTTTGATTCCTGCGCCATTTTACCGTAGCTCTATAAATCTTTTCTCATTTGAAGACCACGAATGAGTCTGCCACCACCACAGTCCTGGAGAGTGCACCCCATGTCCTAATCAGTCACGGTGCCTCCTGCCAATGCAATATGGCCACCAATACCCATCTGTGCATTCATACTGGCTTGCACATACGCAGGAAACCCTTATAGCCTGTACAATATGTAAATAAATCTCTGTCTAAAAAAACTTAGGAATTCTGCTTAAACAGTTTTATCATGTCTTAAATGCTCACAGCAGTAAACTTCATTGACATTCCTCTTTTTCCTATATTCACACAATTCATATGAGAAAGTTAAAGATCTCAGTATTGATTCCTGGGCTTAACCACTACTTAGTGTCCACCCATCCACATAACATGCATTTTAGTGCTTCTTTTTGCTTCGTGCCCCTGAGCATCCCTCCGTGATCTCATGTCATCATGGAGTGAAAAGGTAAAGCTGCTTGCGCATGGCATTGGCAGCAAATGCCATTGAAATAAAGCTTTCCCTTATGTCACTGTTGATTTTTTTTAAATGATCTCTCTTTGATGATGTCCTCTGGTTCTTGATCCTTCCACCAAAGGGAATAATCTCTTTCCATCCACTCTAACTGGACCCCTCATTACTCTGAACATCTCTATCAAATATTCAGCCTACTAATCTCCATAGGTGTGTAATTGTAGCTGTTATGGTTTCATTGCAAACTAAGTGCTGAGACTTTGGAAGAGAAAGCAACAGCTTATTTTCTACAGGTTGTCTAGCATCCACTTGCACTGTAATTATTAAATTGTATGCCCCACGCTGTTTCAGACAGTAATGGAGAATAGCATTAGTTAATACTGGGTTGCATTTGGGCAGTATGATCGTCTATATTTTCTACAGACGAGCATGATTGGCATTTGTTGAAGAAGTAAACTGCAGTTATCTTAGATTCTGGCATCACAAACCAATATAAACAAATCAAATCTAAGCAAGTGAATGGACTAGGTATTTTGTAATATTTAAAAAGCAAAATTCCCCATCAAATTTCTGTTCTCTCCTGAAATCATTTGCTCCATGATGTTCCTTACATTGATTGTTGGCATGCTCCATTACCTCACCCAAGTTGGTAATCTTTAGTTGTTATGAACCATAGAATCTCTATGGTGCAGAAGGAGGCCATTTGGCCCATTGAGTGTTTGCACCACCTCTTCGTCAGTGCAACTTAAACCCACCCTACCCCCATGACCCAGTATATTTACCATGGCTAATCGACCTAATCTAGAACATCTTTGGACTGTGGAAGGAAATTCGAGCATCTGGTGGAAATGTGTACCAACATGGACAAATTCCACAGTGTCACCCAAGGCAGGAATTGAACCCATATCCTTGCTTCTGTGAGGCTAACCACTGCCACCATGCCACCTGATTATGCTGGTAAGTTATTGAGCCACAGTGTGAATGGTAGCTGATCCTTGAGGATAGGAGGAACAAGATGGTAAAGAAAAAGCTAGAAAGCACTCTTCAGGATTTTGCACGCAACATTCCTTTTTGGACTATTTGTTTGCCATGACTCAGTTGCCTCTTGAATGAGAAGCTTGTAAGTTCAAGTTCCACTCCATAGAGCTGAGTACCAAATCCAAACAAACATTCCAGTACAGCATTGTTGGAGCTGGACTTTGAGCTGAGGTGTTAAACCAAGGCTTGTCTGTCTTGAATGAGTGCTTTAGATCCAACGTATTATTTTGGAGAGATATGGGGGATTGAGTTCTCTCTGCTGTCTCACAAATGTTTGTCTCTAAATCAGCATCACAAAAACAGATTATCTGGTCATGATCATGTAGCTGCTGTGGAAGCTTGGCTGCTCAGGTTTTCTATTCGATCCGATAAGAGGCAGCTGAGGGACTTCACTGGTGCATTCTGAGAGAAGTCGGACCAGCAACATCTACCAAAAAGTAGTAAGTGGAAGATCTGGTTTCAAGGAGTGGTAAGCCTGAAACACGATATTAGTGTTTCCCCACTTCTCTGACCAAACAAAAAGTCACAGTAAGACACATCACAGTTTGACATTCTAAGGATCTGCAAATCCTTCTATGCTGGACTGTATGACCTGAAGCCAACAGACAGCACAGCCTCCCAGCCTTTCCTGTCGTCTATCATGCAGGTCTTAGACAACAGCGAGTAGGACAGTCTGGACAGACCGGTATCTCTGGACGAGCTGACAAAGGCTGTTGAGTCCTTTTAGAAGACTAAAACTCCCGGAAGCGACGGCTTACCCGCTGAGTTTTAATCAGCGTTGTGGGACTTGATGGGCCCGGACCTCCTGGAAGTATACAAGAATATTCTTCTGGAAGGCAGGATGTCAGAATCCATGAGAAAAGGCATCATTACCCTCATCTATAAGCAGAAGGGGGAAAGGGAAGGAATTAAAAATTGGCAATCCATTTCACTATTGAACGTGGATTATAAAATTCTGGCCAAAGTCATCGCCAGACAGGTCAAATCTGCTCTGGGGTTCAGTGATCCATTCTGATTAAACCTGTGCTGTACCCGGCAGAAGGATCTCTGACAACCTCGCACTGCTCAGGGATACCATTGCCTACGTGCAGGATAAGCAGGTGGATACATGCCTTATCAGCCTAGACCAGGAGAAGACACTTAACAGAATTTCTCACTGCTACATGATGGGTGTGTTCTCCAAAATGGGCTTTGGGGAGGGAATCCACAATTGGATCTGGCTGCTCTACACAGACATCAGTAGTGCAATTTCAGTCAATGGGTGGGAGTCAGATATCTTCCAAATCAGGTCTGGAGTCAGATATGGCTGCCTTCTCTCCTCCATCCTTTTTGTGTGTTGCTTTGAATCCTTTGCCGAGGCCCTCAGAAGTGACGCAGGCATCAAAGATGTATCAATTCTAGGCAGTGGAGGCGCACAGGTCAAAGCCTCCCTCTACATGGACGACGTGGCTGTCTTCTGCTCGGACCTCTCTTCTGCTCGCAGGCTGCTCCAGGTCTGCGAGCAGTTCGAGCCAGCCTCGGGAGCCAAAGTCAACCAGGGTAAGAGCGAAGCCATGTTCTTTGGGAACTGGGCTGACAAATCCTTTGTCCCCTTCAACATCAGGGCAGATTACCTGAAGGTGCTGGAGATATGGTTTGGAGTGGCAGGGGCAGGCACCAAAAACTGGGATGAGCGCATCGCAAAAGCCAGTTAGAAACTGGGTTTGTGAACGCTCCCTCTCCATGACAGGAAAAAAACCTGGTGATCCGGTGCAAGGTGCTGCCCGTATTGTTGTAGGTGGCGCAGGTGTGGCCTATCCCCAGATCCTACGCTGCAGCAGTGATGGAGGCCATCTTTAAGTTCATCTGGAGATCAAAGATGGATCGCGTCCAGAGGGAGGCGATGCCCAAATCTCCAGAGAACGGAGGGAAAAACATACCCAACTCTGCCCTCATCCTGATGGCCACCTTCGTGTGTGGCTGCATCAAGCTGTGCGTAGATCCTCGGTACACTAACAGCAAGTGCCACTACTTTTTGAGGTTCTACCTGTCCCGAGTGTTACGAAGAATGGGTCTGGCCATACTGTCGCAGAATGCTCCGAGTAGTTGGATCATACTGCAGCACCTGTCCTTCGTGGAGAAATTTTTCCGCAAACACACCCTTGACCACATGGCAATTAAGCAGTGGTCAGCACGTAACGTCCTTGCGGCCCTGAGAGGAAAGGAGATGGCGGATCCTGTCGTATGGTTCCCTGAGCAGACTGTCAGTGTCATCTGGCAGAACGCCTCATCATCAGAACTTACAAACAAGCACCAAGACCTGGCTTGGCTGGTGGTGAGAAGGGCACTCCCTGTCAGATCCTTTATGCATGCTCCAGGTCTCAACAGCACTGCATGCTGCCCTCGAAGCAGCTGCAGGGCTGATGAGACAGTCACACACCTCCTTGTGGAACGTGCCTTTGCAAAGAAGACCTGGAGTATCGATATATCGATATATATCGATATATCGGTATTTGTCGAGATTTGTCCTGAGCAGCTCGGTGACGCAGGACTCTGTGCTCTACGGGCTGTTTCCGGGGATGCACATTGAGACGAATATCAACTGCTGCTGGAAGATCATCAACTCAGAGAAGGACGCACTTTGCCCTGTCTGAAACTTGCTGATCTTCCAGTTGGAAGAACTGTCCTCCACCGAGTGTTGCAGACTGGCACATTCCCAGGTCCAGGACTACATGCTGAGGGACACGCTGAAGCTTGGGGCAGCCACTGCAAAAGCACAATGGGGAAAGGCCACACTATAAGGCCTTTTAACGGCGATGAACTGAGGGCCCGGGAACTGCAGAATACCTTCGACCTGCGCAACTGTGTGTCAATCTGAGCAACAACAGCACACGGTAATTTTTGAGGCATGTTTTAGCTTTAAGTATTGAAATGGAAAAACTGTAAATTGTATAGCACTATAAAAATGTTTTACTCTGCACTGTGTGCAATTTGGAGACATGTACATTCGCAATGTTTTAATTGAAATTTTTATGGATCTATTCTTATTGAAATGAAATAACTGTAATCTGTATACAACTGTAAAATGTTTTATTCTGACCTGTTTGCAATTTATTGACATGTAGACTTGCAATGTTTTAATTGAGATTTTTTTATGAATAAAGTATATTTTTGGAAAAAATAGACACAGTAAGAAGTCTCACAACACCAGGTTAAAGTCCAAAAAGTTTATTTGGCAGCACTAGCTTTCAGAGCCTCAAGCTCCTTCTTCAGGTACGTAAGGACTTGTGTTCACAAACAGGGCATATAAAAACACAAACTCAATTTACAAGAGAATGGTTGGAATATAAGTCTTTACAGATGATCAAGTCTTAAAGGTACAAACAATGTGAGTGGAGAAAGGCTTAAGCACAGGTTAAAGAGATGTGTATTGTCTGCAGCCAACCGTAGTTAGTGAGATTTTGAAAGCCCAAGCAAGTCATAGGGATTACAGATAGTGTGACATGATCCCAAGATTCCGGTTGAGGCCATCCTCATGTGTGCAGAACTTGGCTATCAATTTCTGCTCAGTGATTCTGCGTGGTTATGTGTTGTGAAGGCTGTCTTGGAGAACACTTACCGAAGAACAGTTTGGAGGGATGTCAGAAGTTGCAGTGAGACAAGAGATGAAATTGCTGGGTCTCTGACGGAAATCTTTGTCTCTTCATTGGACATAGGTGAGGTCCCAGAGGATTGGAGGATAGCAAATATGGTACCATTATTTAAGAAGGGTAGCAGGGATAACCCGGGTAATTATAGACCAGTGAACTTAACGTCCGTGGTAGGGAAGTTGTTGGAGAGGATTCTTAGAACAGAACAGTCCCATTAGTGATCGGCAGCATGGTTTTGTAAGAGGGAGGTTGTGCCTTACAAATTTGGTGGAGTTTTTTGAGGAGGTGACAAAAACGGTTGACGAAGGAAAGGCCGTGGATGTCATCTATGTGGATTTCAGTAAGGTGTTTGACTACGTCCCTCATGACAGGTTGGTGAAAAAGCTTAAAGCTCATGGGATACAAGGAGAGGTAGCTAGATGGGTAGAGAACTGGCTTGGCCACAGGAGACAAAGGCTATCAGTCAAAGGGTCTTTTTCTGGCTGGAGGTCTGTGACAAGTGGTGTTCCGCAGGGCTCTGTACTGGGACCTCTGCTATTTGTGATAGATATAAATGATTTGCAAGATGCAACTGGTGTGATTAGTAAGTTTGTGGATGACACAAAGATGGCTGGATGTGCTGATAACAATGAACATTGTCAGACAATACAGCAGGATATAGATAGGTTGGAAATTGGGCGGAGAAATGGCAGATGGACTTTAATCCAGATAAATGCGAAGTGATGTGTTTTGGTAGAACTAATGTGGGGGGAGTTATACAATAAATGGCAGAACTATCAAGAGTATAGAATCACAGAGGGACCGAGGTGTGCAAGTCCACAAATCCTTGAATGTGGCAGCACAGGTGGATAAGGGGATGAAGAAGGCATATGGCATGCTTGCCTTTATAGGAAGGGGTATAAAGTATAAAAACTGGAGTCTGATGTTGCACACATTTGAAGTATTGCGTCCAGTTCTGGTTGCCAGACTACCAGAAAGACATGGAAGTTTGGAGAGAATGCAGAGGAGGTTTACCAGGATGTTGCCTGGTGCAGAGAGTCTTAGCTATGAGGAGAGATTGGGTAAACTGGGGTTGTTTTCGCTGGAGAGACGGAGAATGAGGGGAGACCTAATAGAAGTGTACAGAATTACGAAGGGTATAGATAGGGTGAACAGTGGGAAGCTTTTTCCCAGGTCGGAGGTAACAATCACGAAGGGTCACAGGCTCAAAGTGAGAAGGGTGAGGTTTAACTCAGATATCAGTGGCATTTTTTTTTTACACAAAGGGTGGTGGGGGCCTGGAATGCACTGCCTAGTAGGGTGGTGGAGGTGGACATGCTGAGATCGTTTAAGACTTACCTGGATAGTCACATGAGCAGACTGGGAATGGAGGGATATAAACGAATGGTCTAGTTGGACTAATCTGCAGCACAGGCTTGGAGGGCTAAAGGACCTGTTTCCTGTGCCGCACTGTTCTTTGTTTGTGACTAGATAGGATGCAAAGCTGGGCGGAGAAGTGGCAGATGGACTTCAACTCAGATAAATGTGTAGTAGTCTATTTTAGCAGGTCAAATGGGATGAAGGAGTATAATATCAAGGATAAGACTCTTAGCAGTTTAGAGGATCAGAACAACCTTGGGGTCTGGGACCTTAGGACTCTTAAATTGGCCTCGCTGGTAGAGGATGTGGTTAAGAAGGCATATGGTGTACTGGTCTTCATCAATCAAGGGATTGAGTTCAGGAGTCGGAAGATAATGCTGCAGCTTTATAAGACCCTAGTCAGGCCCCTCTTGGAGTACTGTGCTCAGTTCTGGTTGCCTCATGACAGGAGTATGTGGAAGCTATTGAAAGGGTGCAGAAGAGATTTACAAGGATTTTGCCTTGATAGGGCAGCATTGCCTTATGAGGATAGATTGAGGGAGCTTGGTCTTTTCTCCTTAGAGAGACAAAGGATGAGAGGTGACTTGATAGAGATGGATAAGATGTTAAGAGGTATAGATCGGGTGGATTCTCAGAGGCTTTTTCCCAGGGCTGGAATGGTTGCTATGAGTGGACACAG
The DNA here is from genome assembly GCA_024679065.1 of Sphyrna mokarran. NCBI lineage: Eukaryota > Metazoa > Chordata > Chondrichthyes > Carcharhiniformes > Carcharhinidae > Sphyrna > Sphyrna mokarran. The sequence goes on from JAGIQG010000011.1 coordinate 15,743,582, forward strand.
ATTTAAGGTGCTGGGGAGTAGGTACAGAGGAGATGTTAGGGGTAAGTTTTTCACTCAGAGGGTGGTGGGTGAGTGGAACCTGCTGCAGTCGGTGGTGGTGGAGGCAAATTCGATAGGAACTTTTAAGAGACTTCTGGATGAGTACATAGGACTTAATAGAATTAAGGGTTATAAGGGTAAGCTTAGTAGGTAGGGATATCATTGGCGCAAGTTGTGGGCTGAAGGGCTGTATGTGCTGTAGTTTTTCTATGTTCTATGAAGTGGTTCCTGGAAGGGTTGGAGGTTTTAGTTAAATTGGGCAGAATGATCAATGCAGGCCTTGGGGGGCCGAAGGATCTGTTCCTGAGCTGTAATTTTCTTTGTTCTTGTTCTTTATTCTACAACAATGACTGCATTTGAAAAGTACTAAATTAACTACGAATGCTTTGTAACGTCCTGAGGTTATGAATAATGTCATGGGATCTTTCATGCCCACATGAGAGGGCAAATAGGGCCTCAGTTTATTGTCTCATCTGAAAGATGGCACCTCCAGCAATGCAGCACTCCCAGAATAGTGCACTAGCCTTGGGTTTTGTGCACAGTTCCTGGAATGGGACCTGAACTAATGCCATCTGACTTGGAAATCGGAATGCTAAGCACTGAGCCATGGCTGATACATATGATGGGAAGAATGGCAGTGAGAATGTAGTGTTGCTTTTAGATTTATAGTACAAGTGTATTTTGCAGATGTGCACCTGTGTACCACAGCATCATGCTCCATGTGTAGATTGTGCCCAGGAATTACTGAAGCGCATATCTCTTGATTGCAGCAGTCTTTGCCAACATATTTCCTACAGCCTGTCAGCTGTTTGATAATGTCAGTAGGGTGTCCCTCTAAAGAACATATGGTGAGAATAAGAAGGAAAATAAAAACAAAAGTGACAGTAAAAAAACAGGAAAGACCTTAAATAGAGGCAGATAGTTTCAAATACTGTAAGAAAACATGCTGCAGTTGGAGCCATGGAAATGTCACGATCCCAAATAACAAGGTGGATAAATGTTTTACAGTTTTAATAAATGACCTCGAAGAAATCTAGTTTAAGAAAATATCCTACAGGATAGGACAAATTGTGTATGTGGCAGGTGAAAAGAATGGGTTTCATAAAGTACTTACTAAAATTCTTCCCTAAGGTATGAATGTCATTGGCAAAGCTGATATTTGTTTCCCATCCTTAGTTGCCCTTAAACTGAGTGACATGCTAGACTATTTCACAAGGCAGTTGAGAGTCTCAACCTCAGTAGATTTGGAGTCACATGTAGGCCAGGCCCAGTAAGGGTGGCAGATTTCCTTCCCTAAAGCGCATAAGTGAACCAAATGGATTTTTATGAAATTAATGATAGTTTCATGGTCACCATTACTAAGACTAGCATTCAATTCAATTTATTAATTGTATTTAGATTGCATTAGCTGCTGTGATGGTATTTGAACCCATGTTTTCTGAGTATCAACCTGGGCCTCTAGATTACTAGTCCAGTGATGTTATCAGTATATCATCATGTCCCCAAAAAACCTTGATAGTTCCAATTGTTTAATAAAACAACAGAGGGATAGACACAAATGGATTAGAAATACTAAATCATTTTAATGCTGGGAAGATTTATTGTGGTTTTGTCTTTTTTGTTATTCAGTTTAGCTCACAGTATGGTTTGCTCGCAGGACATGTGTTTGAAATAAGTTCTAAGGAAGTGGGGCAGGCTATTTAACCCCTCCAGCCAAACAGTGAGATCATAGCTAATCTGTGACCTAACTCCATATATAAACTAGCTCAATATACAAAAGTGTAGAAATTAATCAAAGTGATGGCAATTTTTTAAAAAAACTATCCTTTTGCAAGCCTGCTGTCCTTTCTCAATAACCAATGACTTTCAGTTATTTTATCAACATCATTGCATTAGTCTGGCTTTCAGCTAACAATGAAACCAAGTTCTCCAAGCAATCTATCAATCTATGTTCAACTTGTAACTAAGCATCTTGATTTGTTTGTTTACTGATTGTGAATTTGTTTCCTCGCCCTGAAGAAAACTTGGCCCACTGACGTACCTTGTTTTTAGAAAGCAACTCCTGCAGCCCGTTAGTGAGTATTTCATGAATATTCGTTAAACGTAACATTGGTCAAAAGATGTCTTCTAATCACATTTTGTGTGTCTTGCAAAGCAATACAGCATTAGAACAATTTGCTTGTACATAGGTTTGCTCATCCACAAAATAGTCACACTATTGAGGATGTTTTCATAACCATATCACTGTAAGAAGGAATGTCTAAGTTGCTTGTAACCCTCGGGTTGTGGTCCATTCTAATTTAAGAATATTTACATTTAACATCAGGTTAACTCCAGTTTTTGGATGAAGTCAAACCGGCCTCAAAATACTGCTTATGAAGAAGTCGTGTTGGACTTGAAACATTAACTCTGTTTCTCTTTCCAGGGATGTTGACAGATCTGCTGAGATTTTCCAGCACTAACTTTTTATTTAAGCTTTACAAAATGCCCTGGAAAGTTACTTGACCACTAGTAACATGCCTGAAGTTGATTTAAACATTTAGAAAGTACAGCTGAAAAGGTGAAGCTCCATTGTTGTGATCTGGCAGTGTAAATGAGGAACTACCTGGCCGGAGCTAATTCTAAAACCACTGGTCACCATACAAATATATGTTTTAAATATATAAGGTTGGTTAATGTTTAAGGTGTGCTAATACATACAGTAAATGCTTGTTGAAATGTTTTCTGTAAATCTCGTTAGATGGATTCCTGTTAGTAGAGTTTTGGTGAGCTTAGCTTACAGGCTTGTGAATATTCAGAGATCACCAAATCTGCCACATATATATTTTGTTTAAAATTAAATATTTAACTTCATATTTTGGGAACAATAGTTTGTTGCATTTTAGCTCTGCTTGATGTAAGCTTTTTCAGCATAGACCTGGAGTATTTGTTCTATAAATATTTGGTCCTTTTGTTTTCTGTTTGTAAAAATATTTGCTTTTTCCTTTAGTATCTTCAATCTTAGTCTTTTTTAATTGTTTTTCTTTGCTCGGTGAAATATTTCCTTTATAATCCTGTAACAAGGAGTTCTGGTTAGAATCTTAGAATTACTAAACTGAATAAAAAAGTTTTGTCATTTCAGAAAAGTAACTGCAGTAAGAGTGATGAAAATAAATAAAGGTGTAGGTTTTTGTTTTGCTTACTCAAATTCTAATTATTTCCTGCTCCCATTCTGATTATTGCTGGAAGTTTCAATATTTTAAGGCGTATTTTAAAATCGAATATATTTCTCACTTGAGCCAGCATGTGGGACGTTTGCAAAAGGACAGCAGCTGACTTGGCTGCTTATGTTTTTTCTGATAGCTTGGTTTTTCCCTTTAAGGCCAGCTCTTAAGATTTGTAATTGATCATGTGTGTAATTTAGATGTGTCATAAATACCTCTTCCCTACAGAATCTTTTTGTCACTCACTGACATGTTCTAGAAGGTTGACCCTTCCGATTGCCTGCCTGGCCCCAGCAATGTGAAAAAAAATCTTACCTGACGTTCAAGAATACCTTGACTTGGATGTTCTTATGGCACCATACAAGATCCTGGAGGGGGACTTGATAAGGTAGATGCTGAGAAAATGTTTCCTTAGGTGGAGTGACTCGTACTGGGTGGGGACAATTTAAAAATAAGAGATTTCCTATGTAAGATCAAGATGAGGAGAATTTTTCTCTCTCTGAGAGCTGTGAATCTGTGGAATTCCTTTCCCCAGAGAGCGGTAGAGGCCAGGTCACTGAATATTTTTAAGGCTGAGTTGGATAGATTCTTGATTATCAAGGGAGTCAAAGGTTATGAAAGTATACAGGAAAGTAGAATTGAGGCCAAGTCAGATCAACCATGAATATCAAATATCTTATCAAGTAACAGAGCAAGCTCAAGGGTTGGAATGGCTCACTCCTGTTCCTAATCCTTATGCTTGTATGTAACTTCTACAGTGCCTGTGCACAAAGTAGGCATCATCTTTAATGGGCATTAAATGGCTTTAATTACAAGTACTTTCCTTCACTGAAGCTCCTGGTGATAAATGTAACTGCTGAAATGCAGAAAGTAGCAATCTATTAATAAGAATCTTTCTAAAACTTTGGAGATTTTTTAGTTAGCGAATATATTTATTTAAATTTAATTCATAATGTCATTAATAGTTTGTAGCCTAGCATTCAGTTCTTATTGGATGCTCATTAGATTAAGAGAATTTCAGTTATTTTCCCACAAGCCTTGCTGTGTTATTTCACATGTTTTAATGCCTTGCATTATTTTTATGTTTAAATTTTGTTTTGGCAAAAGGATTGTACTAACAAAGTTTTAAATCTCATCTAAGATTGATTATTGAAAGCCATTTTGTCACTTTGTTAAAATGTTTCTGCATGAACTTCTAAATGATTTTAAGATAAAACATACAATCCAGTAGAAATATGAATTTTATCACACTCGTTCTGACATGATTCAGTAGCATGCATAACTCCTGACAGAAGTGTGAGCTTCTAGTCTTCAACACTTGAAAGTATTTTGGTTTGTAATGCTGCAGCATACCCTGAAATTTTCTAGGTCTCTTCAGTGTAAATGCATTGAGAAAAACATGTAGAGGAAAGTTTAATTCAACAGAGAAGGGAGGAGGAACATAATAGAAAAGTTATTTTGCCATGTAAAGCTCATTTCTTCCTTCGCCCAGTCTCCATGTTCAACTTTCAGCTTGTAATCTTGACTGGGCAACACAGTGCCATTGTGGTTAACACTGCTGCTTCACAGTGGCATGGACCTGGGTTCAATATCTGGTTTGGGTCATTGCCTTGTGGCATTTGTTCGTTCTCCCGTGTCTGCATGTGTTTGCTCTGGGTGCTCTGGTTTTCTCCGACAGTCTGAAAGACATGCTGGTTAGATGTGTTGGCTAAGTTCTCCTTCAGTGTTCCCGAACAGGCACTGGAGTGTAGCAACTAGGGGATTTTCACTGTAACTTTACTGCTGTGTTAATGTAAGCCTACTTGTGACACTAATAAATAAACTTAAAACTCAAGTTTTAACGAGTGACTTTGCAATGCAGGTGATGGACACTACGATTTCAATTCAGTCCTCACCTAACATGCATTTTTTACAATACCAAGATTGAGATTTTCTCCCTGCAGCTCCGTTACTGAAACATGCTTTTATTGCACCCGAGACTCAATTATTCCAATGCTCTTTTAGCTAGCTTTCTCTTTTCTGCCTTCCTTAAGTTTAAACTTATCCAAATTTTTGCTGCCCACATTTGTACTTGCTGACCTATATTGACTCTTGGTCCAGCAATGCCTCAGATTAAGATTTTCATCCTTTTAGCCAAATCATTTTGTGGTCTTGTCCCACTGTATCTCAGTAACATCCTTCAGCCCTCAAAGATTTCTGTGCTCCTCAAATTCTGTCCTCTTATTTGTCCCCAATTTTAATCTGTCCACCATCAGTGGCTGTGCTCCCAGCTGCCTTGATCCTGAACTCTGGAATTGCCTCTTTTATCCTTTCCATCTTTCTTTTAATTGTGCTTGGTCACCTATCCTAGCATCTCTTCATGTGGTTTGTGTTAAATTTTGTCTGATCCTCTCAGAGACATATGCTAAACACCCAGAAAACTAAAGTCCCTTTGCAACAACTCCAACAACATCCTCCCCCATTGATTAAGATCAGCAACAAAATCCTGGAAAATGTGGACATTTTTCCATTTCTTGGGAGTCTCCTGGTGACAAAGATGGACATAAATGATGAAGTTCAACATCACATCCAGTAAGCCAGTTTAGCTTTCAACCAACTGAGGGAAAGAGTATTTAATGACCAGGATCTCAAACCTGAGACTAAAACCATTACTGGGTAGGAGTGAATTCTGCACCTGCATATGCTTTTGGAGCTTGAGCAAACTCCAATGGAGATATGCCACCAGCTATACTTTTGCAGGTTTCTCCAATTCCGGTGGCAAGAGAGGTGATCTAACAGCACTGTCCCCGCCAAAACCAACTTGACCAGCACAAGGGCACTTATCACTCAAACCAACTCTGCTGGGCAGGACATTTTGTTCATGTGTCTGACACTAGATTCTTGAAACAACTGTTGTACTCTGAACTCAGTTGCAGCAAGAGACTCCCTGGAGGACAGTGAAAACATTTTAGGGATGTTGTTAAAGCATCCCTAAAGAGATAACAGATCCCCATCAACCCATGAGAGATTCTGGATTATGAGAAGATGATGAAGATCTATTTGGGGACACACTGAGCACGTTGAAAGACTTCATCAGGAATACCAAAGATAAAGTTGAGTCATTTGAAGCACCGACTCATCTAGCTGATCCTCCAAGAAAGTGGCAGACTCTGCAGATAGTGTAGAGACTTGTCAGCCATTTCAGAACTCATCAAACCCATCCTTGTTGTCTAACGAGGGGCATACATGCGATGGGTCGTGAGAGGACTGCTCTTGGATCTTTTTCGAGAGTATCCTACTGCTTCAGCTTGTTAGCGTATGCTTGACCTGGACCATTTGATGGGCAACACGACAGCTCATTGACTATCGCTGTGCTGTGCAGATACATGGATTTGGGCCTGTGTCTGTGGGAGTTTGCGCATTCTCCCCGTGCTTGCGTGGGTTTTCTCCGGGTGCTCCGGTTTCCTCCCACATCCCAAAGATGTGCTCTTAGGCTAATTGGCAAAACAAATTCTCCCTAAATTGTCTCAAATTTGGTTTTTAATCCATAGATCTATAAACATGGACAGGGATCGCAGGTAGAGATGGGAACATTGGGGTGGCGGTGCGGGCTCGTTGGGCCGAAGGGCCTGTTTCCCGTGCTGTTTTTTTTTGTTCTTTGTTCTTAATGCCATGGGAGTGCCTAAGAACAGAAAGCCCTGGGAAGATCTTGAGACCATTTGTGATATTAAAGGCACTATATAAATAATATGCTGTTGTTAATTGGAGTTATACTGGGAGACTGTCTGAGATTCGTTAACATGGACCACAAGATCTGTCTCGTTGGTTCACCTCAGAGAATCATAGAAACCCTACAGTGCAGGAAGAAGCCTCTGGCCCATTGAGTCTGCACTGACCATAATCCCCCCAGGCCCTGCCCTCATATCACTACATACTTACCTGCTAATCCCTCTAACCTACGCATCTCATGACACTAAGGGATAATTTTAGCATGGTTAATTAATCTAACCCACACATCTTTGGATTGTGGGAGGAAATCAGAGCACCCAGAGGAAACCCACGCAGACATGAGGAGAATGTGCAACTCCACACAGAAGTGACCCAAGCTGGGAATCAAAACCAGGTCCCTGGAGCTATGAAGCAGTAGTGCGAACCACTGCTACCGTACTGCCTCTTATCAAACAATATATGTGCCACTGCTAACATAAGAAGATAGTGAGCCATTTGGCTCATTGAGTTTGCTCTTTGAGGTTGATCTGATTGTGGTCTCAACTGCACTTTCCTGCCCGTTCCTGCATAACCCTTGACTCTCTTTTCAGTTAGAAATCTATCTAGTTTACTCTTGAATGTATTTAATGACCCAGTCTCCTGCTGGCTAGGGTGAAGAATTCCAAAACTAACAACCCTTTGAATAGAAATTCTAGTTCATCTGTCTTAAAATGGGAGACCCCTGACTTTGAAACTGTGCCAAATTCTAGATTCACCCACGGGGGAAGACATCGTGTCAGAACCTCTCACTGAGCGAACAAATGTTGGTGGGGCAATTGAAATGAGGAGTTGGATGTCACTTTGTCAAACCCTGGGATTATTTTCCCATTTTCCTTGAAAGTAGTTTCCTGTTTCATTTAGTAAAGCCTTTAAAAAGAATGTTGGAATCATGCAGATATTTGACATTTGTTAATACTCCCAATACAAAAGGAGGCATTTAAATGAAATGGTTACTTTCTCTGAGCCAGGAACTTCACTGCAAGGCTTTCAGTAAATTACAGACTAGAGGCGAGGTAACAGAACAGAAACAAAACTAGAATTGGGAGTTGGTGTAGGAAACGAATAAAACATCTATTTAATAAATGTTTACATTTTTGAAGCACTGCAGATTAGCCCGAGGACTGTGAAAATGTTGATCTTTGTTTCATGTTATTTGAAAAGCCGTTTTAAGAGCCCGTTCCTATTGGTGTGAAGGAGGATCCAGGCCGGTGTTTGCAGCTTTCTCTTTCTCTCTCTCTCCAGCTTATCCTCCGCCCCCGGGAGTCAGTGCTTTAGCACGCCGAGGTTGGAAGTCGCTTCCCTGCTCATTACCGAGATGCTGCTCTCGTTCGCAGCTCAGGGATCCGCTCTCGGTGCTCGGTGCCCCCGCCCTGCTCGCAGGCGGGCGAGGCAAAACTGAACCAACCCCCGTTTGCACTTATCTGCTGAGGAAAGGGAAGAGAATCAATGGCATTCAGTCCCCAAGCGCTGGCTCTTCACACACCTGCCTCTGTCTCTGTGCTGCATCCTGCATAGACTGGATTCTCTCACACACGTTTTGGAGCGTTTAGTGTTCCTCAGTTGAATGGTCCTGTGTTGCATGTTCCTGCATTGAGCAATCTAATGTTGGATATTCCTCGATTGGGTATTACACCTTTAATCTGTTTTGTGTTGGATGTTCCTCGTTGAGTGGAGAGGTGTTGCATGTTCCAGTGTTCTTTTGTTGAATGAACCAATGTTGGATGTTCCTCTGTTAAATGGACCAGTGTTGGATGTTCCTCCATTGAGTGGACCAGCATTGGGTGTTCCTCCATTGAGTGGACTAGTATTGAATATTTTAGGTACAGACAAGGTGGAAGGAGATCATGTACTTGTTGGACAACGAACCCTACCCTGAGATGATGAAGAGGGGGACTCCTCAGAGGAAGACTGTCTACCGGATCTCCCTCACTCTTGTCAAACGGGAGGCTGCCACAGCAGAGGCTGGTGGCAAACCTTCACCTTCCCCCCGGTCTGAGGGGGCTCCAGACCGGCCAGGCTGTCCCAGTAGTGCTCACCAGCCCAGAAGCCAGTGCCCAGCCGAGTGTAATGAAGCAGAAGATGAATTTGAGCCGCAGGCAAATCTTCGGAGCTTTCGCACCTTCAGCACTGGCCACCTTGAACTGGGCAGGCTGAAGGTGGCGAGGAGATCCAGAGATCTAGATTTCAAACTTAAGGACAATCCAACCAAAGACCTGGTCACATTGAGGTGCCGAGATGGGACTTCAGCCAGACCAAGCAGTATGCTGGCAACGGTGGATGTGGAACTAAAGAACAAGAAAAATTGGACCCATTGCACTGAGAGGTTGGGGGGGACAGCGGCTGAATCCAGGGAACAGATTACTGGGACTACCAGCATCTCAAACCAAGGAAAAAACCAAGAAGAAGTCAGACCTTGTACTGAAGGAAGTAGAAGAGGAGATCCAGCTAAAGTCCTTTATGTGAAAGAGTTCTCAACACCTTTACAGCCTAGTAATACAGAGGCACCTTATCCAAGGAAATCGCCAAGAGCTGGTGGCAAGTCAGCTTTGAAGAAAATCGAGACAACCATCAAGAGAAACTCAAATGATTCATTGAAGAATTCTTTAGGGGACAAAGAGCCAATCACAGTGTCACCTCCCATTTCTGAGCCTGATTTCTCAAAGCACATTGCTCCAAAAGGAGAACATGGTTTACTGTCTGTAGCCCCAATAATGGGTGTATCTCTGCCATCTGACTGTTCAACCATTTGCATTGATACCATCAAACAAACTCTTCCAACATCTATGGCTACAGACAAGAGGCATCCAAGTTTACTCCGAAGAAGTTTCAGCTTCAGACACTGGAATGGAGAGCTAGTGAAATTTAAAGCTTTATCAAAGGAGAAACATCACGGCAGCTCCAGCTGTTTGTCTGGTGTGGAGACTGGAAGCGAATTCAAAGTACAGAAACCAGAGTCTTACTGTGGGGAATCGTTAACAAATGAGAAACGGAACACCTTAGATATTGGGGAAGTGCTGAACAAAACAGACCCACTCTCTGAGCCTGGACGGTGGGAGCGGGGAAAACGGAAGAACAGGACTCTAGACAACAGCGACATTCACAAACTTTCTGAAAACTTAGAGATGGGGAAGGATGGCTTTTTAACAGGTGGTGTGAGGTCTAATTCCCAGGAGCACAAACTCTTCCGGTTTTTTAGTGGCATTTTCTCAAAACGTGATGGTACTTCAACACCTGTTACGAGTCCTTATGGAAAATCACATCGGGATTATGTTGCCAAATCCAAAGGATACTCTCGCAGCCAGAAGAAGGGTGTACCGACCCTTGAGCAGTCCAGCAGTGAGAGCATTGATGAAAATGCTTCTCAAAATGGTATGGCATTGATTACATTCTGCTCTTGTATAGAACTGTGTAAAGTCTGATAGCTTAGATGTTTTTTGAAAATTTGATCAGTTGCTTTGCTGCAACCCAGTGAGTTTTCATAAATAAATAAGTAGAGCATTCATAACTGGGTCACAAATCAGAAAATTAATAAATGGTTTGCTGGGGCCATGCATTTCTGTAGGTAAGAAACAATGAATTCATGAAATGCTGTGTTTCGGTTAGGAGGGAATGTTAATAACTGCTGATGCTTGATTGGCACAGAGGTGACAGATTGAGATGTTTTCTACCATAGCATGCAGGCTTTTAGCTCTGAATGCACAAGCCACTAATGGATTGTATGCAATCCCCTTTTAGAAAAAGAGAAAAATCCAGACAATTAGCGTTGAGCTGGCAGCTACATTATTTCTGTTCAGCAATCCACGTGATAGGTGCTGGAAAGCTTGTAATTGCAGGATGGAAAAATATGTTAAGTGGCATTGTGCGAGCAGCAGAAGACATTAGTTTTGTGAAATTGTACAGAGGTGTATTTCATTCTATTGCATTTATTTGGATTTTCATGTTAACTTGGTGCGTAAAATACTTGAGATGTAACAATGTCTTCAGTTGCATTTTTATTATTAATTTGTCTAGAAATTAGAGTTGTGTACATGACTGTTTGGCCCTTATTTGTTGGATAGCTTTTTTAGTTGTAAGACATTGTCATCATTGATGTTATCATTGTAGTTATAATCATGTCATCATTACAAAAAATTGCTTCATTTGAATGTTTTAAATTATGTTGAAAATGTATAGGATCATGAAACTTCAAAACATGCTCTCCTTCCACCCAACAATATTTTTGTCAAATCACCCCTTTATGTGTTACACACTCAATTTTCTGCAGTCTTTACATTATAGTTATAATCATGTCTGATTTTAATAAATATAAATGAGCTTATGGTTGCCTTCTTTAATTAACTGTGCATTTTTGAAATAGAGGAAATAGTGTAACAGTGAGTCTTAGCTGAGCAAAAGAGGCTGCAATACATTTTAGGATCTGTCAAAGATTGGACAAGTATTCCTTTTCTAAAAGGCATTTGTTAGAAGTGGCATTTGATTTGTAGAAAGCCTTGTAATTTAGAAATCAGATGGAGAATGGTATTACTATGCTGTCTGCCATGTTGAGATCTTTATCCACAGAAGATTAAGGTCAGATAGAATTAAGGTCAGGATCTGTTTAGGGTTTGAAACCTGCATGAATAATCAATAGTATGCCAGATGCTGAGGTTAAACACTGGATACTGGCTTAGCAAAATTCCAATTCTAATTTGATGTTGGATTGTCATCTGTGGTGGCTAGAGGAGAATCTGCAGTTAGATTTGAAAATTGGAAAAGGTCATTTGGTGGCAACTCCAAGCCAAAGGTACTTGAATTAATTAGCATAAAAATCAGCCAGCACAATTATTTAATTCTCATATTCATGCGGTGTTATAGAGAGTTGGCACAGACACAACAAGCCAAATGGCTGCCTTCTGAGATGTAACCATTCTGTGATTCTATGTCTTTCTATGATACAAGAGTATTATAAACAAAGAACCACATCAGCTGACATAAGGTCAGATGATCAAAAGTTTGGTCAAAGAAGTAGGTTTTAAGGAATATCTTAAAGGAGGAAAGTAGAATAGAGGTTTAGGAAGGGAATTCCAGAGCATAGAGCTCGGGAATTCCAGAGTCATAGAGTTTAAGGCACAGTCACCAAAAGCAGAATAATTTAAATCATGGATGCACAAAAGACCACAATTACCTTAAAGGATTGTGGGACTGGAAGAGATTGTACAGATAGGGAAGTGCAAGGGCTTGAAGAGGGTTAAAGACAAGGATGTGAATTTTAAAATCCAGATATTGCTTGTTGAGGAACCAGTGAAATTCAACAAGCACAGAGCTGATGGATCCCTGTTCTCCCCATGATGGGACATAGTTTGTGTTAGGTCATAAACGACACAGTTTTGGATAACCTCAAATTTGGGAATGGTAGAATGAGGGAGACCAGATACATATTGGAATAGTTAGGTCTAGAGGTAATAAATACATGAATGAATATTGTAGGAGTGAGGTGATTAATGTACCAGAATAAAAATGTCAGAGAATTTTTTTTCTGTTCAGAGCCTGAGATAAGGTGTTACAATTTATTGCAGTGTATCCTTCCATAAGAATATTTTGTATGCTGGACTATATCAAAAGTTGCAGATAGCTTTCGGTTGACAACATCATCCTCTCCAATACTTTGTATATTTTGAAATGAAAATGCCAGTTATCTTGCTTCAAATTACTTGTAGCAGACATCTCCTTCAATGGGAAAGCCAGAGCAATACAATGGAGACTGCATTTGGTCAGTATGAAGGCTTAAACCACTCGTTTGTACTCTCTCAACCAGAAAGCTTGTTGGAAATTGGAGTTGCTTTCATAGAATCCTACAGTGCAGAAGGGGGCCATTTAACCCATCGAGTCTACACTGACCACAATCCCATCCTGGCCCTATCCCCCTTACCCCATGCATTTACCCTCACTCGTCTCCTGACATTGAGGGACAATTTAGCAAAGCCAATCCACCTAACCCACCCATCTTTGGAGTGCAGGAGAAAACCCATGTCACATGGGGAGAACATGTAAACTCCACCCAGACAGTTACTCGAGCCCAGAAATGAACCCAGGTTCTTGGTGCTCTGAGGGAGCAGTGCTAACCACTGTGTCACCGTGCTGACTCCCCAAGGAACCCATGGTTTGTTGATGGTGAGATTCAAATTCACATCTCTTCAGATCACAGGTTGAGATCAAACTCCAGTGACAGTGCACGGTTCTCTCGTCACTCAGCAGCTTTGGGTTAATATTTGACAAAACCACCCACTAACTTTCCCTTATCTGAGGTAGATGACCAAATACCTTCTGTCCATCTGCAGACCCACACTAGAAAAATGTTAATTCTATTTGCAGAGCCCTGCATTCTCCAAGATCACTATTCAAGAAAGCAAAACTAATGTGTGTGAATTTAAATTTTTAAGAATATTTTTGAATTAAGTATCAACAATAAATTCAAACTGGCGCTGGGCACCTAGATCTATTCTTTAAGTACTATAGCTGCGAAGCTATTTGGGACATTTAGTTATGTCAAAGACGTATATAAATATAAGTTGTCATTGCTGAGACAAAGTGCAACCAAATGTCTCCAATATTTGTGTTTTGAAAGTGTTCCATTTTCTTAATGCTGCATCTGGCCTTGAGGAGAACAACCTGCTTATTAAAATGATGCTTCAGAAACATCACATGTTGTTTTAGTAATGTAGGACGTTATAATCACGTGAGGAGTTTCAGATATGCTTGTTTTGGGCCTTGATATAAAATGGTATTCTTTACCAGTTTGGTTTCTCTTTGGGATTTAAAATATTTTTAGCTTCAAAGACCAAATATGCTTCCGATACTTTGCTTAAAAGTCTATGCCACCAACTTTCAGAATTTCTTTTATTTCATTGAAAATAAGGGATAATCTAATATAATTTACCCATAAATGGGCAGACTTGTCATCAGTTTGAGAATTTTGTGTACTCTGACAGAATTACAGAATTATTGTAGTACAGAATGAAGCCATTGTGTCTGCACGGACTCTCTGATCAATTCACTTGGTGCCATTTTTCCCCTTTCTCCCTGTAACTTTGCACCTTTTCCTTTATAAGGAACAGTCCGATTCCTTTTGGAATGCTTCAATTGAATATGCCTCCATCATTCAGACAGTGTATTCCAGACTTCAAACAACTTGCTGAATGAAAAATATTTTCCAGTTCTATTTTTGCTTCTTTTACCAATTACGTTGTATCTGTACCCTCTTGTTCTCGAACAGTTTCATCAAATCTATTCTATCCGAACGCTACATGATTTTGAATACTTTTTTAGAGCCCCTCTTAGCCTTTTTTCCAGGGAAAACCGCCTGAATTTCTCCAATCAGGCTTCATAACTCAAGTGAATCTTTTCTGCACCCTTTATAATGCTTTCACATCCTTCCTAAAGTGGGGCTCCCAGAATTGAATGCTATAATACAGCTGACACTGAACTAGTGTGTTTTACAAATTCAGTATATGCATTTTGCTCTTGTACTCTGTGCCTCCATTGATAAAGCCTAGGGTAGTGTATGCTTTACTAACTGCTTGTTCACCTTTTCCTGCCATGTTCAATGAACTATGCCCCCACATATGCCCAGGTTCCTCTACTCCTGCATTTTCTTTAGAATTTACTTTTTACATTGTCCCTCCATGTTCTTTCTATCAAAATGAATCACTTTGCATTCCTCTGCATTGAATTTCATTGGCTACTTGTCTGCCCATTCCACCAATCTGTCTTTGGCTTTTGAAATTCTACATTAACTTCCTCACAGTTGATGATGTATCATCCGCAAACTTTTGAAATTGTGCCCTATTTATCAGCATCTATGTCATTAATATATATCAGGAAAAGCTGATCCTGGGAAACTCCACTGCAAACCTTCCTCCAGCCTAAAAAAATCCATAAGCCACTACTCCCTGTTTCCTGCTGCTCAGGCAATTAATTCTGTCTCCATGTTTCTCCTGCCCTTTTCATTTCAAGAGCTATAACTTGGCTTACAGTTCTCACATTCAGAATTCTCTCACTTCGCAATTTTCCTAAAGAAATCCATGCTGGCACTCTTTAAGTCATTTATGACCATTTGACTATTTCTTTTGTCCCAAATTATTGATTCTCATGCACAAATTACTTACTTTATAGCATTATGTTTGTAGAATGTTTTTGCCATGTTTATGATCTGGCCGCTTAACTGTTATATATGGTACTGTACATTAGATTGCTGGAGCTTGGTGGTAGAATGCTTTATACCACTCTACTAATACCAATTACATTTATCTAAAAGTAAATCTGTTACATTTTGCATGATGAATGTTTGTTTGCCTTGATAATTTAAACAAACCCTGTGCAAAGTCTCTCAACATTACCACACACCCAAATGTGTATATTGTTAAGTACGCTATCCTGTGTGAGTTTGTATATTACAGATTAATGAGCTCAGTGTACAGTTTTGGCTTTTGTCGACTGGAGTTGCATTTTGAGGTGCATTTTGCTGAGGCTAGATAGAGCGCAACTGGTGTGACTATTTGTGACTAATCTCCAGTGATCCTTGCTGTAGAAAATGCTGGTGTGGCCACGACAGGCAAGAGTAGGGTGGGATTCAACGATAACCTAATGACCTTTACTGTCCAGACTTGCAAGCAAATAATGGATGCTTGGGTGAGCTACCAGAAACCATTCGGTGACTGGAATTGTACCCCAAAATATGGCTGGGCTTCCAGGAGAGGAGGCAATGGAGAAAAATATTGCTGGCACATTTGATACTTCAGGAATTATTTTAGTGCTGGCAGTCCTGTGACTCTGTTCACTGTACAGCAAGTAACAGCTTCTCCAAAGGATTGCACGTGTTGTGCCAAGGATATAATGAGTAGTGGTAGGGCAAAATGTGTGGCATAATTCAGCCAAGGTCATCTTCTGTGCCAAACCTACAAAACTATTAGAGGCCGACCGGCTGCTTCTCAACAAGCTGCCGATAGAAGTGCAGCTCTAAAAGTAAGTTTGTTCACTGCGTTTGGTGCTTAAGTGGCATCGTCAGAATAAGATACTAAGCATGCAAAACCTCAAGAGGAAAGTTAAACGTTGAAATAGCTAAATAAAACAAATGTGGTTTCAGTCTAAAAATTAAGCCCTATAACCCAAAGGGACCCTACATGCATGCTTCAGTGGAGAATTGTGAATTTTTCAATTAGAAGTGATGTGTTATGATTCATATATTTTATTTCTAATTTTATGTTTGTATTTTTAACAGAATAACCACATTGTATCTTAGTCCAAATATTTCACAACAGCCAATTTTCATCGCTCTGTCTGTTCATAAGTGCTCCCCTGCCCGAGACTAGGTTCAGAGGCACAAGCCAACATCCCTTTCATAGATGTGCTCTTCTTAAGAAAACAAAGAACAAAACAGCACGGGAAACAGACCCTTCGCCCAACGAGCCCGCGCCGCCACCCCGATGTTCCCACCTCTATCCGCGATCCCTGTCCTTGTTTATAGATCTATGGATTAAAAACCAAATTTGAGACAATTTAGGGAGAATTTGTTTTGCCAATTAGCCTAAGAGCACATCTTTGGGATGTGGGAGGAAACCGGAGCACCCGGAGAAAACCCACGCAAGCACGGGGAGAATGCGCAAACTCCCACAGACACAGGCCCAAATCCATGTATCTGCACAGCACAGCGATAGTCACTGAGCTGTCGTGTTGCCCATCAAATGGTCCAGGTCAAGCGTACACTAACGACGTGAAGCACTAGGATACTCTCGAAAAAGATCCAAGAGCAGCCCTCTCACGACCCATCGCGTGTATGCCCCTTGTTAGACAACAAGGTGGACCAAAGCACCTGTAGGATAAAAACAAGTACATCAATATCATCATCTATTTACACACTTCCCAGGGACTCCCAAGGCTCATGATCCCTATTTTAAATCAGTTTTCTATACCCCTCCATTCCCATTCTGTTCATGTGCCCATCTAAGTATTTCTTAAATAACTGCAGAGTACCTGCCTCCACCACTTTAGTTGGCAGCGCATTCCATACCCCCACCACCCTCTGTGTGAAAAAACTCCCTCTAGCATCCAAATTATACCTTACCCCCCCCTCACTCTAAGCCCGTGACCCCTCGTGCTATTTGAGTCCATCCTAGGAAAGAGCTTAACCCTGTTTACTCTATCTATACCCCTCATAATCTTGTACACCTCTATTAGATCTCCTCTAAGTCTACGTCTTTTAAGGAAAACAGTCCCAATTTGCCTAACCTCCTCGTAACTCAGATCTTCCATACCAGGCAGCATCCTGGTAAACCTCCTCTGCATTCTCTCCGAAGTCTCCACGTCCTTCTGGTAGTAGGGCGATCAGAACTGGACGTAGTATTCCAAATGAGGTCTCATCAACGTTTTATACGACTGCAACATTAAAGGCCAGCTCTTGTACTCTATACCCCTTCCTATAAAGGCTAACATACCATATGCTTTCTTCACAACCTTCTCCACTTGCTCTGACACCTGCAGAGACTTGTTCACCTGCACCCCCAGGTCCCTCTGCGTTTCTATACTCATAATAGGTCTACTTCTTGTTAAATCTCTCCACCCCCTCGTTCATCCTGGCACTCTTTTCCCCACAAAGTCAAGTTAAGCTGCCATTTCTAAGCCCTAATTGATCTTTTGCCCCCAAAACCCATCACCTCTTGAGTGTGTCATCTTCTTTCTTTGCACTGGACTCTGCTCTTGCTCTCCATTTCTATGCAGGAGACTACCAAATTCTCAATGCCTTTGATTATCAGGGTGTATATATTTGTTTTTCCAAATGCTGTTATTACTTTAGAACAAAAATACCAGATTCTTGGCTAAGTGACCAAGTTTGTGATTTTGATAACCTGGTGTGAATATGATATGTGAGCACAAACATTGACCCTAATGAATCCCCAAAAGATCATTTAGAGAGAGAGAGAGCGAAGTTTGTTTTGGATTCTCATATGTCACAGTGAACTGGACATCTAGAGTCGCATCAATAAAAATGTTGCCACAAGATTCCAGTTGATTGCAGAATTGGTTTTTAATATTTTTATTAGGAATGCTTCAATTATGTTCTTTACTGCTTTTAATTAGTTAGAATAAGGAATGTGCTGCACCAAAATTTTTTTGCACATTGCATTTTTTTCTGTTGTGCTCTGTATATTACCATTTTCGAGTGTATTATGTTTAATATGCCCATGTTACCAATACTTTCAATCTTTCACTGCATTTCTTGATTCTACATACATTGTTGATTTGTTGAATATTGTAACAAATGACAGCAACGTGCATTTATATGGTACCTTTAATTATTAAAGTGATTGGAATATTTTACTAAGAGCATTATCAAACAAAGCATGACAACCATAAAAGCAAATTAGAGTAGGTGATTAAACACTTGGTCAAATAGAAAGGTTTTCAGTGTCATTAAAAAAACAGACTAAGAGGTGAAGAGGTCTTGGGAGGGAATTACAGAACTTTGATCTTTGACAAATGAAGGTGCAGTCACCAACTGCGGAACTATTAAAATGAGGGATGTTCAAGAGGCTAGAATTGAGGAGTGTAGATATCTCTGAGGTTGAGTTCACAGAGATGAGGAGAGACCATGGTGGGATTTTGATAAAGGGATAAAAATTTAAGTTGAGGCATTACTTGATAGGAAGCCAGTGTTAGTCATCAAGCATGAGGTGATGGGTGAATGGAACTTTGTGCAAGTAAGGACGTGACCACCAGAGTTAATGGATGAGTTTAACTTTATGACATGTAAAAGAGGTACACTTAAAGAATAGTGAATAATGTCTTTCCACTATTGCAATATTCTAGCTACATGCAAAATACACCAAGTTGATGGTTTTCTCGTACGTTGGTGAGAGGTTTGCTGATTAGAACTTCAGCGATATGTATGTTATTTAGGCCAATTACAAACTGTTTATTTTGAGGAAAAGGATTTAGATTATTGTTTTTGAAGCTCACTTTAATGTTACTGTATCATTAAAGTTGCAGATGTATTAAAAAGATTTGAAGTGCAGCTTTTGACAGCTGTAATGTACATTTAAGGAAATAAGCAGCAGTAATTTAAAAGTGGAAGGAAAATGGAATTGTTTCAGTGCAGAAAGGAGCCATTTGATCCATCGTGTCGGCATCAGCTCTCTGAGCAACTCACCTGGTTCCATTCCCTTGCCTTCTCCCTGTAATCCTACACATTCGTCCTTTTCAGCTAACAGTCTAATTCCGTTAGAACTGTAAATGTAGTAAATCACTTGCTGCACATGTTCATATTTTTTCTGGTGCAGTACTTAATTATTTTTCACAATATGCTTTTAAAGCACAGGCTTTAAAAAAGATTGCATATTTATTTTGTCAACAGGCAGGACAGACAGGAAGCCTTTCTGATTGTTTGCCACTCCTCGCTCTATCAGTGAACAATCTCTGGAATGTGGTATTGTATCTACCTTTTCAGGCATCGCGCTGTTCATTGACCCATCTGTTGTCTTTTCCCTTTCGGAGCTGAGCTGGGTTTCATCAAGCTCCATTATTTTGCCAGATCTGTCTGTTTGCTTATTTGCTTGATGAGTTCTAGAGATAAAATCTGTATCATTGGATGAAAAATAAAGGCTTCCCTCCAAAAGGAATCTGCTCGAATTGGTGAGCAGCTCTCTCTCTCTCTCTTCCTCAATTCTTTTATCAATCGTTCTGGAACAGATTAAACAGTAACACAGTTTCCATTTTGCTTAGTCTGGTTAAATTAGAAAACTGTTAGCACAGGGCCAGGGACCCAGATTCAACTCCTGCCTCAGTTGACTGCCTGTGTGGAATTTGCATGTTCTCTCTGTGTCTGCATGGGTTACCTCTGGGTGCTCTGATTTCCTCCCACTTTCCAAAGATGTGCACGTTAGATGCATTGGCCATGTTAAAGTTGCTCCTTAGTGTAGGTTAAGAGGAATTAGCAGTATAAACGCATGGGTTTACAGGATAGGGCGGGGGATAGGTCTGGGTAAGATGATCTATCAGAGAGTCAATGCAGACTCAGTAGTTGAATGTCCTCTCCCACTGCTCTGTAGGGTTTCTATGATTTTATGTATGAGAAAGGGAAAGTCTGTTATAAAACTGTGGAGATCTGACTGGAGCACTGATCTGGGTATAGATGCTTGACTGAACTGTAAAGCACATCTTACTGGATATTCTTTTTACATGTATTTGCATCATGTGTGAAAAACATTTTAAAAATATGTTAATTGTAACATTATAGGAATAGAATGACAGACAAGCAGCAGTACATTTTAGAGTTGGTCTCCAAACTTATCTCTGAAAAGAGAAAGTGGATCAATATAATATTGAATAAAATATTGATAATTATAGGGCCACCGGTTGTGGCAATCATGATGAGAGAAGTTTGAGGTAACCAATTAAGTCCATCCCATTCCTTTCTGCACTGATGCTGTTTCTGTTTCCCACATTGGACATTTTTGGGGACTTTTGAGTGAGACAGTTAATTTTGTGTCAGTTTGTGCTGAGTTCTGGTCAGCTTTATGCCTTGGACTTGCACCCATTTGGAAGAGGGTTAATATTTCCCCACCACCAACATTGGCCGAACCTTTGATCATTTTGGTTATATTCTCCTGACAGCTGAGCTCTAAACCCATCAAACTTTTCTTTCTGAACTTTTAAAATTTGTCTTTTCAGCTTTGCTTTTGGTGACCTTTTACAGATGCATTCTTTCTAGTTGTATCATAGATTGGTGTGGCTCCTGTTCTGCCCAAGACTGCAAGAAACTACAAAAGATCGTGTATGTAACCCAATCTATCACGCAAACCAGCCTCCCATCCATTGACTCTGTCTTCACTTCCCGCCACCTCAGCAAAGCAGCTAGCAAAATTTAAGACCCCCACGCATCCCAGACATTCTCTCTTCCACCTCCTTCCTTTGGGAAAAAGAAACAAAGTCTGAGGTCACGTACCAACCAACTCAAGAACAGCTTCTTCCCTGCTGCTGACAGACTTTTGAATGGACTTACCTCGCATTAAGTTGATCTTTCTCTACACTCTAGCTACGACTATAATACTACATTCTGTACTCTTGAACAGTAGGTTTTGTCTGTACAGCATGCAAGAAACAATTCTTTCCATTGTATGCTAATACATGTGACAATAATAAATTAAATCAAATCCTTCCTCCGTTGAACACTATGGACCATTTTTTTCATGCATGCATGCAAGTCCTTCACAGCTACCTTAAAGAGCTAGAGAATTTCTCCAATTGGGGTTTGATGATTACAAACAGTAGGAAAATTCAATAAACTTTAGTTCCATAAGATATAGGAGCCTAATTCGGTCATTCGGCCCATCGAGTGTCCTCCAGCATTCAATCGTGACTGATAAATTTCTCAATCCCATTCTCCTGCTTTTCTCCGTAACCTTCGATCTTCATATCAATCAAGAACTTATCTATCTCCGTCTTAAATGCACTCAGTGTATTTACTTAGTTGCATATAATGCTGAAAGGCATTGTTCACAATGTGGAATATTACTCTATTCTCATATTTTCCCACATGAGATGAATAAAAAGTGGAACAGAACTTGCTGCCCTGTAAAAAAGAGAACTCAGTAGGTGTTGTGTACCTAATTGTGGTTGTATTTATTTGAAATATCAAACTTGCATGATGTTTTTTCTCACTTGTATCATACGACAAAGTGATTCTGACAGTTGTTGCTTTTCTGCCTGAAAGATGCTGTTTTAATTACAGCAGCAAAATGCAAGTGGTAATGTTTCTGCAATTGCCATTTTCCTAGGATTTAATCTTCCTTTTATTATTGATTGCATGAAAAGACACTGGTACCAATGATGAGCTTGGTAATTGGCTCAAACCCAGAGACTTTATATGATAATACGGTCAGTCTTTTTCATTTAGATTGAGTTGCACAATGCTTGACTAAGATTCTGTTGAATTGGAAACACTGTGCCTATATCCTGCCAGTTGATTACTTCTGTATTCTAACATGTAGTATGTGGAAATGATAAACATGAAAAGTAAATGCAGAAATGTAATCCTAATTCTTGTGGTCTTGTGCAATAATGTTTATAGTAATTGTTTGATAACCTCAAATGTACATTGTTACTGTAAAATAATACTTCAGCAAGACATTTCTTCTTTAATCTGCATTAAAAAAGCTGTCTTTTGTAGCTTATTGGATATAAATGCTGCATTGTATAGTACAGAATTATACAAACTGGTTGATCCCTCTCTGTGCTAGAACATAAAACATTACAGCGCAATACAGGCCCTTCGGCCCTCGATGTTGTACCGACCAGTGGAACCAATCTAATGATTGTCTAACCTAAACTATTCCAATATTATCCATAAGCCCATCCACTGACCACTTGAACGCCCTTAAAGTTGGCGAGTCCACAACTGCTGCACACAGGGCATTCCACGCCCTTACTACCCTCTGAGTAAAGAACCTACCTCTGACATCCATCCTACGACTACCACCCCTGAATTTAAAGCTGTGCCTCCTTGTGTTAGCCATCACATCCGAGGAAAAAGGCTCTCACTGTCCACCCTATCTAACCCTCTGATCATCTTGTATGCTTCTCTAATGAAAATAACCTCAAGTCCCTCAGCCTTTCCTCATAAGACCTTCCCACCATACAGGCAACATCCTGGTAAACCTCCTCTGCACCCTTTCCAATGCCTCCACATCTTTCTTATAAAACGGTGACCAGAACTGTACGCGATACTCCAAGTGCGGCTGCACCAGAGTTTTGTACAGTTGCAACATGACCTCACGTCTCCGAAATTCAATCCCTCTATCAATAAAAGCTAACACACTGTACACCTTTTTAACAACCTTATCAACCTGGGTGCCAACTTGCAGGAGCTATGCACATATATACCAAGATCCCTCTGCTCGTCGACACTACTAAGAGTCCTTCCATTAGCCCTATATTCTGTATTCCTGTTACTCTTAGCAAAGTGAATCACCTCACACTTTTCCGTATTAAACTCCATTTGCCACCTATTGGCCCAGCTCTGCAGTTTATCTATGTTCCTCTGCAAACTGTAATATCCATCCTCACTGTCTACAACTCCTCTGACTTTGGTGCCATCAGCAAATTTACTAACCCATCCTTCTATACCCTTATCTAGGTCATTTATGAAAATGACAAACATTTCCCAAAACAGATCCCTGAGGTACTGTACTTGTAACTGAACTCCAGGTTGAATATTTCCCATCAACCACCAACCTCTGTCTTCTATCAGCTAGCCAAT
The DNA here is from genome assembly GCA_024679065.1 of Sphyrna mokarran. Lineage (NCBI taxonomy): Eukaryota > Metazoa > Chordata > Chondrichthyes > Carcharhiniformes > Carcharhinidae > Sphyrna > Sphyrna mokarran. Next base: position 15,766,859 of record JAGIQG010000011.1, read on the forward strand.
TCCTGATCCAAACTGTTAAATCACCCTCAAACCCATGCATCTGTATTTTCTGCAGTAGTCTACCATGGGGAACCTTATCAAACGCTTTACCAGAATCCACATACATCACATCAACTGCCTTACCCGTATCCACCTCTTTGATCACCTTTTCAAAAAACTCGATAAGATTTGTGAGGAACGACCTACCCTTCACAAAACCGTATTGACTATCCCTAATCGATTTATTCCTCTCTAGACGATTACAAATTCTATTCTTTATAAACCTTTCCAAAACTTTGCCCAAAACAGAAGTGAGGTTCACCGGTCTATAATTCCCGGGATGGTCTATACTCCCCTTCTTGAACAAGGGGATAACATTTGCTATCCTCCAGTCTTCCGGCACTATACCTGTAGCCAAGGAAGACACGAAGATTAAAGCCAAAGGCTCTGCTATCTCCTCCCTAGCGTCCCAGAGAATCCTAGGGTAAATCCCATCCGGCCCAGGGGACTTATCTATTTTCATACTCTCAAGAATTGCTAACACCTCCTCCTTAAGTACTTTAATCCTGTCTAGTCTACAACCCTGTATCTCAGTATTCTCTCAAATACACTGATCTTTTCCTGTGTGAATACTGATGAAAAATACTCATTCAGTGCCTTTCCTATCTTCAGGCTCCATGCACAACTTCCCACTGCTGTCTCTGACTGGCCCTAATCTTACCCTAATCAATTCATCTCCGTAAGCACGACATTGAATATTGGAGAATTAGTTATGATTTATCTCAGGATGTGGAGCTCTGTTTCATACTGCACCTGATTGCTGTCTTTAACATCTTGTGTGGTGTTATTATCAATACCATTCTGAGCTACAATCAATAAAAACAAGGCTGCAGTGGGATAGATTTGACATATTATGAGATCATAAATTGTGGTGGCACAGAAGGGGGCCCTTTGGCCTATCAAGTCTATATAGTAAGAAGTCTCACAACACCAGGTTAAAGTCCAACAGGTTTATTTGGTAGCAAATGCCACAGGCTTTCTGGACTTTTCTCCTTCGTCGGTTGAGTGGGGAGTTCTGATCACAAACAGAGCATAATCTGGTGTTGTGAAACTTCTTACTGTGTTTACTCCAGTCCAATGCTGGCATCTCCACACCATGACCATCAAGTCAACGTGAGCTTCCTGTAGAACAGTCCAATCTGAGACTTGTGTATAGATGAGGCTAAGCTTGGTATGTTGGTGTAATGCCTTGCTCTTGATTGTATCTCTTGAGACTCTCATAGTCATGTAAAGAATGGTCCCTTGAAATGAGGCACTGATATGTTGTCGGCTAATCCAACCTCCAACGTAGACCCCATGTCTCGATGGGCAATATTTGCAGGTCCTGCCATATGCTCCAAAGACGTAATCTTAAGGTTTGAAAATTAGTTACTCCTCTCTTGCCCTATCTGTTGATACTGTGCTCAAAAGGCAGTTATGTAGTAATATATGGTAAACAAATTTAAAAAAATATATTTTATGTCACAATCTGTAACAGCACAATATTAAGTTATCCCTAATCACGTCTGGTGGGGAGAGTTTCGGAGATGAGGGGAACCAATTTTCATAAAAAGCATCAGTTTTACATTTCCCTTTTTATAGCAGCATCTAAATCTTTCCTTTGGATGACTTCTTGTTCATTATTTTTTCTGTGGCAATATCAGTCAAAATCAGAATGTAAATAATAACTTCATTGGTGATTTTATGATCTTTTTTATTTTCTGTGCATTATATTCCAAGAAGAAACGGTCATTATGTACTCCTTATAATTTTTTTCTGGTTCTAAGGTAGTTAAGGGGGGGCAGCTGTAACAATGGATGGCAGTTTTGAATTGTGAAAATGAAGGGAAAGGTTTTTCTCCTGGGAGCTTTGTGTTAATGTAGTTCCTATTACAATGCATTGATGTGGCTTGCCGTGGTTTTCGTTATATTAAACGTAATTCACAAGGGGGCTGGGATCAGGTGATCATTGTATTAACTCTGCATTTTCAGGCACACAGCCTTCTGAAGTGTGCCTATTTCACTGTTTGGTGTAGCTTTCTTTTGTGTTGAGTATGCGTCTGTCAAAGTCCACGATAGCCGAGGTAATTTTATGGCAAATGTGTTTACATTTTTTAGCAAGAGAGTTGGCGAGAATGTTTTTGTGATATTTGTTGCACTTTGTTTGGCTGATGATTGGTTTTTAATCCTTAGTTTAAATTCCCCATCAGTGGCTCATGTCTGTCATTGCTGTGTTTGTTTTTCTTTACTGTTGCTTTGAATAATTAGAGTTTGGGGAACTGAGAGGATGTTTATGATTTTGAACTTAAAGCTCGCATCTTACATAGGAGAAAATAGGTAAATGTTTTGTGTGATTTCCCTGTAACATCCTGCTTTGGTCAAATTAACCTTTTTTTTATTGACTACCCAATGTTCAATCTTTTCAGCTTTTATAATTGCTTAAGATATTTACTATTTGACAACAAAACAATTTCTATCATCTTCTGTCAAAAGTGAGTGTTGTCTGCTCACCCATTTAAAATAAAAGACACATTACTTCTTTCCCTTCTGTAGTTTATTAATCTCCTATTTCTGATGAGATTCATTTCAGAACTTTTTTTTGAATGACAGTAGCCAGTGTTTGGTGTTTTATGCATCCAACTTAATCTAAACAAAGTCTCTGAGCTATTGATATTTATAATTGAACACTTTTTTGTCATATTGAGGATAGTTGGACCATTATCAACTAAGATGTGCACTGAAATGTCTCCCAAGCTCACTTCAGATGGTGTAGTGCTATTACAGCCAGTGGGAGGAGAGAGCTTGAACTCCAAATTGAAATAGCAAAAACAAATGTTTTGATAGTACGCAACTCTCAACTTTCTGAAATTTGGGACAGAAACATCTGTACCTTCTCTCCAAGGTGATTCAAGTAGTTGAGCCCTCTGTGATTGTACTGAGATCACATTGTATTTTCTCATTTATTAAAGGGCATACACTATTTTTAGAAAACTGTTTTGTGCTAAGTCAGAGCTACAGCTTGCTTTTACTTTGTGTATCATAACTATTCCAGCTGCAAGATCTATTAAGAGTGTCGTTTTTAGGGCCACGCTAGCACTAGTTCAGTCTGCACTCCCATCTTTTCTGTGATGTAGCTATATATTTTGCACTTTGATTAAGCTTTGTAGCCTTAGTGTTTTCTGCTGCCTTTATATGCTTGAGTAATCAAACCAGTTCCAACCTCGCTCAATAGGCAAGATAATTGGATGGTTGAGAGTAAAGGTTATGACAAAGGCACATTGCAGAGGCCATCTTCAATGGTATTTGTGATGTACAACGCAAGCATTTAAGGTGCTTTTTGTAAATCTGAAGGCTGAGAGCATCTACTCAAATAGTGAATGATCACGAAGACCTCAAATGTCACACTGCAGTGTTGTGAGCTACACAGTGATGAACAAAGCTTAAATATTTTCCCTTTCGTCATCCCCAGCCTCTGTTTTGGAGGCTTGTTTATGGATCAAAGCACAAATGTTAGGGGTTAAATTGTGTGAAGTTTTCAATAATTGCAACTCAAATAATGTTATTCTGACATTTGCAACCGTTTTGTAAATTTTCTGTGTCACTTTTTTTATATTTCACCACTGATTGTGAAATGACTTTGCATATAACCATGATTATTCAAGGCAAGGAATCTTGTGATATTGTGGCTAACGATAGTTAAGCATGTTTCAAAGTTCAGAAGGTTTGAAAATCAGTAACAGTGCCATATTGTCTGTAAACCCAGAGTCACTTCTTCCCTGAGGGCGAGTTGAAGAGAACATGCTGTTTGAGCAATTTTTGTTATAAAAATGCTACCACTTTGGGAGCATCAGGTGCTCGAGCTGTGTGACAGCACGAATTGTTGACTGTGTGCTGTGGGAGCTCACTTTGTACAAGTGTAAGGAAATGTGACTGGACCCAGTCACCATACTTTCATGTAGTGTCTGATGCACATTGGCATTGGGTGAGAGCTGTACAAAAATATAAGTTAAGTATATATATATATCTTTATGCACGCACATGTTATTTTTGTCCCTAGCAAATGGCATCCAATGTCTGTAGACCTAGAGTTCTGCAGATTAAGTAAAGAAAGTGAGAAAATGTGACATCTTCAAAACTAATGCTATCTTACAAATTTAAGCATTTGCTTCAGGCATGTGCTTTCATAAATTACAGCATAAATTAATGCGTTCACGGTGGCACATTGGTTAGCATTACTGCCTTACAGCGCCATGGATCCGGGTGCGATTCTCTGCTTGGGTCACTGGCTGTGTAGAGTTTGCAAGTTCTCCCGTGTCTTTGTGGGTTTCCTCCTTTCCTCCCACAGTCCAAAGATGTGTGGTTTGGTTGATTGGCCATGCTGAATTGACCATAGAATCATCTTGGAGGTACACGTATGTATGTGGCTTTTCAGTCATGATTGTGTCTAGAGTACTTAACATGGTGCTTAATGTTGCCATGCAACTGCATTTCATGTATGTTTCTGAACAGGGATCATCTATGCATTCTTAGCCCATGTGCCGTTCCTCTTGATCTAGTGCCCAGGGTTTCAGCAGGAGGTGTCTGGATGATCATGATGTAATATTTGGTATACTGCAGGAGAATGTTGCACAGAAGATGTAACTTTCTCTTACTGTCCCAAATGCAAAAAAGCCACTGTTATAAAACTTAACAAATACTGGAATGGGACTGTAAAACTGCACATTCCATACATATTTTTGGAAACAGTAGAAGGTTCACATCAGAAATATTTGGAGAAAGCAAAATGTGATCCTTAGAAAGATCCCTGTTTTTTTTGTAAACTGAGGAAGATTGTATTGCGTGGCTCAGGATAGATTAAGAACTGATAGGAAGCTTACGTTTTTTAAAAAGTAGCTGTGATCCATCCTTATCCCTGGAAGAACCTGCAAATACTCAAATCTTTTGTAACTCATTGTTAAAAGCAAAAGTTTGTATTCATATAGTGCCTTTAATGTAATGAAACATTCCAGGCACTACACAACAGTGTTATCAGGTAAAATTTAACACTGACATAAGACAAAGTTTTATTTGATTTGATTTATTATTGTCACATGTATTAACACACAATGCAAAGTATTGTTTCTTGTGCGCTATACAGACAAAGCATACTGTTCACAGAGAAGGAAGCAAAGCAGCTGGGAACAGAGAGAGCGTTGGAGTAATATAGAGAGAGTAGGAGGGAGCTCAAACGGGGAGTTAAAAGGGCAAAAAGGGGGTATGCAATGGTTTTGGCAGATAGGATTAAGAAAAATCCAAAGGCTTTTTACTCCTATGTTAGGAATAAAAGGGTGGTTAGAGGAAAAATCAGACCTCTTAGGGACAGAGGAGAGGAACTGTGCTTAGAGCACGAGGGAATGGGGGAGATCCTGAATGAATACTTTGCTTCAGTATTCACGAAGGAGAGGGGCTTGTTGACCGCTCCTATCTCTGAGGGAGCTGTGGACCAGTTGAGGGAAATATCCATACCGAGGGAGGAAGTGTTAGAGCTTCTGGGTAGCATTAAAACTGATAAATCTCCGGGGCCTGATGACATTTATCCCAGGCAGCTTAGGGAGGTGCAAGGTGAAATTTCTGGGCCTCTGAAGCAAATCTTTGTCTCTTCTTTGGAGACAGGTGAAGTCCCAGTAGACTGAAGAATAGCTAATGTTGTACCATTTGAAAATGGTAATAGGGATAACCCTGGAAATCATAGGCCAGTGAGTTTGACATCAGTGGTAGGGAAGCTGTTGGAAGGGATTCTTAGAGATAGGATGTATAGGCACTTAGAGCGTTGCAATCTGATTAGGGATACATAGCATGGCTTTGTTAAAGGGAGGTCGTGCCTTACGAATCTGGTAGAATTTTTTGAGGAGGTGACGAAAACGGTGGATGAAGGGCGAGCCGTTGATGCCATCTATATGGATTTAGGTAAGACATTTAACAAAGTCCCTCATGGGAGGTTAGTTGAGAAGGTCAAGACTAATGGGATACAAGGACAGGTAGCTAGATGGATAAGTAACTGGCTTAGTAATAGGAGACAGTAATAGTGGAAGGGTGTTTTTCTAGCTGGAGGTTGGTCAGTAGTGGTGTGCCGCAAGGCTCGGTATTGGGACCTCTTCTATTTGTAATATATATAAATGACTTGGAAGAGGGAGTAAATGGTGTGATCAGCAAGTTTGCAGACGATATAAAGATGGCTGGACTTGCTGATAGTGTGGAGCATTGTCAGGCGATACAGCAGGACATAGGCTGGTGGCTTAGGCAGATAGATGGCAGATGGCATTCAATCCTGATAAATGCGAGATTATGCATTTCAGGAGAAAGAATGTAAGGGGGAGGTATAGATAAAGGGTAGACCTGTTAAGAGTATAGAAACGCAGAGGGACCTGGGGGTGCAGGTGAACAAGTTTCTGAAGGTGGAGAACGTTGTGAAGAAAGCGTATGGTATGCTAGCCTTTATAGGAAGGGGTATAGAGTACAAGAGCTGGCCTTTAATGTTGCAGTTGTATAAAACGTTGATTAGACCTCATTTGGAATACTGCGTCCAGTTCTGGTCACCTTACTACTGGAAGGACGTGGAGACTCTGGAGAGAGTGCAGAGGAGGTTTACCAGGATGCTGCCTGGTATGGAAGGTCTGAATTATGAGGAGAGGTTAGGCAAATTGGAGCTGTTTTCCTTAGAAAGACATAGACTTAGAGGAGATCTAATAGAGGTGTACAAGATTATGAGGGGTATAGATAGAGTAAATAGGGTTAAGCTTTTTCCTAGGATGGACTCAAATAGCACAAGGGGTCACGGGCTTAGGGTGAGTGGGGTAAGGTATAATTTGGATGCTAGAGAGAGTTTTTTCATACAGAGGATGGTGGGGGTATGGAATGTGCTGCCAAGTAAAGTGGTGGAGGCAGGCACTCTGGAGTTATTTAAGAGATACTTAGATGGGCACGTGAATAAAATGGGAATGGAGGGAAATAGAAAACTGATTTAAAATAGGGATCATGAGCCTTGGGAGTTCCCTGGGAAGTGTGTAAATTGTCAATGATATTGATGTATTTGTTTTAACCGACAGGTACTTTGGTCTGCCTTGTTGCCTAACAAGGGGCATACACGTGATGGGTTGTGAGAGGGCTGCTTTTGGATTTTTCGAGAGTATCATAGTGCTTCACGTCGTTAGTGTACGCTTGACCTGGACCATTTGATGGGCAGCACGACAGCTCAGTGACTATCGCTGTGCTATGCAGATACATGGATTTGGGCCTGTGTCTGTGGGAGTTTGTGCATTCTTCCCGTGCTTGCATGCGTTTTCTCTGGGTGCTCTGGTTTCTTTCCACATCCCAGAGCTGTACTCTTAGGCTGATTGGCAGAACAAATTCTCCCTAAATTATCTCAAATTTGGCTTCAATGCATAGATTTATAAATGTAGACAGAGATCACGGGTAGAAGTGGGAACATCGAGGTGGCGGCGCGGGCTCATTGGGCCGAAGGGCGTGTTTTTCTTGCTATTTAATTCTTTGTTCTTTGAAACAAGAGAGCGTAGAATATAGTGTTACAGTCATAGGTAGGGTTTAGAGAAAGATCAATTTAAGTGAGGTAAGTCTATTCAAAATTCTGACAGCAGCAGGGAAGAAGCTGTTCTTGAGTTGGTTGGTACGTGACCTCAGACTTTTGCATCTTTTTCCCGACAGAAGAAGGTGGAAGAGAGAATCTCCAGGGTGCATGGGGTCCTTAATTATGCTAGCTGCTTTGCTGAGGCAGCGGGAAGTGTAGACAGAGTCAGTGGATGGGAGGCTGGCTTACATGATGGATTGGGCTACATTCATGACCTTTTTATAGTTTCTTGTGGTTCTGGGCAGAGGGGGAGCTATACCAAGGTGAGTTACAACCAGAAAGAATGCTTTCTATAATGCATCTGTAAAAGTCAGTGAGAGTTGTACCTAACTTGCCAAATTTCCTTAATCTTCTGAGAAAGTAGAGGTGTTGGTTGGCTTTCTTAACTATGGTGTTGGCATAGGGGACCAGGACAAGTTGTTGGTGATCTGGACACCTAAAATCTTGAAGCTCTCAAGCCTTTCTTCTTTGTCCCTGTTGAAATAGACAGAGGCATGTTCTCCTTTATGCTTACTGAAGTGATGACAATCTCTCATTTTGTTGTCATTGAGGGAGAAATTATTGCTGCTGCACTGGTTCACCAGATTTTCTACCTTGTTTCTATACTCTGTCTTGTCATTGTTTGAGACCCAACCCACTATGGTGGTTTCATCAGCAAACTTGAAGGGGAATTTGACCTCTCAGTCATAGGTGTGTAAGGAGTATAGTGGGGAGGAAGTTTTAAGGAGGAGAGATTTGTTTAGTGTTTTGGAATTCCTTGGGACCTTGGCAGCTGAAAGCACAGTTATCAATGATGAAGTAATGAAAATTGGGGATGTGCAAGGGGCTTTAATTGGAGGAGCATGCAGGCCTTAGAATGTTGTTAAGATGCTGGTTATTATGGAAGGAAAGAAGGCCTAAGCCACGGAGCTCCCTCCCTAACACCACTGCAGATATATCTACACCACGTGGACGGCTGCGATTCAAAAAGATGGCTCACCATCACCTTCTAGAAAGCCTAGCCAACAAATGTCCCATGAAATAATTTTTAATAATGGAGGGATTTGAAAACAAGAATGATAATTTAAAAGATATTGTCAGGCTGGGAGCCAAAGTAAATTAGTGAGCCCAGAGCTGCTGTGACCTAGAATCTGGAATTACGAGAAGACTGATTCAGTAGACTTGTATCACAAACAAAAGAAAAAATTACTCCAGGTCTGAATTCAGTCCAGGCTGATGTGCTAGATCTCAATTTCACCTGAAAGAATCAATGTAAAATGACTCAAAGGTACAATTCACAAAGGTAATGGTATACACCCCATTTTTCTGGGTGAGTGCTACTCAAATAACACTCCAGAAACAACATGTAATCTGGGAAAAAGCAACTTGCTTGATTGGCATCCTATCCACCACCTTAAGCATTTGTTCCCTTCACCACTCTGTACTATCTACAATACACACTGCAGTATTAAACAAGCCTTTTTCAATATTACCTTCGAAATCCTGAAGAACAAGGGCAAAAGGCACATAGAATGCTTCACCTATGAGTTTCCCTCCAAGCCCCACACATCATCCTGCTTTGGAACTGTATTCCTTGACTGTCACTGGGTCAAAATCCCAGAACTCCCTTCCTGACAGCATTCATGCCTACACCACATGGTTGCTTGTCATCTTCTTAGCAAAGGCAGTTAGGTGAATAAATCCTGACCTTGCCAACAATGAAGGGATTAAAAAAAGTTGGTTTCAGCTTTTTGCATATGTATGTCTATTGCAGAATGTTGTCTCATTCTTAAGTGGCAGGGAATAAGTCAGCAAAAGGGAGAGCTACTGTGGTCAACTACAGAAGCATCTGAGGTCACGTCGCATGTTGTGACCGTGTTGCTGTTTTTCCCATTCAATGGCAGAGGATGATCTGGACAGTGGAAAAATGTGAAATGTTCATATTCTAGAACACACATCCCTCCCATTGGCGATTATTCACAAAACTTTGCTTTATGATTTTTGTCACTCAATAAAATATTCACTAAATATTCACTAAAATATTCCACTGCAAAAACGACTTGGACTTGGACTTTCACTAGGGCTAGTTTAAAAATAACACCATATCAGTTCTCTTCAGTTGGAACAGAATTGTTCTGATCTCATTTCTATTTCTGAAGCAGCACAAAACAAAAGTATTTATGTCTTTCTGCTTCATTCTCGATGTTTGTAAGGACATAATTTTTGTGCACAATATATTGAAACCCCAATGGAAGTGAAGAGTCTGAATGTGAGAGTTTGATCCAAGAAAACTGCAAAACTGCAAAAAAGTGAAATGTGGACAAATCTAAAGAGTTCTCAGGACCAGCACTCAAGATACATCCTGGAAAGAATGCTGAACTTTACTGCAAAAATAGTAATGGACGATCCAATGCTTTAATTTAGTTTTATAGCTGAAATAAAGAAAAGTAAATTGCTTTAGTTAATTGTAGGGCATTGTTTCTAAAGTGTGGGCAACAGGGTTCTGTGAATGCTCAGAATCCAGTTATTTTTGGCTTTGGTTCCCGCACAATATTCGATGCAATGCAATTCAGATTTTCCTTCAAAAGCAAGTTCTTCTCACGCAGATACATGTGCAATAAAATGTGTTGCTAAGGAAGATCTCAGATTGGGTGCCTTGTCTGTACTGAGCAAGCTGTCTTCATCCAAGCAGGCAGTGCAGAACTGGCTTCAGTATCTCTGGGCTACAAAGGTGAGAAGCTGGGGAATGCACATTGTTGGATGATCCTCAACTGTACAATTAGACAATTCATCAGTGTACAGTATTTTAAGTTGAGGCTTTTGTTTCTGAGTAACAGCTTTCTATAAATGTTCACAACATAAATGCATACAATGAGCAGTTATCAAACTCTACGTAATCCATCACTCCTACATTTTAGTTACATTTTGTTTACTTACAAAGCTGATCCTTGTATTTGGAGTATGGACAACAAAGTTATCAGCATTGGAAGTGATTATTTTGTAAGTATTGTTGCAGTCATTACAAACTCATGTTTTCTTTGTCAATTGATTTAGTCTGTTGATACAAGTATCAATAAGGAACTGCTCCCTGCTCTCATTTTCCCCTTGTAAAAGCATTGCCACAAAAAGATGGGTCTGAAGTCTCGAAGTTCTCTCAGAATGCTAACTTGTTAGCATCGAACCTCAGCCAGAAATGATTCAACCTACCAGCCCAGGATGCTTCCTGTAGAGCAGTTTGAAGGTTTCTTCTTATCTATTTTCTAATGTTTGTTTATTGGAATCAATTTAAGTTAATGCCCCAATTTACTGATGGGACATTACACAGGAGGGTGTACATTTCTGGTTCAAAACAGTACTTCAAGCTAGGCTTACATTTGTTTGCCCTGTTATCAAATATCACTAAACTGTCCGAGTTCTTCTACAGCCCCCTGCTTCCTCAGTACTACCTGTTCCTCTACATATCTTTGTATCATCTGCAAACTTAGCAACTCTGCCTTCAGTTCCTTCTTCCAAATTGTTAGTGCATATTGTGAAAAGTTGTGGTCCCAGCATCGACCCCTGAGGCACACCACTCGTCACCGGCTGCCGTTCTCTTACCTTATTGACCAGTCTTTCATGCAGAACCTTGTCAGGGGCCTTACTGGAGTCCATGTAGACTATATATATTGCCTTCGTCTACTCACTGGAAGATAAGGCAAAAGAGAATCTAAAGGGCTTCTACAAATACATAAAGGGCAAAAGAGTAACAAAAGAGAAAATAGGGCCTGTTAAGCATCAAAAAGGTCATCTACGTGGGAATGCACAAGAGATGGGTGATCCTAAATTAATATTTCTCATCAGTATTTACTGTTGGGAAAAGCATGGCTGTTAGGGAACTTGGGGAAATAAATATGATATCTTGAGGAGTGTACATATTACAAAGAAAGAAGTGTTGGAAGTCTTAAAAGCGCAAGAAGGTAGATAAATCCTTGGGACCTGATGAAGTGTATGCCAGAACATTGTGGGAGGCTAGGGAGGAAATTGCAGTTCCCCTAGCCGAGATATTTGAATCATCGATAGTCACGGGTGAGGTGCCTGAAAATTGTTGTGTGCCAAATGTTGTGCCTTTGTTTAAAAAGGGCTGCAGGAAAAAGCCTGGGAAATACAGGCCAATGAGTTTCACATCTCTGGTGGGTAAATTGTTGGAAGATATTTTGATAGGATCTACAGGCATTAAGAGACGCAAAGACTGATTAGGGACAGTCAGTATGGCTTTGTGAGTAGAAAATCATGCTTACAAATTTAATTGAATTTTTTGAAAGGGTAACCAAGAAGATGGATGAGGGCGGTGCAGTTGACCTTGTCTACGTGGACTTAAGCAAGGCCTTTGACAAGGTACCGCATGGTAGATTGTTGCATAAAGTTAAATCTCATATGATCCAGGTGAGGTATCTAAAATGGATACAAAATTGGCTTGATGACAGAAGCCAGAGGGTGGTTGTAGAGAGTTGTTTTTCAAACTGGATGCCTCAGTGATCAGTGCTGGGTCCACTGTTATCATTCATATTAATGATTTGGATGAGAATATGGAAGCATGGTTAGTAAGTTTGCAGATGACACTAACATTGATGGCATAATTGACAGTGCAGAAAGTTATCTCTAATTGCAACAGGATTTTGATCAATGGGCTAGTGGGCTGACGAATGGCAGATGGAGTTTAATTTAGAGAAATGCAAGGTGGTGCATTTTGGTAGATTGAACCAGGGCAAGACTTATTCAGTTATTGGTAGGGCATTGGAGAGAGTTGCAGACAAAGATCTAGGGGTACATGTTCATAGCCCCTTGAAAATGGAGTCACAGGTGGACAGAGTGGTGAGGAAGGCATTCGGCATTCTTGGCTTCATTGGTCAGAACATTGAATACAGAAGTTAGAATGTCTTGTTGAAGTTGTACAAGACATTGGTAAGGCCATACTTGGAATTCTGTGTGCAATTCTGGTCACCCTATTATAGAAGGGATATTATTAAACTAGAAAAAGTGCAAAAAAGATTTAGTAGGATGCTATCAGGACTTGATAGATTGAGTTATAAGGAGAGGCTGGATAGACTGGGACTTTTTTTCTCTGGAGCGTAGGAGACTGAGGGATGATCTTATAGAGGCCTATAAAATAATGAGGGGCACGGATCAGCTGGATATTAATATCTTTTTCCAAAGGTTGGGGAGTCTAAAACTAGAGGGCTTAGATTTAAGGTGAGAGGGGAGAGATACAAAAGTGTCCAGAGAGGCAGTTTTTTCCACAGAGAGTGGTGAGTGCCTGGAACAAGCTGCCAGAGGTAGTAGTGGAGGCAGGTACAATTTTATCTTTTAAAAAGCATTTAGACAGTTACATGAGTACACTGGGTATAGAGGGATATTGGTCAAATGCGGGCAATTAGGATTAACTTAGGAGTTTTAAAAAAGGCAGCATGGACAAGTTGGGCTGAAGGGCCTGTTTCCATGCTGTAAACCACTATTACTCTATAAAAGGAGGATTGAGAAAGAATTGCATTATAGTGTAGTGGTTTTTAAATATGCCTTCAATTCAAGTAAAGGGATGTTTACGTAACTGATCAAACCAGTCATTAATGTCAGCAGTTATTGTGACAAGAGGGTACTATGTAAATGCGAAGAGGTTTATTTCCCTCATTTGCAATTATTTTAATAGTGAATAAATTTCAGAGAGGCAATAGTTGCTTAGAGAGCTCTTAAATGTATCAGAATTATAGTAAATTATGACTTGCCATTCTGTAAGTTTGAAGATTTTTTTGGATGGCTGATTTTAATCCAGTCTCTCTTATTCTGGAAAGTGACCCCACTGAGCTAGTTTCCTCTGTTTTGGCATTCACTGTTCATCAGAAGAACACATTTTTGGAACAGGCAATGGATGTTAAGTAAAACATGCACACCCCTCTTCAATTGATGAAGCCCCACTCACCCGCCTGCTTTCCAATTCCCAATCATGCATTTGCTCTCCAAATTTATTTGACTGTTCTTGATCTGTCAAACAACTCTGATTCACTTTGGGTAAAGCAATAACTATGTGACTTCTCTACTTTGTCCTTTTGGCCACTTTATAAATTTATGTACTCTGGTCTTTTTGAGATTTTACCATAGTAACAAAGCAATCAGCTTCACGTATTTCCTTTATAATCATGAACAAGTAAACTGGGTCACCTTGAATTCTCCTATTTTCCAAAGAACTCCTTTCACTTTTCTTTTACACTGACCCAATCACCCAGCTGCTTTCTGCAGCTTCTCAAGCTTAATGCCCTCCTTACAATTGATTAAAATTCAACACAGTATTTTGGTGCCTTTATACAGCAATAAATCAGCCTATTTAAATTTGTATTGTATCCTCTGCTAATGCAGCTGAACATCTCTTTATGTTTTTACTAAGGCCAAAGCCTACAATCTCTTCCCTGATCATATTGTCAAACTTGTCTAATATTTGCTTTCCTTTTTGTTCTGCACACTGTTTCTAATTATTTTACTCTTAGCCATGTTGAACAAAGAACAAAGAAAATTACAGCGTAGGAACAGGCTCTTCGACCCTCCAAACCTGCACCGACCATGCTGCCCAACTGAACTAAAACCCACTACCCTTCCGGGAGTCATATCCCTCTATTCCCACCCTACTCATCTATTTGTCAATATGCCCTTAAAAGTCACTATTGTATTTACTTCCACTACTTCCATCACATTCCCTGGCAGCAAGTTCCGGGCAAACTTGCCTTGTATATTTCCTTTAAACTTTGCCCCTTACTCCTTAAACCTATGCCTAGTTGACTCTTCCACCCTGGGAAAATGCTCCTCACTATCCACTCTGTCCATGCCCCTCATTATTTTGTAGGCTTCTATCAGGTCACTTCTCAACCTCCATTGTTGCAGTGAGAACAAATCAAATTTCTCCAACCTCTCCTCATAACTAATACCCTCCAGACCGGGCAACAGCCTGGTAAATCTTTTCTGTTCCCTGTCCAAAGCATCCACAGCCTTCTGGTAGTGTGGCAACCAGAATTGAAGACTAGTTCCAAGTGCGACCTAATTAAGGTTCTGTCAAGCTGCACCATTTTAAACTCGATGCCCCGGCCGATGAAGGCAAGCATGCCATGTATCTTCAACTACCCACTGGCTCTGAGTTCTTCAGATTGTGTACATGTTGTTCCTGAAAATTTGCTTTGCCTGCTGTTTCGGTATTTGCTGCATTCCTTCATCTAAATCACTAATTGTGGATTAATGATGATAGTATTCCCCGTGCAATCTCTTAACTCAAAGAATTCTTATTTATTGCTATACTTTTATTTCTTTGTTAACCCAATTAGCTATCTAGTGCCACATATTAGTTCTATAGATCTGATTTCTCTCCTTAGCTTATTATTATTAACATGGAACTTGTTAGAAAGTTTCTGTGAATTTGTATTTTAAATTTCTATAAATTATACTCTATTTGATGACATGGTAAGTAATAACTTGAGATTCCCAGTCGGTGAGATGAAGATACCATGCCTCTGATTGTCCTTTAAATAATTATTCTTTTCTAAATATCAACCAAAGCGGACTCAGAAAAGATTATTAAAAGTTGGAGTTCGTTGTAACTATTTAACATTTTGTGGATGAGATATTAAAACATCTCAGGTGGATGTAAAATATCACATGCTACTAGTCCAATTAAGAGGACAGGAGCTTTACAGTGTCCTACCTAATGTTTATCTCTTAATACACAAAACACATGATCTCATCATTTATTTCATTGCTGTTTGTGGAGCTAGCTGTATGCAAA
Organism: Sphyrna mokarran; assembly: GCA_024679065.1. Lineage (NCBI taxonomy): Eukaryota > Metazoa > Chordata > Chondrichthyes > Carcharhiniformes > Carcharhinidae > Sphyrna > Sphyrna mokarran. The sequence continues at coordinate 15,782,277 of JAGIQG010000011.1, forward strand.
TTGTCCCTCGCAACAGCGATTCACTTCAGAAGCACTAAATTATCTGCAAAGTGTTTTGGGGTGTCCTGAGATTATGAAATATTGTGAAAAGCCTTTCTTAAACCAACTGTTGAACATGAAAGTTTCACAAATAATGCTGTTTTTTTCAACAATCCTGCAAAGATGAGGATTCACACAGGGGCCTCTTTATTTGCTCATATCTGTATTTAGGATGAATTGATACTGCCTGAAACATTATGTACCTTTCACGGTATTGTGCAGTAGGAACACAATGCTTTTTAACACTACTCTTCAGGAAGCAATTAGCTTAAAAGTGAATTCATCTTTTTGAAGACTTTGTGTTCCCGCAGGAATATTATCCTTTCAGTGGTTCCGTTAGAAAGCTCGCCCAGGCTTTGTTTGGAAGTTTAGAGAGCTTCGCTTGCAGTAAACCTTTCTGCCAAAAGAATTCTTCAACATCGTAAAAGTATTGAGGAACTGGGTCAAGAGGACAGTGTTTCTGTTCTTTTGTCAAATACCCACAGGGAAAGCTTAATGAGCTTGGTAGCACTTAATAGCCACAAGCTCTTTCAGTTGTCACTTGGACTTGCCAAGGATGTTGACAGTACACTAATCTCATTAGAAACTCAAACAAATATATTAGTTGCTTTTCCTTCACAGTGACTTTTCCTTCACGGCTTTCTTTAGTGGAGAATTCCACAGGTTCCTTACCTTCTGAATTTCTCCTCACCTCGCTCCTAAATGACTTAACCCACATGCTGAGACTATGACGACTTGTTCCAGACGCTCCAGCCAAAGGAAACAACATCTCTGCTTCCATTCTGTCTGACCCTGTAAGAATTTTATATGTTTCAATTAAGTTCTCTCTTATTCTTCTAAATTCCAGTGAACATAGGCCAAGTAGACCCAATTTCTCCTTGTAAGACAATCCTGCCATTCCAGGAAACAGATTGCTTGTTGTGAGCCATCAGTGACCAAGATATGAACTTTTCCAGCAGACATCATTGAGGGTATTGCGAGGACCCTTGACTGATTGTCTTATTCCTGCATTGCAAGGGGACATAATAATCCAGCTATTGATGTGACTGATATCAGCTAGCTCAGGGCAGAACAAGGATGGATTCAGGTACCTCTTTAGTCTTTGTGGTTCAAAAAAATACTTATTGTCTCAGCAATAAGATAATACTTCCATTTTGTTGTGGCTTTGCACTGTTGCTTTATTTTCTTGTAGTAATTGACAAAGTAATTGTTTTGTTCTTGCAAGTAAAGCCTGTAATTTTCAGTTTAAAAAACTTGTACATTGAGCATTCAAATGCAGGTAAGCTCCCTCTCCCATTTGCAAGTTTTCCACCTTACCAGGTGTTACACAGATCTTGGTTCTGATTTTGACAACAACCTCTAGAGTGTCAACAGAAACTGATTACTTTTAACATTTTAAAAATTTTGATCATGAGCCATGAAGTAGCTTATCTCACTTGTGAATAGCTTTATGACCTTCCATTACTTAGAAACCTTTTGAACAGAAATAGTTTTATGACATTCTCTTTAATGCTGTTGAAAAGGCCACAATTTATCGCCTACAATAATGCAATAAAAAGCCAGCTTAACTGTTGTTATTGGGCTGCAGAGGAAAGATGGAGAGCACATGTCAACGAATTGCATCAAAATTGTAATCCTACTTCTAATTTTCAACTCATTTTGTAATAAGCCATCTTAGTTGGGGCTAACTCCTTAGTTGCTAAAAGATCCTCCTATATAAACAATGCTACTCCAGAATTGGAATAATGTACATTTGCTGTGACTGTATAAAATTATTTGCAGGGGTGTTTAGAGTTTTTATTTTTGAACTATCATATGCCCCTACTTCGTCCCTTTTATTCCAAGTCTCTTTTCCCATGACATGTTTTGGACTTAACTTTGAGCAATTCCACAGTACTTGGTTCAGAAGTTCACTGGTGAAACTATTCTATGTCTCTGGAACAGCCTGATTTCTCATTGTTAGATGATGTTAAATAATTTTGGAAAGTCGTTCGTGTGGTCTAAATAAAAGACAATACTCTGAACACTAGGATAGTATAATAATAGATACTAACACAATTAGTTTATTGGTAAACAATGCAATGCAGTTTGTATATATGTGATTCTTACATAGGATTTCTTCTAATGGGGAAGGGTTGATTGTCGAAAATGATGGGGGAGTAGATGACAAATCATCTATGCTTTTTCCAGTGTTGAACTGATTTTGTTTGGCCTTGTTTTCATTGGGATTCTTGGAGATTGGCGTTTACTTTAACTCAGGCCCACTCATTCTGGTGGTGAATTTGTGGTTTTATGAATACGCCACCAAAGTAAGGGAACTGTACAAAATTCTAGAAATGCTGGATATCAAGAAACTGTAATCTTAATAAAAATTACCACCAATATATTATTGGCTTATAATTGACAGTGGTAATAATAACCATGATCTGGAAAGCTAAACTAAAAAGAAATTGTATAACAGTTTCACTGGCATCTGAGAGGGATAAAATGTCAGTTGTTTGGAGTAGACCCTTAATCAAAGCTGCTCTTGGCCAGTACCCATGTTGCATGTAGCATGGGAAAATCTATAGGAATGAGAGGGAATATAATGTATGTCAAATATTTCAAAATTGCATACCTTGGGGAAATGGTTGGGGTAGAAGAAAAAGCAATAGTTTGAGACATGTTATTGTTGGTATTTAGTTTCTTACAGAACTGTGCTTGCTCATTTGGCTGTTAAAGGCAATGAAAGTAATGCGAACAAAAACTGTTTCCTCGACCAAGCTGACAGTTTGTGACACCCTGTACTTCACAATCCCACTTAAAGAGAGTCGAGTTATCTGTGTGGGAGTTGTGAACCATGAAGGCAAACCTGCTTGCAGCAAATGGCAAAGCTAGGAATATTAAAAGATAGACTTACATTTTTGACCTCAGGATGTCCCCAGTATGCTTTACAATCCCATAGAAATACTTTTGAGGTGTACTGACTGTTGTGGAAAATGCAATAGCCGATTGCACTCAGCAAGCTCCTGCAAATAGCAGCGTGAAAATGTCCAGATAATCTGTTTTTTAGTGAAGTTGATTGAGAAATAAATATTGGCCACAATATTGATCCAGAACCTTTTGAGTGAAGAAATTTCTTCTCATCAGTTCTTAGTGATTGGTTCCTTGGGCTGAGACCGTGCCCCTGTGTCCTTGTGAGATCACACCTCATCCTTCTGTGTGGGTCTAATTTACTCTGCCTCTCATTATAGGACACACCCCTCATCCCAGGAGTTCCCCAGCTCCTCTCATTTGGTGTCATTCTTGTTTCACAAACAATTAACCATCCGATTGTGACTGTAGACAAGAGTGTCATGCTAATGCTGAGATCAAAAATAAGCATGGTGCTTTGCCTTTGTTAGATATGTAGATATTTGATGTGACTGAAAGCTATTTTGAAATGTTTGGACAACAAAGAATTCCTGCTAATCAGCAAAAATAGTGAAAATTGGAATAAGAGGAGGCATATGATAGTTCAAAAATAAAAAAACTCTAGACACCTCTGCAAATAATTTTATACAGTCACAGCAAATGTACATTATTCCAATTCTGAAGTAGCATTGTTTATATAGGAGGATCTTTTAGCAACTAAGGAATTAGCTCCAACTAAGATGGCTTATTACAAAATGAGTTGAAAATTAGAGGCAGGATTACAACTATGATGAAAATATATATTTAAAGAAAAAGACCAAGAGGCTAAATCTAAAAACAAAGTTTTAAATGTAGCACTAAACAAGATTAGATTTCTTATAGTTACCTATCATTAAAATAGATTGTTGAAAGCAGAAACAATACAGTGAGTCTAGCATTGCAGAGCCCTAAATGTTTTAAACGTGTGGGCTCGTTGAGCCGAAGGGCCTGTTTTCCATGCTGTTTTGTTCTTTGTTCACCTTCAACACAAAATATCGTAAGTTGCTTCACAGGGCAATATAAAAAGAAATTTGACACCAAGATACATCAGGTGATATTAGGAAGTTGGCCAAAAGCTTTTTCAAATAAATAGATTTCAAGAACATTTTAAAAGACAAAAGTGAGATAGAGAGGGGAAAAGATTTAGTAAGCAAATTCCAGAGCTCAGGGCTTTGGCAGCTGAAGGCATGACCATTGTTACCTTCGATGCTCCCCAAGGATTTATCCTTGACCCATTTATATTTCTGACATCCAACTTAACATGACCGTTGCTTCTCGTGATCTCCACTTTTGTTAGGTAATCAGACTGCTGATCTGCCATCCAGTAATAGTTGAGCAGAAATTTCCTTCAGTTAACTATTGGGACTACTCAAGTTGCTGTTTTTGGCCCCAACTTTAAACTCTGTCCTTATCAACTTTGTCTGTCTGCATTCAAATCAGACTGCTCACAACCTTGGTGCCACATCTGACCCCAAGATGAGCTTCTGATCTCATGTTTGTGCCATCACGAAGATCACCTATTTCCACCTCTGTTTTCACCTCTGTAACATCCCCTAACTTTGTCCTCCAGGATGAAAACAAAGATGTGAATTTCAAAATGGATATGTTGATTAACTGGAGCCAGTATATTCAGTGAGCAAGGGGTAATAAATGAGTGGGACTTGCTGTGAAGAAGGATATGGGCAACTGAACTTTGGCTGACCCCACGTAGGCTGCATGATGGCATAGCAGTTAGCATTGCTGCCTCATAGCACCAGGGACCCAGGTTCGATTCCTAACTTGAGTCACTGTGCGAAGTCTGCATGTTCTCCCTGTGTCTGTGTGGGTTTCCTCCAGGTGCTCCGGTTTCCTCCCACAGTTCGAAAGACATGCTGGTTAGGTGCATTAACCCTGCTAAGTTCTCCCTCAGTGTAACTGAACAGGTGCCGGCAGCTAGGGAGTTTTTATAGTAACTTCATTGTCGTGTTAATATGAGTCTACTTGTCACACTAATAAATAAGCCTAACTAAACGTAAACATTCTAAATTTAAGTTTATGGAGGGCAGAATGTGTGAAGCATTGGAGTCAAGTCTAGAGGCAACAAAGGCATGAATGTGGGTGGTTTCAACAGCAAATAAGCTGGAGTGAGGAGGAGTTTGGCATTGTTACAGAGGTGCAAATTGGTGATCTTAGTGATGCCACAAAGATGTAGTCAGAGTTTCATCTTAAGCTGAAATATGATGCCATGGTTGTGAACAATCTAGTCCAACCACGGAAAGTTGTCAATGCAAAGGCTAAGAATAAAGACAATGAAGAGCTTTACGGTTTTGGAGGAAAGTTCTGTTAATCCAGTACTGTTCAATGGACAAGCAGTTGGCAAGAGTAGATGAGTAAAGAAAGGGTTGGTGAGATGGAGCTGAGTTTGTCAGTGTACATGTGGAGAGTAGCATTTTGCTTTCTGTTAATGTGGCCAAGGGGCAGAACGTAAATGCGAAGTAGGAAGTGGCCAAGCATAAGTCCTTGGAGAACAGCAGAGGGAAGATCCTCAAAAAAACTCCAACAAGTTGGTCAAATTAGATTTCCTTTCATAAATCCACATCGAGTCTGCCCAATCAAGCATTATTTTCTAAGTGACCTGTTATCATATCCTTTAGAATAGATTCAAGCATTTTCCCTATTATTGATGCATGGCTACTAGGTCTGTAGTTCTCTGTTTACCTCTCCCTTTCTTAAAAAGAATGTTACAATTTTCCTTTGCCACTATACACCTGGAAAGCATGGTCACCAATTGTGGAGCAATTAAAACTTGGTGAATTATAGAGACAACACTCTTGCTCTATTTATGATAATCAAGTCTAGATAGTTTGTTACACAAGTAGGTCAAGCAAAGATGTGAGTGGTCAAAATTAAGGATGTGTTTCGATCAAATAAACATTTTTTTTATAGGATTTATATAGGATTTCTATATACAAATAACTAATTTTTATTTATTCCAGCAACTGAGTCATCTTGGACCCACTGCTTGAGTTATAGATCTCGAGCTATTTGCCCAATGCCATTTCTACCCATTAGTTGATAAAATTTAAGAACACAGAACACTTGATTTGTTTGGCTCTTTCAAACCCCACTATCCATTAATAATGTTTCCTCATCCTTTCCCTCAACCCTTTCTTTAAACAAACATCTCATATATTTCTTCACTTTTTGTAAGGTATGATGAATTTTGTGTACTATATGGCATCCCACATCTTAACTGGCCTGTTTTTTGACAAAAATCCTCCTAACCCCTTTCTTCATAATTTTTATTTCGTTCACTGAATGTGAGCAAAGATAGCTAGACCAACATGTATTGCCCATTCCTAATTACCATTCTGTTGGTGATCTTAAAGCTCTGCCATCTAGTTAGTGATACGTGTACATCGCTTTTACACTATTTATTTGATCAAAACACATCCTTAATTTTGACCACTCACATCTTTGCTTGACCTACTTGTATAACAAACTATCTAGACTTGATTATCGTAAATAGAGCCTCTTGTCTCTATAATTCACCAAGTTTTAATTGCTCCACAATTGGTGACCATGCTTTCAGTTGCATAGTGGCAAAGGAAAATTGTAACATTCTTTTTAAGAAAGGAAGGAGAGGTAAACAGAGAACTACAGACCTATTAGCCATGCATCAATAATAGGGAAAATGCTTGAATCTACTCTAAAGGATATGATAACAGGTCACTTAGAAAATAATGCTTGATTGGGCAGACTCGATGTGGATTTATGAAAGGAAATCTTGTTTGACCAACTTGTTGGAGTTTTTTTGAGGATCTCTAAAATGTTCCAATCAAACAAATCCTTTGCCACAGACAAAATCCTTCAAACATGTTCAACACAGCAAAGTCTAATGCTCAAGTGATACTGGAATTTTGTCTTTTGGTTGGAGAATTGAAAACTCAGTCTTGGAAGTTCTAGTAATCCTGTTGATATATCCAGAACAGTTTTAAGTCACAACAGCTTCCAGAATCCCAGGTGGACTCTAGGCAAATCATCAACAGCAGATTTCCCCCTTCAGATAACCAGCAGAATTTCTAAATAGAACAGGGAGAGAGAAACACTTCTTTTCAACTTGTTGTCCTTTCTAAAACTAAACTTAAAACTGCAGCCAAGCAGAAAATTAAATCTTGAACTCTGTAGAAAGGGGAAAAAAAATGTCCAAATACACATGACATTCCTCCTAACAATGTAGAACTATAAAATGTCCCATAGTACAAATAATTAAAGTTTAAGCAGCAATAAAAGACTCCTCCAAACAAACCGATGCCATAACGAGAAAACAACTAAAGCCAAAAAGGCCTGCTTACAACAGCAGAAAACAAGATTTTGAAAAAAAAAAATCTCTTAAAGGTATACTAACGTTACAATGGGGAGAATGTGCAGACTCCACACTGACAGTGATCCAAGCTGGGAATTGAATCTGGGTCCCTGGCACTGTGAGGCAGCAGCGCTGATCACTGTCCCACCATGCCATCCCAGAATACTGCAAGAATCAGTACTTGGGACCCCAAACTGTTCACAATCTATTTCAATAATTTGGATATGGGGACTGGGTATAACATTTCCAAATTTGCTGATGACACAACCTGGTGGAAATGTGAATTGTGGGGAGGATGCAAAGAAACTTCCACAGAACCTAGTCAGACTAGATGAGTGGGCAAGAAAATGAATGATGGAATATGATGTGGAAAAGTGTGAGAAGTTATCCATTTTTGTTAGGAAAAAGGGAGAGTATTTGCTAAATGGGAGGAATTTGGAAAGCGTTGATGTCCAAAGGGATTTGGTTAGCCTTGATTGTGAGTCATTAAAAGCTAATATGCAGGTGCAACAAACAATTAGGAAGGTAAATGGTATGTTGGACTTCATTGCAAGGAGATTTGAGTACAGGAGTAACAAATTATTGCTGAGAACATGTCTGGAATATTGTTATAGCTTGGTCTCCTTTCCTAAGGAGTGGGGATGTCTAGAACCAGGGCACAGTCTCAATAAGAAGTAGACCATTTAGGACTGAGATGAGGAGGAATTTCTTTACTCAGAGTGTTAAGACTTTAGAATTTTCTATCCCAGAGGGCTGTGAAGGCTCAGTCATTGAATATATTAAAGACAGAGGTCAATAAATTTCTAGGTATTAAAAGATATCAAGGCATTTGAGCAAAATGAGAAAAATGGTGTGAATGTAGAAGCTAGTTGAATGACAAAGTAGGCTTGAGGGAGCAAATGGCCTATTTTCCTATATTTCTATGCATAGGCCCAAAGCTCTGAAGTATTTTCCCTTCATCCTTCCACCTTGTTCTTATCCTTTAAGACACTCCTTAAATTCTATCTCTTTCACTGCACTTTTGGTCATCTGACTAAACAACAGATGTGATTCAAGTATCATATTTTGTTTCTCATGTTCCTATGAAGCAACTTGAGACAATTTATTATTTGGAGATGTTATATAAATATAAGCTGTTTTTGTTGTCATTATTTTAGTACACCTTATCTGTTTCCCAACATCGCTTTCGTGCTCTGCTTCATTTTGAAACTATTTGGTCCATTTTGCTGTTTTTGTGCATTTAATTTCTCCCGATGCCTGTCTCTTGCTCACCACCACTGTAATCTACAAACTGACTGATCCTATTATCACTATTTTGAGTAAATGCTCACATCACATGTCCCTACCAAAAACATTTATGAAAATCTTCTGCCACATTGTCATGCTGGATGGAGTCCAACTGTTCTCGTTTTTACAAATTATCCAGTAACTTGAATTCAGAGATGTATTTGCCAATCCACAGCTAGTCTCTGCTTCTGATGACTGGCTTAATTGTTCTGATCCCAGAACTGACTTTCACTGAGAAGATGACACTGGGGATTCCTTTCCTCTGGCCCAAACTAGGCAAACTTTTCAGTTTCCCTGAAGTCCTCACAAACTTGATCTCTTCAATCTGAGCATAAGCTCCCACCAGTGTTCTGGGTGGTGAACAATAGAGTCAGAATTTTCTCTGCTTCAGATGCAGGACTGGTTTCATCTATCTCTTTCTCTTTCTGAGAGAATTTCAGGGACATCTTAGAAATCCTGAAAATTGATATTTCAGTGGCTTTCTGTAAAGTTTTCCCTTCCAAAGCTTATTTCTATGGCAATGCAAATCACATGGGCCTTGTATCCAAGTAGAAATAATAAACTATCTTCTAGCTCTTCTCTCCCAACTTTCAAATTCCATTTTATCTTGAAAGTAAGCAGACAGCAAAAAGAAAATGGTGTCTATAATGTTCACTGTGAAACTTGGAGACTAACAGTCTATACACAGTCAGCACAACTCTTGCTACAGATGTGAATATTTAATACCTTCCCAGCACGACAACCTGGGCTCCTATTATCTTTAACAACTAAATTACCTAGGCTCCTTGTTGCGAAGAATTCAGAGCAGATCACATGTGCTTCTTCCTTCTACCGTTTTAGCATAAATTAAAGGCACAACCCTAAAGCATATTTATAAACTTTGTATTTCTAGTACTGTCTAGAAAATGTGTACAATTGAAGAACAAAAACTTGAAATTAAAAGTAGTACTATGAATTTTCTTTGGAAAATTATGATCATTTATGTGCCAGTTGTAATTCTGTTCAATAGGTGAGTCTATGTCCCATAAACTTATTCTTTTTTTATTTGTCTCTTTTCCAAATGTGAGTTCCTCACATTGAGTCCTCGTGGAGACCCGAGCTTAATAATGCCAGATTGCATTAGGATTGGATCTTGGGTCCTTGTCTGTTAAAGGGTAATTAGAAGCTTGATGGAACTTGTCTGCTTGACAGTATACGAGACGAAGTGTTGTCCCACAGTAGCCATTTAGTGAGATGGAGTAGGGCATATCAGTGATGACTGAGCACAATTGGTGATAGTATATTCATACACAAAGTGAGGGGAATGTTAAACGCAGAGAGTGCACACATGGCGCAGCTGAAGCGGAAAGTGAACAGCAGTGCCAGTCTTCAGGTGATTGCATTGGACAGTTTATATCTTCTCCACGTGGTGTATCATTTCTCAGAAAAATTGACCTTTTCATAAAGCTCCTCTGCAGTCAGTCTGCAGTTAGCATACTCTTATCAAGGTGATTTCGTGTTGGTTCGTCACAGTTTCCATTATATTCTAATGGAGCAGGGTGAAGGAACGGAGCGAATACAAATTAAACCAATATACTCGGCTTCTGCATGCTGTTTTTCAGCCCTTGAGAGCTCGACCAGAACCTACAGAGGCTGATTCTCTCTTAATAATACAATCTAGCAAATTTAATGGAGCATTCCAAATAACACTGGGCTGTACTGTATGTGCCTCAACCAAATGCAGTTTCAGTCATTTGTCTTTGTTTGGACTAACCTCGGTACATAATATGTTTATTTCTTCATCCTTGTTCACATGCAGTTCCTCAGATTATCTGAGCTGTGGGTCTGTAAGGGCCTATATGGGCAGCCTAGGTTTGCTGCCTTTCTTTCCTTGGTCTTTTTGCCCTCACTGAGGGCATGTTTATGCTGCTCATAAACTAGATGTGGCACTTAACTCTAGCAATATGCCTGGTGTTGTTTCACAATTATGAGGGGCGAATAGATTAATAATTGCAGAAAACAATGCACAAAATCAGAATGGTAACATGTATAATTTATAAAAAGATGCGCTGACTTGTTGATTGATTTTAGTTCATTTTGATAATCTCAAAGGATCTTTGGGCTGGATGTATCTGTAACCCCTGGCCCTTAAGGGAGCCTTTTCCCATAGAAGTGATACTGACTTTAAAACAAGTGATTATTTTTAAAAATGACTGTGCTTTGTGAGGGCGAAAGGCAATCTTTCCTGTCAAATGCTGTCGTTCAGATGAAGTATATTGATGTATATGTGATGAAAGTTGGTTTTGTGTTGTACAGATGCCAGGAATCTCTTGCAGTCAAGGCGATGATATATTGGAGCAGTGTGGTGCACATGAAGAGGGCATACATGTATCTGGTCGTGTGCTATTTGTGGTAAATATAGCAAAGGGAATTTGAGTAGTTTTTTTAATTTGAGGTGTGATTTTAAGGAAACTAGCAAAAGAAAACACAATTTATGAACTGGAATGCACTCCTGAAAGGTCAGTGGAAGTAGATTCAATAGTAATTTTCAGAAGAGAATTGAATAAATATTAGAAAAAAAATTGCAGGGCTAAGGGGAAGGGAGTTAATTGAAGGGCTTTTTTCAAGAGCTAGCACAGTCATGATGAGCTGAATGGTCTCTTCTCCTGTAACATTCTAGTTGTTTTGTAGCTGAAGAACTGCAGTTTGTACAGAGCAAGATGCAGCATGTTAAATGGAGGGTTAAAACTCCCGCTCAGCTCCCCAGCACTGTGCTTTCAGTCCCAACCTTAAAAGAATGTCTTCCTCTGATGCTGGTATGTTGTTATTCCGTTTCCCACACCAGCCACCCTGTGCTTTTAATATATGAGATTGACAGTATATGGAAAATTGGGGTTCTGTTTTGTTTTGTGGGTCCACTATTACTAGATGCTGGATTAACACTGTCCAAACTCAATTTACACGTAGCTATCCTGTTCATCAAACAGAAAGGATACTGACCTGTTGGTCCAAGCTAAATTTAAATTGGGGTCTCAGAAGCCACAATGCTGGTGTCTAAAATGACCTTTCACTCAGTTTCTAAAATTTCCCTGTAAAGTACCATGTATGTTACTAATAAAATTACAGTGACTGTATTGTTAGTATGTGGGATGTCTTTCTATGGATGTCACCAACATAATGCAGAAGCTATCACACTTCAGTTGTTCTTTGGTCTCTTTGCTATGGATAGGATTAAAGTATGTGTTGTTTGAGAAGTGTATTGAGTCAACCCTTTAAGGAGGGATAATTTCAAAATTGCTCCAAGAGAATCCAAAGCTGGAGAAACATGGGTATATGTTACTTTACTCAGGCTCGAGAGTAAATAATTCAGTTACTTCTCTTTTCAAGAAATAAATACATTTAATATGTTGCATGGGAGAACTTTGATCTCCTAGCTGCTGCAAAAGACACCAGGGAAAACGTCGTGGTTTTTGGAATCAGAGTTACGGTGCTCATCAAACAACAAGAGACCACAAAGGGTGATTCAGCCTCTCACTCCAGATAAAAAACAGTAACGTTATTTGAAACAAGTGTTATGTGCTCTTCATTTTGTGTGATTTACTCAGAGAGTAGAAAGGGCGTGGAATGTTCTGCCTGCAGCAGTAGTGGACTCGCCAACTTTAAGGGCATTCAAATGGTCATTGGATAGGCATATGGATAATATTGGAATAGTTTAGGTTAGAGGGTCATTAGATTGGTTCCACTAGTTGGCGCAACATTGAATGCTGAAGGGCCTATACTGCGCTGTAATATTCTATGTTTTATGTTGTACTGCTCGAGCTAAGTGGTGGCAGTCATTCCTATTGTCCCTTGCATCATATCCCACAGTGCCAGAGAGCTTTTTACAGACCAAATCAAACTCTGCGCTGTTTAATGATAACTGGATCTGCTTTTTGTGGTGACTGAAGAAAAACACAAAAATGGCACACAGATCCAGTCTGGTTTCAGTGCGAATTTCATATTAATGCTTCTGGATCCTGCTACTATACAAGAATGTATGAGACAACTCTCGTAAAGGTGAGAGAAGCACAATGGGCCATTTCCTGTGACTTGGGACAAGAGCAAAGCTTGTGCCTTTTATTCATGATAGTTTTATGATGTGAGCCAATGTTTGAGCGTGTGGTTGACTTGTAACTGGAAATTTCCTATCTTGGATTTGTCTGATTCTGATAAGGCTGCCAATAACTTGACCCTATGTACAAATGAATAAGCTACTCTACAGTCTGTTTTGATTCTTTAAAATTTAGTGCCTGAATGCTGATCTCATCCTAAATTGTTTTTCCCAAAGCAAAGTTGGTTTCTTAACGAAACCGCAGAATTAATGAAGTACTTAACATTCTCTGAGAATGAAGCCACTGCTTTCAGCCTGAATTACTGCCAGTGCTGGTTACCACATTTCTCTGGCATGACCAAGAACTGATACAGTCACTGTTATTCTTTGGAAATAAATGCATTTTTGCATTTCTGCTATCTGATTAGATAACAAGAGTTAAGATGTTCTCATAAGGTAGGAGGCACATGTGAGCACCACAACCTCCAGCTTCCTCTCCAAGCTACATTCCATTTTGACTTGGAATTATATCACTGTTCCTTCACACTCACTAGGTCAAAATCCTGGAATTCTTTCTTTCTGTGATTGCACATGCACTGCATAGAATCCCTATAGTGTAGGGCCATTAAGTCTGCACCATCTCTCTAACAGAACATTTTATCCATGCCCTATCCCCCTAACCCAGGCATTTATCCTGCTAATATCCCTAACCTACTCATCTCGAGACACCAAGGGACAATTTAGCATAGCCAATCCACCTAACCTAACATCTTTAGATTGTGAGAGGAAACCCATGCAGAGACGGGAGAATGCCCAAATTCCACACAACAAGTCACCCAAGGACCTAATTGAACGCAGGTCCCTGGCGCTGAGGCACTAGTCGTAACTACTGTGACACCATGTAACCCCGGTGAACAGTAACAGTTCAAGAAGGCAGCTCATCACCATTTCAAGGGCAGTTAGGGATAGATAATAAATGTTGACTGTACCATACTTTTAAAAATGCCAAAGCAGATAGAACAATAATTCTGCTGACTATTCAGAAAAAGATTTTGTTAGAAGTGCAAGTTCACATGAGAGAAAATCCTTCTGTATAACTTTCTGTGATGTTTCTCCTTTAGTAAGTTGACAGGGACTTTGAAAAGCATTCTCATTCATAATGTCTGAGCTTTTTGATTCAATACTTGGGTTTGTGCTGCTGCATTTGATACAGTTAGTCTAAGTAGATGTGTCTGAGTTGGTCCAAACAGAAATCTATTATATATTCCTCTATAAAGCCTTTTTTCATCATTGTGTGCAGAATCATCTCATTGGTTCGTTCTAATCAATATTTTGAAACGCACGAGGAAAGAAACAAGCACCCTGAAAGTTTTTTTTTCAGGTCAGTGCAAGCCATTAAGAGCAATAGGAACTTTTCCAGTCCTTATTACATCTGTTGATTCATGTTTGTCAAGAGTAAATGGATTAAACAGACAAAAAGGATTGTTTCCACCCCCACCTTTCCCATGTGCCTGACAGAATATGAATTTTATTCTAGTTTCCATTGCGAGTACGCATTTCATCTCTTTGTCCTAAAATCAAAATGCTTGCTGAAAGTGGTTAGCCTGTAAGGATGTTGAAATGTGTAACAATGATCCATTGTTTGTGTTACTTTGTTAAATTGGAGGTGTACAGTAGCAAGTCTGGTGTCACCTTAGTGGGGCAAGTCACCAAAAAGAGAGAAAAGTGGAATTTAAATGAAACCCTATGGCTCACACTCTTCACTGCCTCCGTCTTTTTTTCTCCCCCACTCCTGTCTGCCTTTCCTTTACCAATACCCAAAGGATTTCATGCTGACTAGTTATTTCAAAATAATTTGTCGATTAGTCCAGGTTAAATTTATTCAGGAAGTTTAAAAAGCCATTTACAACAGGGAGGAGAAATTAACTAAATAGAATTTAGATGCTGATCTGACAGTTGAGGATGATACAATGCAAATCAGATCTGGCTGTTGAAAACAAAAATGTTTGATATATCTGATAGTATGCATAAGCAGGATTTTAACACCACGACACCCATTTCTGGACACAGCCAATCCCAGAGATCAAAACAAAAGATTTTACTCGCACTCTTCCAGTTCGAGCACAGTCAATCCAGCAATTTGCTTGTGTCAATGCACTCCACTCACATGAAAACCATAAGATGTCAGACCGGAAGTAGACCATTCAGGTCATCAAGCCTGCTCTGTCATTTAATGAGATCGTGACTAATCTGGCAATCAACTCCACTTTCTTGCCTTATCCCCATAACCTTTGATTCCCTTACTGATTAAAAATCTGTCCATCTCAGTCTCGAACATACTGAACAGCCGTGCCTCTACAGCTCTCTGTGGTAAAGAATTCCACAGAGTCACAAGCCTCAGAGAGAAGAAATTCCTCCTCGTCTTTGTTTTAAAGAACTATGGAATTGAAATGGGCAACAGTTTTATAAAACCAATATGTCAATTCACGCTTAGAACTCCTCCTGGGAAAATTGCTAGAATCCTACTTTGTGGCATGGCATGACATTTCAATGTGTATATCATATCTCGCTAATCAATCAGCAACAGATATAGATAACATAACCTAACAACTATGATTGCAGTCTGGCTGTAAGGTGCTTCAAGACATTATTAAAGATGCTGTACAAATTCAAGTCCTTTTACTAAAAGATTTTTAACCCATATTTTGAATGGATTATGTTATTAATAATCACGCCTTTTCTCTATGATAAAACCCTTTGACAGCTACAGTTGTTACTTTGAACTGATCTTGCCACAATGTAGGGAGACGGTGTCAAATGGTGATGTGCTCGCGAATCCCAAGTTAACGCTTCTGAGGACGCCGGTTCAAATCTCAACATGTCAGCTGGTGGAATTTCAATTCCTGCAATAAAATCTGGATTTGAAAGCTCATCTCAGTAATAGTGGTTATGTCAATTATCATTGATTATCGTATAAAACCATCTGATTTATGAATGTCCTTTAGGAAAAACCTCCCATCCTTAACATGGTCTGGCCTACGTGATACCAGACCTACAGCGACGATGTTATAGCTCTCTGAAATGGCTGAGCAACTCCAATCGGTTCGAAAGCAGTTAGGATTGGGCAACAATTACTGGCTTTGTTAGTGATGTTCACATACCTTGAAAACATAAAAAGAATTGCATGGTGCTATATTAGCTTGTATGGTTTATAATTTCCTTATGTATCATTGAAGGGTGATAAATACAGCACGTTAACTGGAGAAACTATTTGAAGAGCAGAGGAGCTTTTTATAGACTATTCAGAGGCAGAGGGATAGTGAAGAGGTAATTTTGAGTATGTATAAAGTCTGAGTTAGACCATGGTTAGTGTATTGTGAATAGTTTCAAACAACTGCTTTATAATAAAGATGTAATAGTAATATAAAAGATGTAAACTATCTAGGGTGTTACCAATGTTAATAGATTACAGGGCAGCATGGTGGCACCGTGATTAGCATTGCTGCCTCTCAGCACCAGGTTCAATTCCAGCCTTGGATGAGTTTGCACGTTTCCTTGAGTCCGTGTGGATTTCCTACAGGTGTTCTGGTTTTCTCCCAAAGATGTGCAGGTTAGGTGGATTGGCCATGCTAAAAATTGCCCCTTAGTGTCCCAAGATGTGTAGATTAGGGTTAGTGGGTTACAGGGATGGGGTCTGGCTTAGATGCTCTGTTGGAAAGCTGGTGCTGACCTGATGGGCTGAATGGCCTCTTTCTGCATTGTCAAAATTCTCTGATACAGTTGTGAAATTAGGATCCTCTTTCTCTGGAATGCATACAATCCAGCGCTGACCTGAGCAAGTTGTTCCAGATTTTAAAAGGCTATGACAAGATGAACACTAATAGCTATTTCCATTGGTGAGTGAGATCAAAGGACACTAATATTAATGTTGTAAGAAATTTGTTCTTCATCATGGAACAACAGTTTAAATTTATATATTGCTTTAATGTAGTAAAATGTCCCAAGGCTTTTCACAAGAGCCACTTCAGATGTTAAGACAAGTGATTAAAAGCTTGGTCAATGATGTGGATTTTAAAGATCATATTAAAGGTGTAGAGAATAGGAAGAAGAATTCAGAATTTAGGATTTTGGAGCAGGAGTAGCCATTTGGCCTGCCTTAGGAATGCTGGATGCTATTTTAGTGCTACTTGGAATAAATCGGGTAATTGTCAACTGTAGAATAAAAACAGAAATTATATGAATAAATAAAACTGAGCTAATGTGGTATGTAAGGGTTCTCTCCTTGGGTTAGTTTAATCCAAAGGGATTATGACAATAGCCAATGATTTTTTAAAATTTACTCTTGGATTGTAGGCGCTGTTGGCAAGACTGGTATTTGTTACCTCTGTCTAGTTACCCTGAGAAACTGAGGATGAGCCTCCTCCATGAACCTTTGCAGTCTGCACAGTGAGGGTGTTCCCATGATACTGTTCAAGAGGAGTGCCAGGGTTATGGCATCACTGTCTGAAATATATGGTTCTATTCTGAAATTTGAGCAGAGCTGGTGTAAGCAAGACTTCAATCCCCATTTAGACAAATATTGCAAAGTTGGTTTACTGTCCCCTGTGTGAATGTCAAAGGTCAGGTTGTTTAAGCTATTGTGGGAACATATTCAATATCATCATGTGGCATTCTGGGCTCTGTTGTTTACAGGAGCTGTAATTCTTTGCAAACCACAATCACATTCAGTATGTTTTTATTTTATTGTGAATTAACCCCTCTTGGGCTAAGTTAGTGATTTTATGATACTTAGAGCTGCTTAGAGTTGATCAGAAATTCAAATTCTATTACCATGGCATTTGTGGCATTAAAGATTGCTTGAAACAGTGGCAGGTTAATAAATAGGGCAAAGTGAAGAGACACTTCAGTTAGCACCACTTCATGTGCTTGGCTTGATTCAAAGGCTGAACCTGTGCTAGGAAGGCATTCCAGGTCCTTTGCATGTCTGATGAGCATAGTTGGCTCTTGGTGAAAAGCAAATACTGCACAGTGCTGTTCGAGGTGTGAGGGACCTTAAGGCAAAACAACCCAGAAAAGTCTTATCGTGAGCCTTTATATGGATATCCAAGTCACGTGAGTGAGCCTTATTTCCTCTCTGATGAACAGTCGTATCAGAAAGTCAACTGGAGATAGCCTGAATATTTCTTCAGATTGGAGAGGTGAGGTTTGTGGTGATGAAAGCATATGTGTTGAGTCTGCCAAACTATCCAGTTGTCATGGTAACATGCTTGCTAATGACTTGCCTTTGAAAGCAGCTCAGCTTTGCAGCGTCTGTGAGGCGAGCTGTGCACAGTTTGTGCCGGCATTGCAAAGCAATGTTTCATGAGCTTTACACATGGTCGCACTTTGGTCTTTTTTTAGCCAGGTACCATGTCACCAACTAGTTAAGTCAACCACTTCCTTGTTTAGCTAATACTTGGAGTTTATTGATTTAATTTGAGTTTTTAAAATAGCGTTCTTAATGAACACAGTATGTCTCCATATGGGGTGATGGAATTGTTCATTTGGCACTTAATATTTCCCTCGGATGGGCTGGTTCTGAGTCACCTAGTCCATGCGCCTTGTTGTTTAAAACTGTGGTTTTCAAGTCTATGTGTGTGAGGATTCCCTTATTGACACCATCTCTTGGATTCCCAATGCCTAACTTCCAAATGCTGAGGCCAGTTACCCACGAGAGAAACAGCAAAAATGTAATTTGCAGCAAAAGGAAAACGTGCGAGTACCAAAAATGTACAGATACCTTAAGATTTCTCAGGTCCAGGAATCTCAGTTTGAAAACTTGTGGTTTTATAAAACCAGGCCGGGGTAGTATTTAATATAATTGGTGTGAAACTTTGGCTTGTCTGAGCCTGCAGGTCCCCTTGTACCTGCAGGATTATTATTGCAACACATTGACAGAGCTAGATTGACTTCCTGCATTCCAAGCTCATATGCTGTCGTGTCTCTTTCTGAACCTTGTTTTTGAATGAGCTGCAGCTTCTGACCTTGGAAGACCTTATATTAATGTCCTTTTAGGGCCCTTGTTCCTGAGCTACACCAAGACAAAGAACAAAACAGCACGGGAAACAGGCCCTTCGGTCAAATGAGCCAGCGCCGCCACCCCGATGTTCCCACCTCTACCCGTGATCCCTGTCTATGTTTATAGATCTATGGATTAAAAACCAAATTTGAGACAATTTAGGGAGAATTTGTTCTGCCAGTTAGCCTAAGAGCACATCTTTGGGATGTGGGAGGAAACCGGAGCACCCGGAGAAAACCACGCAAGCACGGGGAGAATGCGCAAACTCCCACAGACACAGGCCCAAATCCATGTATCTGCACAGCACAGCGATAGTCACTGAGCTGTCGTGTTGCCCACCAAATGGTCCAGGTCAAGCGTACACTAACGACGTGAAGCACTAGGATACTCTCAAAAAATCCAAGAGTGGCTCTCTCGCGACCCATTGCATGTATGCCCCTTGTTAGACAACAAGGCAGACCAAAGCACCTGTAGGATAAAAACAAGTACATCAATATCATCGTCTATTTACACACTTCCCAGGGACTCACAAGGCTCATGATGCCTATTTTAAATCAGTTTTCTATACCCCTCCATTCCCATTCTGTTCATGTGCCTGTCTAAGTATCTCTTAAATAACTCCAGGGTGCCTGCCTCCACCACTTTATTTGGCAGCTCATTCCGTACCCCCACCACTCTCTGTGTGAAAAAACTCCTTCTAGGATCCAAATTATACCTTGCCCCCATCACTCTAAGCCCGTGACCCCTCATGCTATTCAAGTCCATCCTCGGAAAAAGCTTAACCCTGTTTACTCTATTTGTACCCGTCATAATCTTGTACACCTCTGTTAGATCTCCTCTAAGTCTATGTCTTTCTAAGGAAAACAGCCCCAATTCGCCTAACCTCTCCTTGTAACTCAGACCTTCCATACCAGGCAGCATCCTGGTAAACCTCCTCTGCACTCTCTCTGGTAATAAGGCGACCAGAACTGAACGCAGTATTCCAAATGAGGTATAACCAATGTTTTATACAACTGCAACATTAAAGGCCAGCTCTTGTACTCTATACCCCTTCCTATAAAGGCTAGCATGCCATCTGCTTTCTTCACAACCTTCGCCACCTGCTCTGCCACCTTCAGAGACATGTGCATCTGCACACCCAGGTCCCTCTGCGTTTCTGTACTCTTAATAGGTCTACCCTTTATCATATACCTCCCCCCTACATTCTTTCTCCCGAAATGCATCACCTCACATTTATCAGGATTGAATTCCATCTGCCATCTATCTGCCCAAGCTACCAGCCTATCTGTGTCCTGCTGCATCGCCTGACAATGCTCCTCACTATCCGCAAGTCCAGCCATCTTTGTATTGTCTGCAAACTTGCTGATCACACCATTTACTCCCTCTTCCAAGTCATTTATATATATTACAAATAGAAGAGGTCCCAGTACTGAGCCCTGTGGCACACCACTAGTGACCGACCTCCAGCTAGAAAAACACCCTTCCACTATTACTCTCTGTCTCCTATTACCAAGCCAATTACTTATCCATCTAGCTACTTGTCCTTGTATACCACTAGCCTTGACCTTTTCAACTAACTTCCCATGAGGGACTTTGTCAAATGCCTTACTGAAATCCATATAGACGACGTCAACGGCTCGCCATTTGTCGACTGTTTTTGTCACCTCCTCAAAAAATTCTACCAGATTCGTAAGGCACGACCTCCCCTTAACAAAGCCATGCTGCGTATCCTTAATCAGATCACAACGCTCTAAGTGCCTATACATCCTATCTCTAAGAATCCCCTTCAACAGCTTCCCTGCCACTGACGTCAAACTCACCGGCCTATAATTTCCAGGGTTATCGCTATTACCCTTTTCAAATAACGGTACAACATTAGCCATCCTCCAGTCCTCTGGGACCTCATGTGTGTCCAAGGAAGAGACAAAGATTTGCGTCAGAGGCCCAGCAATTTCACCTCGCACCTTCCTAAGCAGTCTGGGATAAATGCCATCAGGCCCCGGAGATTTATCAGTTTTAATGCTACCTAGAAGCTCTAACACTTCCTCCCTCGGTATGGATATTTCCTTCAACTGGTCCACAGCTCCCTCAGAGACAGGAGCAGTCAACAAGCCCCTCTCCTTCGTGAATACTGACGCAAAGTATTCATTCAGGATCTCCCCCATTCCCTCGGGCTCCGTCCCTAAGAGGTCCGATTTTTCCTCTAACCACCCTTTTATTCCTAACATAGGAATAAAAAGCCTTTGGATTTTCCTTAATCCTATCCGCCAAAACCATTTCATGCCCCCTTTTTGCCCTTCTAACTCCCCGTTTGAGCTCCTTCCTACTCTCTCTATATTCCTTCAATGCTGTCTCCGTTCCCAGCTGCTTTGACCTATCATACACCTCTCTTTTCTTCCTAACCAAGTCCTCAATATCCCTAGTAATCCATGGCTTTCTAATCCTACCTTTACCATCTTTCCTCTTAGCCGGCACATATCTTTTTTGCAACATTTTCAGTATTCCCTTGAAAGAATCCCACATGCCTAGCGTGGACTTACCCTTGAACAACTGCTCCCAATCAGTTTCCATAAGTTTCTGCTTAATGTGACAGTGCCCGTAGGGCAACAAGCATCCTTTTCCATCTGTATCCTTAAGTAGACAGAATTGTGGTCACTATTAGCCACATGTTCCCCTACTGCAACATCAACCACCTGCCCTGCCTCATTACTCAGAACTAAATTCAATATAGCCCCCTCTCTAGTCGAGCTAGCCACGTACTGCTCCAACGATCCTTCCTGTACACGTTTTACAAATTCCTCTCCGTCCGAACCCCCAGCTCTAGGTACTTTCCAATCCACCCTAGGGAGATTAAAATCTCCCACTATGACGACTCTTCTTTCTGCACCTATCCAAAATGTCTTTACATATGCCTTCTTCAACTACCCGCGGGCTGTTGGGTGGCCTATAATACACCCCTAGCATAGTGATCACTGCCTTTCTATTCCTCAACTCCACCCACAGCGACTCCACTCTTAACTCCTCTGTATTGCCCTCCCTCTGCACCACTGTGATGCTCTCCCTAACTAACAACACTACTCCCCCACCTCTCCTGGACCCTCCTCTGTCACGCCTGAAGCACTTATACCCAGGAATATTCAGCTGCCACTGCTCCCCTTCCTTTAATCATGTCTCCAAACAACTGAGAGTCTGTTTGGGAAAATGCATCACGTTGATTCAGGACATGCTGTTTGGATTGCAGAAAAGCATTCAATTTAAATTTGTTTAAATTTGTTTTATAACAAATATAAAATAATGATGTAAGATTAAAAAAAAATGGCTTTTATTGTGCAGAACAGCCTTGCAATTCAATGTCCAGCCACAGTGTAGGATTAATTGCTGAGGCTGTAAAAGAAATGGTGGCTATTTTCCTCCTCTCTCTCTCCCACCCCATTCAGAATGTGACAAACCTCCTTTCAAATAATCTATGGACAATATACTCTTCTTTCTACACAATCTGTGGTCAATTAAATGTGTAACATTTTGCTGTGACACAAAAATTCTTTTCAGGTATGGAGATCAATGTTCTATTTTGCCGTTAAAATAATGTTTGAACTTGTTTTGAAATGGACTGCACCTTGCAAAGATTTTTTTTACAGCAAGGATACTTCATAAAATTCAATCTCAGTACAACGCAACTTGACTTTTACATATCTATAAATGTGCTCTTGGATGTGTGATTATTTATTTACAGAAACAGGGATGTATCTGTACTATTTTTTGTCGGCTCTACAATTGCCAGGTGATATATCACAAGTGCAACACTGATTTTGCTATGCCCAGTCTTAGCCTATCATTGTATGACTCAGTGACCAGCTGTCATTGCCATATAGATATAATGTTGTGCCAGTTACCACCCAG
The DNA here is from genome assembly GCA_024679065.1 of Sphyrna mokarran. NCBI lineage: Eukaryota > Metazoa > Chordata > Chondrichthyes > Carcharhiniformes > Carcharhinidae > Sphyrna > Sphyrna mokarran. The sequence continues at coordinate 15,804,906 of JAGIQG010000011.1, forward strand.
CACTGCACTGCACTAGAGCCTGTAGATTTTCAAGATTATTTTTAGGCCACAAGAAAGCAGATGTTCTGATGCTCTTCAAATCTCTTGTGTGTGAACCAGCTCCATGTAACACCCCTGGGAATTTTACTCATCTACTTAGATGGAAGATTGTTGAGAAACATTGAGACTGGATCCATGCCTAGTGTCCATAAAGCCTGCATTTAATGAAGTTGCAAGTTCTGAATTACGGAAGTCTCACAACTGCAAAGACAGATATCAGGGTAGCTTACTTGTCCGTTGATAGAAAACTTAAACAAATGCCAAGTTTTTAGGTCTGTGTGTGGATTACATCAGATTTTACAGTATAGAAACTGGCCATTCATCCAAACATTCATTAATCCAAAATTAATGTTCCACAAGAACGTTGCCTTATCCTACTTAAACTCATCCTCTCATAATCTTCAATCCTTTAACCCTAGGTACTTTCCTCGTTTCCCCTTAAAAACATCTATGTTATTCACCTGAACAATTCCATATGGTAGAAAGTTCACATTCACAGCACTCCCTGAGTAAAAAGGTTTCTGCTGATTACCATATTGGATTTGTGAGTGACTATCTTACGTTTATGATTTATGATTTATGATTTTGGATTTCCCACAAGCACAATCATTTCCGGTGGTCTACTTGATAAATCCTCTGGCGCAATGATTAATGAACACGATGTGATTCTGACTGATGGAGGGTCCTGATTTGCTAACAAAGATATTATTCAGAAATGCATGGGTATACATGTCAGAAAAGGATTGACAGTTGCCTTGTTTTAGAAAAATGAAGGCTGAGGAATGATTTGTTAGAGGTCTTAAAGGTTATGTAAGGTTTTGATTGAGTGGATTCAGAATGAATGTTTCCTCTTGTGATGAAGGGCAGAACTAGAAGCTATCAACATGAGATGGTCACTAGAAAATTCATTTGGGAATTTAGTTGAAATTTCTTTACCTAAAGAGTTATAAGAATGTAAAACAGAGAGAGGTTGAAGTGAGTAGTATAGATGTAGTTAAGGAGAAGCTGGGTAAGCATATGAGGCAGAAGGGAATTGAGATTTGCAATGGTAGACTTAGATCACTAGTTGGGAGCAGGCTCGAATGAAGCCTAAATGGAGACTTGGACTGGCTGTGCCATATGCAAACATACATAGGAACATGGGGGAAGGCCACTCTGCTTCTCGAGCCTGCTGTTTATTAAGATCATGGCTGCTCTGATTGTAACCTCAAAACCACATTCCTGTTTACCCCCGATAACCTTTCATCCCCTTGCTCATCGAGAGTCAAATCTACCACTGCCATAAAAATGTTCAAAAGCTCTGCTACTGCTACCGTTTGAGGAAGTATGGTGTATATCTGTCATATGTCCTGTGTAAAAACATTTTTTTTTACTGAGTACTGCCTTTTACAATAAAATATATTTAATGTAGCAACAGATTCCATTAATTTGTGATTATATGATGCAGGTGATGTGGAAGTCTTTTGCTGTTCCTCAAGGTGGATATCTGCAGTACTGTAAAATTTAGTTAGTTGAAGTGTTAAATTAACCACCTATATGGGTTAAAATGAATGCAAAAAAAAATCCAGTGCACACGTTTTATTGCTAGTTGAAGTGAATTAAACAGTTAGATCACAGTTCAGATCATGTTGGTAACTGTGGGCTCGTTTCCTTCAGAAAAATGTAGCTTCAGGGATGATTCCTGGATGAGTCTTCAATTTTGAGATGATAAAGAACAGAACGAATTTTTGTTGGGGAGGGAATATTGAGTGGGTGGTATCAGGTCTTGGAAAAAAGCTCAGAGATTGGAAATGTAAATGAAAAAAATTTAGATTGTCCACATGGAAGTAGATAATTCCAGAATAAAATTAACATATTTCAAGTAAGATTATGGATTAGAGGCACAGGTTTTCCTTGCTGGATAGGTGAGATAGATTTTTAGTAAGAATAGCCAATTGGCATTTTAGAAATTTAAGAAAAAAATAAAGCTAGCTAATTATCTGGTTAGGATTGGGATTGAAGGTTAAAGTGTTGAGTTGCTGCTTGTTTTAAACTTGGTGCAATCCATGCAGATTGCATGGATTGCAATCAGCACAAAGATTGGGGTACAAGTTATATCCAAAACTTTTTGTATTGGGTATTTTTCACTAACTTCACTCTGGTTAGAGTTTCGGTTTGTTAGGTCAGCCCTGCCCAGGCCTCCACCGTAACACTGCAAGACATCAGGACTCTCTTAAATTCAGCTCATTCTTTCAAAGGCATGCTTTATAAGTTTTTTTCACATTAAATTATACTGAATTTGCTGTGGCTCTGACCAGTAGAGCACATTTATTCCCAAGCATGGAAACATCATAAAACTTGAGGCATAGAATTTGGTAGGAGCAACTAGTGGCTGTCTTGCCAAATGTGACAGGAAAATGAAGCAGGCAGTTTTTTTTTGTCTGTGGACATGGCTTAATTCAATGAGCTCTGAGGCCCACTTGCTGACACCAACAAAATTATAGGAGTGGTGGTTATTTTCTGCACTGTGTCCCTACTGTTTGAGCCCCAATTCTGCACAGTGACTCTCCCCAGCTTGCTGGAAGTGCATATGAACATTGAGCTAGGCAAGGTCAAGTTCAGTTGCAATACCTCCAATTAGAATGCTTAATGCAAAGGCTTGTTTGTGAAGAAAAATCTTTCCATTAGGACTGGACTCTGTCAGCGGCCCTTGATAGAGTCCAGTCTGAAGGGAAGAGAAAACTTTGTGAGATTTTTTAAATGGAAAACTACTGAGCAAGTATTCTGGAATGAATAATCTAGGCTATGGGGTTATAAAACATTGTCGGGTTTTGATTGATTGATTTAATGTAGTAGTGTTGTGCTGAGAAATATTATCCCAGGAGATTAAGTTGTGTGATGGATTGCACATGAAAGGGAATCATAGCTCCTTACAGTGAACAGTGAAGCCATTTGAACTGTCTGACCTGTATGAGCTGTTCAGGTTCCTGCCCTTTTCCCAATAGTCATTTTCAAAGTGGGTTATCATCTTATTCATTGGATCAGTGGCTAGATTCAGCAGTCCAGAAGTATTTGTATGTAAACAGATTTGATGTTTCTCCAAGGCACATTTGCACATGGCATTTGCTCATTGCTTAAATGCCCAATTTATTCAGTTACTTAAAAACTGACAGCATAATTGTAGCTGATTTTTAAAGAAGAGTTAATTTCTCAATTCTAAAATCCCCAGCCTGCCCATATTCTTCAGTCACTTGTTTTTTTTAGTAGACAGTAAATAAACCAGAGTAAAATGGCTTGCATTTGGTCTCCATTAACCCTTGACTGGCATGGCACCTGTTAGATCAGTATAGATTTAAAAAAATTCCATTGCTGAAATGTCAGCCATGGTTGACTTGTTTCTAAGCCAGAAGGTTGTAGGTTAAATCCTTGCTCAGCTGACTTAAATATATAATACAGTTAAGAAGTCTCTCAACACCAGGATAAAGTCCAACTGGTTTATTTGATAGCAAAAGCCAATAGCTTTCAGAGCAGTAGCTGTTCCTTCATCAGGTGACTCACTTGATGAAAGAGCAACAAGCGCTCTGAAAGCTAGTGGCTTTTGCTACCAAATAAACCTGTTGGACTTTAACCTGGTGTTGTGAGACATTTTACTGTGTTTACCCCAGCACCCCCACATCTTGAATGGATAACGCAGTCAGACACTTCAATGCAGTGCTGAGGGAGTGCAGCACCATGAAAAGAGCTGTTTTTAATGGAATGAGATATCATATCAAGCCATATTTAATCCCTAAGGTGGGTATAAAACATTAATCTGCACTCTTCAAAGAATAGAGCCAAGAATTTCCAATTCACCTGCAGTTGGTAATTTGGGCATTCGTTACGTCCAAAATTGCACCAGCTTCCCTCCTTGCAATTTCAGTTCCAATTTATTTGCATTTAGTCAAATTTAAATCTCCTATGAACTAACACAATAGGAATTTAATTTTAAGAAAAGTTATTTTGCATTAAAACACATTCCTTAAGGTGTTTCAGAGTGGTAACAGGGTGCAGTTTTATTGGTATAGCCAAAAATAAATTTATCACAAAACAAAGTCTTTTTAATCAGTGTGTATTCCATCATTAAGATCCAAAAAATATTTCAATGAACTATACGGAGCCATTTACAAGTTACCATAGTGGACTATGGTCAATTTGTTAGTAGACTAAACCAAATATTTGAAAGCTTTTAGAACATTCCTGTTAGTATCTTTTTGTCCAGGAAAAAAAAATCTTGAATTTAAAAGCCTAATTGAAGAGTCATAAACAGATGCAAATGGTGGGACCTCGCTTTGTGATTGATTTGATCTGGGGTGTGGCCAGTTTTGTGGACAGGGATGTCTTCTGATACAATGTTTTTCAAACCACTCCGCAAGATTTCAGAAACTTAATTTGTGTAATTTGTGTTTGAAATTCCTCCATCTATTGATCTATCATTTAATTTAAAATACATATTTGGACCCATGCTGAGTTGAAGCACTTGTAAGTCCTTATTAATCTCTGTTCCCCAGCCACTAATTCCACCTCCACCTCTGTTTTTGTCTCAGGCATAGCTGGAAGGGTTACAGTTTTAGAGTTCTGCTGAGCCTCAATTGCTGTTTCAATCTCATATCCACTTCATCAGAAAAACATTGTCCATTTTACCTATGTAATGTCATTGGTCTGTGTGGATACTTCAGCTCATCAATTACTGAAACCTTCATCCACACCTTCAGACTCCACTATCACAATACTCTTCCCGGTATCTTCATGTTCTGTAGACTTGCACTCATTTAAAACTCTGCTAATCAAAATCCCACTCACTCATTGTTCCTCTCCTAGTAACCAACAATATCTCAATTGAAACTCCTGAATTCCTATCTATGTCCTGTTTTGGCCTATCTTGATAAACTGCTCTGTTCCTACAAGCACTCCCAAACTTTCCATTCCTCTGATTTTGGTTTCTGTAACCCTCTTGCCTCTCTCCGTATCCCAGAATTGATGGTTGTGCTTCTCATTGCCTATATCCCATGCTCTAATCCTGGCTTCTCCTCCTTCAAACCAAACTCTATGGGCCAAGATTTTGTCTATCTTTTGTTCATCGTTCTCTCTTTGGCTTAGTACTCATTCCTTCTTATGTCTTGGATGTGTTTATCCTTGCATTAAATGCTGCTGCCAGCACATGCCCATTCAGTCACAGGGTCTACTGATGAAAGCATTAATTGTTGCCTGATTTATTATTGGCATTTTAAGAATGCACTGCACTATTAAAATTGTGATTGTGCAATTTGATCCGAGCTGTACACATGCCTTTAATAGTTAGGAAATATTCTGCCTTGGCATGAAGTGAATCACAATGAAAAACCGTGTCTAGTGCGAGGTGTCATATGTGGAAACAGCAATTTGATTATTGTTGAATGAGGGAGCACATCAGTGCGGCAGTTTGTTACTGTAAAGTGACACCAATTAGATATGTTTGCTGCTTTCAATCCCGGCCAAGTGACCAGCTGTTGTGGAGCTCTACGTTTAGATAAACTGGATCTGTTTCAGGAGGGAATTCAAACCTGACTCGGGTATCAGGCCAGTCGTGACATAAACTGTGCAGATTTTACCTTGCACTTGGTTCACTGAGAAGGCTGCCCGATTTCCCCAGCCGCCTGTAATGATTTTGTAATGAAGTATGCTCCCTGGCAGTATTTTCCTTCCCATTATAAATTGTTTCCTGCGCTATATGATATCTCAAACCATAAGGACCATTACTTGTAGCCCAAGGGTTCAATTTGTGCATGCGCATTCATTAACAAGCTCTTTGAGTCAGGTTGTGTCCATAATGTTTTTTTTCCTCCAATCTCTACAATTTGACCCATTTGCTGTATTCAAGGGGCCATATCTCCATAATAGATTGCGATCTAGTTTCATTTCCTTCACTAAAACAGGGGGCAGTTAAATTGATAAAGGCATCGAATCTCTGCTGGCTTCTCAACAATGGAAACTAGAAGGCCACCTTGTGATTTTCTTAACTAATGCCCTGGGATCTTTTACGCATCTCTTACATTCAGCATTTCAAAATTTTCTTCACCATGGCCTCCTAGCTCAGAGAGGGAGAGTCGAAGACCCCTATCATAACCTCTGTCTGGTTACAACTAATTGGAACTCTGCCTTATTTCAATTAATGGAAGATACAATGGTCATGTTTCTCTTAGATTCTGGTTGCTGGCAGCTTGATGACTATTCGAAAGTGGCTGCTGGACTCTGAGAGTCTTCAATGGAGTATATTAATTCATGTTACTAGCTAGTTTGTGGAATTCCACTTTGAAAACACCTCTAATAGATTGGTGAACTCAGCATTGCACTCCTAAACAGGGTTAATATTGATTACTGGACCACCAGAAGGGGAATGGAGCTTGAGGTTCCAGCATGGAGGCTCCTCTCTTCCATCTCCACTTTTCCATGCGGTTGTTTGATTTTGGAGAAATGTAACAGACTTGGATTACTTCTAAAAATCCTGCAAAAGGTTTCACCTGTGGCTCATTTAGTAGTACACTCCATCTTGTGGATTCACATCCCACTGCAGAGACCTGAGCACAAAACTCTGGACCAACAGCCCCAGACATATGTCTTTTGGATGAGGTGTTACAACTGAGGCCCAGTCAGCCCCCTCAGATTCATGATCCTGCATGAGGAAGAACCTGGGAGTTCAATATTATCCCTCAGGAGCGGCGATTACAAGTCTTTTTTTGTCTTACATCAGTAACATTGTAAGATTATTGTTCATTTGGGATACTCTAAGGTCCAGGTGAGCTTGAGTGTAAAGTCATGTTTTGGATCGTGGGGATCCCTATGAAGCAACCATTTGTATTGACTGCTAGAAAAAAAACTATGTGGACAGCATCTGAGCCATGACCAATTCTTGCATTGTGAGAAAGTACCAGATCTCTGCTGACTTCTTCTTCTGACGCTAACAATTGAGATCAGAAATTTGGGACATGGGGAGTTACAGAAAGAAACCTGTTAATTTTGTCTAATGTATTCTTTCATGGAGTGGGCATCATTTTGTCCATCGTTAATTGCTCCTTGAACTGCAATTAAGAGTCAACCACATTGCTGTGGGTCTGGAAGCACATATGGTCCAGACCAGGTAATAATGGCAGGTTTCCTTCCCTAATGGACACAAGGGACCCAGATGGTGTTTTATGAAAATCAATGATGGTTTTTTGGTTACCGTTACTAACTTTATATTCCAGAATTTTTTTCTTAAGATTTAATTTAAATTCTATCTGCTGCTGTAATGGAATTTGAATCTATGTCCCCAGAGCATGAGTGTCTCAAATAGTAGTCCGGTGTCATTACCACTTTGCCATCATTTTCCCTTTACTTTAGCTTATATACCTGAGCAGAGATCTTATGTTTTGTTAATGGCTGTGAACAAACTCGAAGAGTAGTTGTTATCATTCCCTAAACTTTCATGAAGTGCAGAATCTCACTATCGTTGGAGGAAATACCAAACTTTGTCAGTAAGTTTTGTGAAGACTAGGGTCAACTAATAGTTGAGTACTCGCTTGGCAATTCCTGCATTGCAGTTGTCTGTTCTTCAATCTGTTTTCCCCAAATTGCAGTACTTTCAAAGAGCCATAATGAGTGCTTAGCCTTTTAAAAATACTATAATTCTTAGGTTTTCAGAGTTTATTAACTTTGGCTATGTCCTTGTGTTTTCCAGATGCATTTGTAAACAGCCAAGAGTGGACGCTTAGCCGATCTGTGCCAGAACTCAAAGTGGTAAGTGCCGTTGCCACGTTCAAATGAGGACATGGGCGTGATTCCAACAAAAATAATCTTGGAAAGTTCAGATAATTTCATGAACACCAAGTGTGATCCTTGATTTTTTCTCGTGTCTGAATTCTTTGATGAGACCATTTTCGTTATAGTGACAATAACAAACAATTCAAGATAATCAGTCAACCTTGTAACAGTGTTGCTCATTTACACTTGTTAGAAGCAGCCTACAGAAGTACAAAGTTTCTCTTCAAGCAAAAGAGATATGTTCAATCTTTGTGCCCTTTTAGAAATTACGTGAAGTTTAGGGAGCGTATAGTTCTTTATTGCTTTCTCCATGACAATACCTTGACCAATCAGAGTCAACTTGCCAACCAGTCAGTATCCTTCTCCCTTGTAGCGTAAGTTATGACTGTTTGAAATGTGGCATTCTTGCATTTGTCCTGATGAATGCAAGACAAAAAGCTTCAGCAACATGTCTCTCTTTTCAGCACGTCCTCTATGCTTTTCCCTTTGTTGAAGCTACTTATGGTATAGTATAGCGCTAGAAATATGAACTCTGCTATTTAGGCAAAGTGACTATTTCTAATTACTTGATCAGCGAGTATTGGTTGGCCATGACGTCATAAGAATGTCCAGTGACAAGCTGATCCTGCTCTTGTTCAGTATTCAGAAAAATCCGGTTTTGAACAGACTTCTCCATAGTGTGATCAGAAAAATGTATGCTAGCTTTTTCAACCTTTTCTTTTCTCCTCTCTCAATCAGAGGGAAGTAGCCCACTGCTATCTTCAGTGAGATCCCATTTTGAACAGTTTTTTTTCATCTTTTGGATTCATCAAGCGATTTTTTTTTTGGATTCATCAAGTCCAGTGACCTCACTGCTGCAAATACTGTTGACCTGTTAAGTGTTTCCAGCACTTAAATGTTCATTAATTCAGTTCAGATAGATTCTGTCATGTAGTTGCCTATTAACCTTGATACCCATGACCTGGATGTGTGATGTTTTGACATGATCACTCTAAGCTACAGTATGTATTATTGGTTTAAAAGCTGCTGTCTTAATATGGAGCTGCTATTATTTTTCACATTGGATATGGAGTTATTCATTTGTTGATCTGAATGTGAAAATCATTATTTTCCAATTATTGATAGGTACCTACAATTGTTGTTAACTAAATAAGCAAGGCTGGATATGGGAGTGGTTTTTCCATAACCCGCGTTTAGTATAGAAAAAAATCGCTAATTGCGTTTATTTTCTTGGATTCGACAGAAAAAGATTGAATTTTGGAAAGGAACAAATTGAGTGGAACCTTTGCGTGCATAGATATTGCCCCTGCATCACTATTCCTCACAGTTGAACTATCATTTGCAGCAATAATAGGAAGTCAGATTATTAATTCAATGAATGTAAATTGAGGGAGGTGGATACTCAGTGAGACCTTGGTGTCCTCATGCATTAATCACTGAAAGTAAGCCTGCATGTACAGCAGGCAGTAAAGACAAATGGTATGGTGGCCTTTATAGAAGAGGATTTAAGTAAAGGGATATTTTGCTTCAATTGTATTGGGCACTGGTGAGGCCACACCTGGAGTATTCTGTGCAGTTTTAGTGTTCTTACCTGAGGAAGGATGTCCTTGCTATAAAGGGAGTCCAGTGAAGGTTTACCAAGCTGATTCTTGGGATGGCAGGTCTGACATATGAGGAGAGGTTAAGTCAGTTAGAACTTCATTCAGCGGTGCTTAGAAAAGTGAAGAGGAATCTCATCAAACTTACAAAATTCTAACAGAGTTGATACAGAAAGAATGCTGGGGGAGTCCAGAGCTTGGAATCATAGTTTGAGGATAAGGGGTAAACCTTTTAGAACTGAGATGAGGAGAAATTTCTTTGTTGAGGCCAAAACATTGTATGATTTCAAGAAGAAATTAGATACAGTTCTTGGGGCTAAAGGGATCAAGGAGTATGGGGGAAAGGGTGATCAAGGTATTCAATTTGATGATCTGCCATGATTAAAATGATGTTAAGTGTAAGAGGCTTATAGACAGCATAAACATCTTTTGGGTTGAATCATCTAATTAGGACTTTTCAGAAACTTAAGTAGAATGATTTTTCGATCAAACTTTAACTAGTGAAGGAATTATTTTGCAGATGCGCATTCATTGACATCTTACAGTTCTGAAATCAATGCATCAGGTTTTCTAAACGTTTTCTCCCTGCTAATATAGTATTTTTGACCTATGGTTTTGACCCCCATGGCTAATACTTCTGGAGTCTGTAACCAAAATGAGCTACCAATTACTTGCTATGGCAAAGAACCTGGTTGCTATCAGTGTTAGACAGGACGTTATTTAAGGTAAATGCTCATGGAGTTCATCCCTTCCAATGAAAGGTGAATACAAGATGATACATGTGGCTAAACAATCTTATAATGCTGCTCTACCAAAGTCACACAATAGTGTATTAGCTATAATGACATTTCTTTGCCATTTCACAGCATATTGCAAACAATAACAAACACTTAACTTCCACAATATTGTGTTAATTTGTTTCAATCTGAAACATTTTCCTGCCACCCGCCCCTTTCCTCTCCCAAAATAAACATGTTGTGTTTTTACCAGCAGTGATAGAGGATGCATAATGAGGTGCTGGGAGACAGATGATTCTTCCTGCTCAAGAGGATAATCTTCTAGTTCATCATGAGTGATTTATAAATGTCTTCCTTGTGGGGAGAGAAATCAGTGCTGCGTGGTGCATTTCTTGTATTTTTATATATTGAAAAAGGAAGTTTGAAACCCTCCAGGACAAAAGACCCCACTTAATTGGCACTTGATCCATTACCGACAGACAATGGCAACAGTATGTACCACCTACAAGATGCACTGCTGCAAATCACCATGGCTTCTTTGACAGCATGTTCCAAGCCCATGACCTCTACTGCCACGAAGGACCAAGGCAGCAATTGCATGGGAACACCACCACCTGCCTGCTCTCCTCCAAGCCAAATATTATCCTGACTTGGAATTATATCGTTCTTTCGCTGCTGCTGGATCAAAATTTGGATATCCCTTCCCAAGTACACTGGGGATGTGCCTACACCACACGGACTGCAATTGTTCAAGAAGGCAGCTCATCGCCACCTTCTCAAGGATAACTGAGATGAGAAATAAATGCTTGACTAACCAATGCTATCCGCATCAATGAATGAATGAAAAACATCATTTGAAATGATCAAAGGATTTGATAGAGAGAAACTATTCTGTTTGGTTAGAACAAGGGGGCAAGACCTTAAAATTAGAACTGGGTTAATCAGGTATGATATCAGGAAGCATTGATTCACAGAATATGTAGTGGAAATCTGGAATTCTCACACACACAGAGCTGTTGAAGTCAAGGGACAATTAAATATTCCAAAACTGAGGGCAAGAGATGTTTGTCAGGCAAGGGATATAAATGAAGGTGGGTAAATGGGATTGAGGTTTAGATTTGCATGACCTGATGAACGGTAGCACAGGCTCATGGAGCTTACTGTCCTATAGCTGATTCTGATGCTACGGTAGTTGAATCCTTCTTGTGCCAAATTATATATCTCCAGAGATGAGAGCAAGAGGCAGCCAACAGCCACATTTGCATCATGTGCTCTTTTTGGATGTGAATGTGTGGAAACAACAAAAATGATATTGCTGACCTGGGAAGAGATTGCCCTAAGACCAAGGGAGATGAAAAGTTCTAAACGTGATATTTATGATGAGAGTTATAAAATGCACAAAATGTATAGTGGAAATCTGGAACTTACTGCGAATAATGCATGCCTAAATCTTGTTTCTGTGTGTTCCATTATTGCACAATTTGATACTGCCTCATTGGGTAGCGTTGAGGTTGTGGGTTCGAGTCTCTCTCCAGAGATGTGAGTATACAGACAGGGTGCTGCAGGGATGAGATGTTAAGCAGAGATCCTGTCTGCCCCCACTCCCTCAGATGGATGTGAAAAAAGAGCAGGGGAGTCTTCCCTGGTCTCTTGACCGGTATTTATTCCTCAACCAATATCACAAAAAACAAATGGCAAGCATCAGATTCAACTTAATTCAAGATAGTGCCAGAGCATAGCGACTTCTTGCGAGCTGTGTCCAGCATACCTTCTGATTCAATCTTTTACTCTCATTCTAAATTCTTACATGCTTACATTTTGCACCCTCTCCATTCCTTCACAATGCACGATATGCTTTGTCTCTACACCGTGCAAGAAACAATACTTTTCACTGTATACAAATATATGTGACAATAAATCAAATCAGATTATGATAGATGTGATCTTGCTGTATGCAAATTGGTTACCAAGTTTCCTGCATTATAACAATGATAATACTTTAGAAATTCTTCATTGACTGAAAGGTATTTTGCATTGTCCTGATGTCATGCACTGGTATGTACTGAAAGAGCTCCATATTTTAGGCACAGTGTATAATGAGATGAGTAGGTAAAGGAGGGATTTGTACACAACAGCGATTTGTGGTATAGACAGCAGACAAGGGAGCGGTGCATCGCATCACTTAGTAATGGAATTTCTAGCTAGTAGTATTTTCATGCAAAATGAGAATTCATTTTTTTGCATTTTCTTGTTGCATGGCTTTCACTCTGCACATATTACACGTGTAGCATTGTTTAATACAGGTTTGCTGAAGATGACATCATTAAAGATTGCTGCAATTAAATATTCTGAACCAGCTTTGCATAAATTTGTCTAGGGTAACAGCAATACTCAAGGTGTGTGGGCTGGGAAGGTAAGAGCAGGTGTGTCTAAGTTTGGCCATTTTCCAAAATCTAGTCAAAACTTGTAAAGTTTAGCGAAACAAAATGGCAATTTAATAAAATTCTAAACTAACTAGTACATCTGTATGTAACAATATTGCCACGCAAGGAAGATGTGAACTGCAATACCTTGCATTTATACGGTTCTCTTAACAGAAAAGAAAATATTCACAGGCTCGTCACAAGTGTATTATCTGACATTAGGACAGGTGATTAAATACTTGATGAAGGAGATAGGTTTTCAGGGGCATTCAAAAGAAAGAGAGAGAGAGAAGCAGAGGTTTAGGGAGAAAATTCCAGAGCATCCATGGCAACTGAAAACACAGCCACCAGTGGCAGAGCAATTAAATTCAGGGGAGCACAAGGGGTCAGAATTAAAATAACCTACAGATCTCAAAATATCACTGGGCCACAGGAGATTAGAGGTAGGGAGAAGTGAAGCAATGGAGGGATTTGAAATTGAAGATGAGAATTTTACATATGAGATCAGCGGTGGTGGGTGGACAAAACTTGAGTTTGACCCCTCCATTTCACAAAGGGGGCAATTATAGATCACTTCAAAACCAACCAACAGCCTTTTACTAACGACATCAAACATTACAATGTTGGATTCTTCATCTTGTTTTCAATGTGCTCTTAAAAAGCATGGGATTCAGCAGCTCAAATACACAGAACAACTCAATGCTAAAAGATGATGCCATAGAGGGGCACTGCAGAAATTAGAAAGAATGGTGATTTGATGCAGAAAGTTCTTGAGGGATGAAAGTGTTGAAAGAGATTCAGTTTGTTGCGACTTGAATATTCATTACAGAGCCATAAGGTTTTGTGAGGATTTGACACAAGTGAGCAGTAAATTTGGGCAGGTTGAAGGGCAAGTCTTTCTTTGTGAGATGGAATCTTGGTTCATTTCCCTTGTGTCTGGAAATGGAGATGGGTTTAAGTAATTCATATTTGTATTTGTGCATATTGCTTCAAGTAAATTTTATTGTGTTTCTGTATTTGAAATGATTAATACTTTCAGGTCTCTTCAGATGCCTGAATTTTAATGAGGGTTTATAATATGAGAGCAAATGCAAGAGTTTAGAAAAACTGCACTGTTGTTTAGCCCCACCTGGAGAGCAAGAACTTTTGAGTTAGTTGCTAGGTAGTGCCAGGAGAAACTGGGAACTACAGAGAGCAGATTCCCAAAAAAAAATCCCAGACACCAGGAAACAGGATAAAAGAGAATTCCAGGAAGACAGTAAAGTCCAAAGGAAAATCATAGGCATTCGAACAGGGTCCTGTTCAGGGGATCTGAAATAAAAAGCAGAGAAAGTGTTCTGAATTACAGAGATAGCTGCAAGAACCAGTTTTAAAATAAAAACATTACATGCTGGATAAACTCAGCAGGTTTGGCAGCATCTGTAGAAGAGAGAAAAATAAAATTAATGTATTGAGTCCATATGGCCCTTATACCGAACTGAAGAAAAGTGGAAATGAAATGAATTACATAGTTGGAGAGACAGTGGAGGGTGTAGGGCTGAATGGAACCAGATTTAAAGTCAGTTAAGTGAGAAGCCTGATATCCGAGATAATGGAAAAGTTGGTGACACCTTAATGCATACAACCTGTGAAGCAGTGATGTCCTGTTGTCGTACCTGTGAGAGATTGCATGGAACTTTAAATCCATGTGGCATTCCAGGGCAGATGAATACAAAGGAGAGGTAAGAGAAGGCATTGTTTGGGAGAAGATTCCATGGCACATTCTTTGAGAGCAGAGATTGAAACCCCTTGTATGGAATTCAGAGTTCCAGTAAGACCAGTTGGTTCACAATGTGACAAATGTCTGGAGGAATTTGATGAGAAATCCACAAAAGTTGTATTGGATAGCACCTGCCCCTTGGTTTCAGTGTGGTCTGTCTGACTACAGTTCACCAATTAGAACATAGAACATTACAGTGCAGAACAGGGCCTTCGGCCTTCGATGTTGCGCCGACCAGTATAAAAAGCAATGACCATCCAAACTAAACCATTCCCTTCTCTTCCATAAACTTATCAACTAACCTCTTAAACGCCACCAAACTTGGCGCATCTACAACTGCCGCAGGCAGGGCATTCCACTCCCTAACCACCCTCTGGGTAAAGAACCTACCTCTGATATCCGTCCTATAACTATCACCCCTTAATTTAAAGCTGTGTCCCCTCGTGCTAGCTTTCTCCATCCTAGGAAAAAGGCTATCACTGTCCACCCTATCTAAACCTCTAATCATCTTATATGTTTCGATAAGGTCTCCTCTTAGCCGCCTCCTTTCTAACGAAAACAACCTCAAATCCCTCAGCCTCTCTTCATAAGACCTGCCCTCCATACCAGGCAACATCCTGGTAAACCTCCTCTGTACCCTCTCCAATGCCTCCACATCTTTCTTATAATGTGGGGGACCAGAACTGCACACAATACTCCAAGTGCGGCCGCACTAGAGTTTTGTACAGTTGCAACATGACGTTGTGGTTCCGAAATTCAATCCCCCTACCAATAAAAGCTAAGACTCCGTATGCCTTCTTAACAACCTTATCGACTTGACTGCTTACTTTCAGGGATCTATGCACAAATACACCAAGATCCCTCTGTTCATCAACACTATTAAGAATCCTACCATTAGCCCTATACTCTACACATTTATTATTCCTGCCAAAGTGCATTACCTCACACTTTTCCACATTAAACTCCATTTGCCACCTCTCGGCCCAGCTCTGCAACTTGTCCAAGTCTCTCTGCAAACTATAACACCCCTCTTCACTATCTACCACTCCACCGACTTTAGTGTCATCTGCAAATTTACTAATCCATCCTTCAATACCCTCATCCAGATCATTTATAAAAATTACAAACAGCAGGGGCCCCAAAACAGACCCCTGAGGTACACCACTTGTCACCGAACTCCACGATGAATATCTCCCATCAACCACCACCCTCTGTCTTCTATCTGCTAGCCAATTCCTAATCCAATTAGCTAAATCACCCTCTATCCCATACATCTGCATTTTCTGCAGAAGTCTTCCATGGGCCACCTTATCAAACGCCTTACTAAAGTCCATATATACCACATCAACCGCCTTACCCCCATCCACCTCTTTGGTCACTTTTTCAAAAAACTCAATAAGGTTAGTAAGGCACGACCTACCCTTCACAAAACCATGCTGACTATCCCCAATCAATTCATTTCTGTCTAAATAACTATAAATCCTATCCCTAATAATTCTCTCCAATACTTTGCCCACAACAGAAGTAAGACTCACTGGCCTATAATTCCCTGGAAGGTCTCTCTTCCCCTTCTTGAACAATGGGACCACATTCGCTATCCTCCAGTCTTCCGGAACCATACCCGTAACCAACGACGACCTGAAGATCAGAGCCAGAGGCTCTGCAATCGCCTCTCTTGCCTCCCAGAGAATCCTAGGGTAAATCCTGTCCAGCCCAGGGGACGTATCCAACTTCAAACCCTCCAGAATATCTAGCACATCCTCCCTATCTACTTCAATACTTTCCAGTTTGCAACCCTGTACCTCAGTGTTCTCCACAACTACATTTACATTGGTTTACTTACTCTGATCATTATGATATAAGATAGATTTTGTACCTTTTGTTACCTTTACAAATCTTCTAGAAGCAGGTAGGGATCTCAGATTGGTGTAAAGAGAGGTTGAAGGTAACTGTAAATACCCTCACCAGCTGGTCTGCCCCGGACACGTGTGCCCCGTTGGGTATCCCATCTGGGCCAATTGCTTTCCATGGTTTGACTTTTGAGAAAGTTGCTCTGAAGTTGGCAGTGGTGACCTCGGATTTGTGTTCATCTGAGGCTTCTGGAATGGAGGGCATGCTCTCCATCCCAGAAATCTCTTTGACTTCTTGCTCAAATCGGGCATAGAATGCGTTGAGCTCAGCAGGGAGTGGTGTATTGGAACTGGCAATTTTAAAAGTTAACGTTTATTTATTAGTCATAAGTAAAGCTTACATTAACACTGCAATGAAATTACTGTGAAATTCTCCGAGTCGTGTGGCACTTGTTCAGGTCAATGCACCTACCAGCACACCTTTCAGATTATGGGAGAAAACTGGAGTATCCGGAGGAAATCCATGCAGACATGGAGAGAACATGCAAACTCCACATGGAGCCAAAGCGGGAATTGAACCCGGGTCCCTGGCACTGCAAAGCTGTGCTAACCACTGTGTTACCGTGCCACCCTCATGCTACCATTACCTGCCTTCATTTTGTAGTGTCTGTTATGTCTTGCACATCTTGCCATAGTCAGCAGGAGTCTGTATGGCTAGCCTCGGATTCTACTTTGATTATTTACTGTCCTTTGGCATCTTTGATGCATCTCCATAGATCATACCTGACTTTCTCGTGTAGGTTAGAGTTGCCTGTCTTGAATGACTCAGACCTATACTTCAGCAGGCAGTGGATATCCCTGTTCATCCATGGTTTCGAGTTAGGAAACATGTGGATTTGCTTCTTTGGCACACAGTTTTCTGCACACATACCACTGAAATGGTGTACTTGTTCATGCTGGTCACAGAGTTTTAAAATACTGAGCAGTCTACTGACTCTAAACAGTCCTGTAGGAGATATCCGATTCCTCAGACCAATATTGCATGACTTTCTTTGACAGATGCAGGATTTAGTGCATTTTAAGGAATATAGCAAGGAAGATTATCCAATTCATAGAACCCTGTAGTGCAGAAGAAGGCCATTCAGCCCATCGAACCTGCACTGACCACAATCTCATCCAGTCCCTATCTCCATAACCCCATGATTTTATCGTAGCTGGTCCCCCAATATTAAGCATAATCAATCCACCTAACCCACACATCTTTGGACTATGGGAGAAAAACAGAACATCTGGAGGAAACCCACACAGACACAGGGAGAATGTGCAAACTCCACACAGCAACCCAAGCTGAGAATTGAACCTGGGTCCCTGGCACTGTTTTTGCTTGGAAGCCAGGAGCAAGAGTGCAGCCTTGTGGTGTGATTTACCAAAGTGTGGCGGGTGTTGGAGCTGTAGGCATTTTTGATATTTATGTAATAGTGGTCTCGGATGTTTGGGCATCTGGTGAAACAGGAGATGTGTTGGTTGTATCTTGGTAGAACCATCATCCCGGTACCGAAGAAAAGCCAGGCAGCATGCCTTATTGACTGTTGTCCAGTGACTTTGACATCCATTGTTATGAAGTGCTTCGAAAGGTTAGTCATGGCACAAATCAATTCCTGCCTCTTAGACTGCTTGGATCCACTACAGTTAGCCTAAGGTCCACTGCAGATGCCATCTTCCTGGCTCTTCACTCAACCCTGGAACACCTGGATAACAAAGGCACCTATGTCAGATTCCTATTTATAGTCTACAGTCTTTAACACCATTATTCCTTTGAGATTCATCTCCAAGCTTTGTGGCCTGGTGAATGTCTCCTCCTTCTGCAGCTGGATCCTAGACTGCAGTCAAGGATAGGCAACAACACCTCCTTAACAATCATCCTCAACACCAGTGCACCGCAAGACTATAACCTCAAAACTCCTTATACACCCTTTGATTGTATGGCCAAATTCTCTCCAACTCAATTTTCAAGTTTGCTGATGACACCACCGTTGTGGTTTGGATCTCAAACAGTAATGAGACAGAGTACAGGAAAGAGATAAGAGAATCTGGTGAACTGGTGTGATGATGATAGTCTGTCCCTCAATGTTAGCAAAACAAAGGAGATAGTCAGCTTCTGGAAGTGCAGTGGGGGGAGCATGCCCCTGTCTACATCAGTGGGGACAAAGTAGAAATGGTCGAGAGCTTCAAGTTTTTAGGTGTCCAGATAACCAACAACCTGTTCTGGTCCCTCCATGCAGATGTTATAGTTAGGAAAGCCCACCAACACCTCTGTTTTATCAGGAGACAAAATCTGACATGTCAATTATGACTCTCATCAACTTTCACAGATGCAGCATAGAAAACATTTTGTCTCATTGCACCATAGTTTGGTATGGCTCCTGTATTGTCCAAGACTGCAGTAAACTACAGAGGTCATGAGCGAAGCATAGTCTATTACTCAAACCAGCCTCCAATCTATTGACACTGTCTAGACTTCCTGCGGCCTTAGAAAAGCAGTCAGTCTAATCAAGGACCCCACACACCTCAGACATACTTTCTTCCATTTCTTTCATCAGGAAAGGCATTGCAGCACAGTGGTTAGCACTACTGCATCACAGCACCAGGAATCTCGGTTTGATTCCTGGCTTGGGTCACTGTCTCTGCAGAGTCTGCACATTCTCCCTGTGTCTACGTGAGTTTCCTTTGGGTGATCTGGTTTCCTTCCAAAGCCCAAAAGATGTGCTGGTTAGGTGCATTGGCCATGCTAAATTTTCCCTCGGTGCACTTGAATAGGCACCGGAGTGTAGCGACAAAGGGGATTTGACAGTAACTTCATTGCAGTGATAATGTAAGCTTACTTGTGAACTAATAAATAAACTTGAAATTTTTTTAAACAAAATTCTGACTCAAGAACAGCTTCTTTCCTGCTGCCATCAGACTTTTGAATGGACCTATCTTGCATTAAGTTGATCTTTCTCTACACCCTAGTTATGACTGCGACAGTACATTCTGCACTCTCTCCTTTCCAATGAATGGTATGTTTAGTCTGTATAGTGCGCAAGAAACAATACTTTTCCTTGCTTACTAACACATGTGACAATAATAATCAAAGCTGTATATATGTTAAGTTGCAGTTAGGGGAAAGGAGTATTGTATTATCATCTTTTTTGTTTAATGCATATTTTATGCTTTTGTTGACATTCATCCACATATCTAAACAGAAAATAAAAATTAAAATCTATCAAGCCAGGTTTCTTCCTGGGATCTGACTTGTCTGATAGTAACATCAGCTGGGATCGTAACACTGGTATATGCAAAATTGGTGAGGCAGCAGTGGTGAGTACTGCTGCCTCATAGTGCTAGGGACCTGGGTTTGATTCACGGTTCGGATCACTCTCTATGTGGAGTCTGCACATTCTCCCTATGTCTGCATGGGTTTACTCCAGATGCTCTGGTTTCCTCCCACAGTCCAAAGATGTGCAGGTTAGGTGG
Organism: Sphyrna mokarran; assembly: GCA_024679065.1. Lineage (NCBI taxonomy): Eukaryota > Metazoa > Chordata > Chondrichthyes > Carcharhiniformes > Carcharhinidae > Sphyrna > Sphyrna mokarran. The sequence goes on from JAGIQG010000011.1 coordinate 15,824,622, forward strand.
ATTGACCATGCTAAATTGTCCCTTAGTGTCAAGGGGGACTAGCGAAGGTAACTGCATGGGGTTATGGGGATAGGGCCTGGGTGGGATTGTGGCTGGTGCAGGCTCGATGAGCCAAATGGTCTCCTGCGCTGTAGGATTCTATGAATTGGATAACCCTACCTTGCTATATTCCTTAAAGTGCACTATCTTCTGCGTCAGTCCTCATGTCGCGCAGATAGTTTCATTTTCTACCAGGATTGGTGCACTGCTATCCTCTTGAGTACAGTCGTGCAGCTTTTTTTGCACCCCCCTCTTGCAGGCACACAGTCACTTAGCCACCTATCAGATCAGGAGTCAGGATACAACCTCTTACTGATTGACTCTGGTGCTTCCCTGTTGAGCTTTTTGACCTTGTCAATCCTGACCGTCACCTTGTCTTGCTATAGTACATGCACAAGAATGCTAGGAGTCTATGTAAATATTGATCACGAGCTGGGACCATGCATTGCTGAAGAAGCCCAGCTGAGCATAATGCAATTGTGCAGTGTAGTCAAAGCAACACAGTCCCAGCTGTTTTTGTCCTTGAATCACAAAATTGATCCATAACTTTACATTGTGAAGCTTGCATTGTGCAGGGATTTGTTGGATGAAATGTGAAAGCCATGGAGAATCAATTTGGATTTACTTTACAGTCCAAAAGAATAGTTCATCAACGCTATAAAACCTCATGATGGTTTTGCTATCTTGATTTCTCTGCTTGTTCGCCATTGCTTCTATGCATGTTTAAAACTGTCCAATGATTGTAATTCCCTTCCAATTTCAAAGCTGTTGAAAAGACAGCACGAAAATCTTACATTTATATAGTGCCTTTGAAGAGACCCCGAACGTTGTGCTTTGTGTCTGGGCCCAATATTTGTCTCTCAACCAAGATCTTGAAAAGCAAATTACTTAGTCATAATGACATTGCAGCTTGTGGGAGCTTGTTGTGTGCAAATTAATTGCCATGTTTCCAATATTATAACACTGACTATATTCCAGGACACTCCACTGGTTCAGGTGTGCGCTTGGGAGTGTCTGTGTGTATGTCATTTCTGGAATTCCATGTGGGCTCTCCTTGGAGCAATCCAGTCAGTCTCTGGTCCTTCAGTCTCTGCTTCTTAAAACCTACATCTTTGACCAATGTTTTTTAATTTATTAGTGTTGCAAGTAGGCTTACATTAACACTGCAAAGACATTATTGTCAAAATCCCCTAGTTGCCACACTCCGGTGCCTGTTCAGGTACACTGAGGGAGAATTTAGCATGGCCAATGCACCTGACCCGCACATCTTTCTTTATTGTGGGAGGAAACTGGAGCATCTGGATGAAACCCGTGCAGATTCCACACAAACAGTGACCCAAACCGGGAATTGAACTCGGATCCCTGGCACTAGGAGGCAGCAGTGCTAACTACACCATGTCCCCAGCTGCTATTTGTTTTTGTGGCATGATGTAAATTTTTGCCTCATTATGCTGCTGAAGCAAAATGTTTCAAATTTGTAAGTCTGTTCACATTCCTTCACATAAATTCTTTGTGGACTTGAGCTAGTGTCAGTAACATTCCAGTCCAATCTCTTACAGTGTCACAAAGAGTGAACAGATTAATCTACTGGGGAGCTGAGTTGGAATGCATTAAGTGTGAAGTATGCATTGTCATATCCTGAGTGGCAGGATGTAAGTTTGCTACACCAGTCTTTCACATGGTGAATTCCTTAGGAATTTGGGTGGGTCACTCGCATTCTCTCTGGCTGTCACTCCCTGACGGGCAATGGAAGAAAGGCAAACTTTTTTCTTTGTCATTCTTCCAATCCTGTTGACTGACTGTAAAGCAGATTCCTGCACATCTTTGGACTAAGCAGACCTTAGCATTCAGGCTGAAAAATGATCCATCTGTTAGTTGAATTACAAAAATCATTGAGGGCATCCTTGCATCTTGGGAGACAATTCACCCTGGATACTTTTCACTTAGGGATTGAACAATGTCTTGTGATGGTAAAGGGTGATTCATAAATAACTGTAAGAAGTCTCACACCACCAGGTTAAAGTCCAACAGGTTTATTTGGTAGCAAATGCTGCTAGCTTTCGGAGCGGTGCTCCTTCATCAGAAAAGTGGGGAGTTCTGATCACAAACAGGGCCTGCTTGTGTGAGAATTCTTACTGTGTTTACCCCGGTCCAACGCCGACATCTCCACATCATAAATGACTGGCAGACGAATAGTGTGGCCTACGATTGACTGATGATTTGCTGAAGCATTTTCCACCAGATGATTGCCTCTTTATCCTTTGCTTTGCCCAGGCATTTTCTGGCTGCCTGTCTCCAGGGATTCTAGTTAGCAGCAAGAACTTTTACATAGATCAATCTGATCCCGCTCAACTTGAGGTCTTGCTCACAGATGTCCTTTTATCATAGACATTGAGTCATACAGCACAGAAAAGACTCTTTGATCCATCAAGTCTGCACCAAAATTAACTACTACTAAAGGCTTGCTAATCCCATTTTCCTGCACTTGTCCCATATCCATGAATGTTATGATGTTTCAACTGCTAATCCAAATATTTTTTAAAGGTTGTAAGGTTTTTGATCTCCACTACCTTCCCAGACAGTGCATTCTAGATTCCCACCACCCTTTGAGTCAAAAGTCTTTTTCTCAAATACCCTCTGAATCTCCAGCCCCAGATATGCTTTTATACAGATGTCCTTGTATCACAGACATGGGCAAACCTGTATGTTTTGTGCCGATAGCAAACTTGCCAAGGAGCATCTTTTTAGGGATGTGGTCATCATCCATTCGCCTCTCTTGGCTCAGCTAATGGAGTCTGTAGTTACTCTAATGCAAATGTGTGGGTTTTTCAGTATAGAAGAATGTAAGAAATAGGAGCAAGAGTTGGCCATTCAGCCTTCGAGTTTTCTCCACCACTCAGTCAGTTCATGACTGATCTTCTGCAGTGTCATTTTTCTGCATGTCCCTCCCCGCATCCCTTGATGTTTTTAATATGTAGAAATCTATTGATCATTGTCGTGAGCACAGTCAATAACCAAACCTCCACAGCCCTCTGGGCGGAGATTTCCAGAGATTCACTACTCTTGAATGAAGAAATTCTTCCTCACCTCCATCCTAAATCACCCACCCCTTATTCTGAGATTGTGTCTCTGGTTCTAGGGCCACATTCTTTGCAAGAATTTTCCATGTTTGAATGGGATCTCATCATTTCTAAACTCATACTTCTAAACTCTTTTAGATTTATATCAGTGACGGCATGGTGAATTCTTTCTAGAGAGTAAAAGAGAGCATGTGCAAACAGAAACCTATACTGATGCTTCATTCCTTTGTAAACAGTCCCTTGGAATTGAGGATAACTTCTTCCACTCCAGTTTGTTGGGGTTCTGAAACGGCTGGTAAATTCAATGAGCAACCTGTGGATTGTGCTGCTTGGAGGGTTGAGGGTTTATGCACTTTGCCCAATGCCTCAACTTTTGTGCATGCTGGTGTATTTTCATATTAGGCCTCTGTGTTGCGAGAAGATGCCTGATATTCATCTTAGGCAACAGAAGTAGAAATGGTGGAAACTATTCACTCGCTTCCCTTGGCTTACATAAGTTGTCCATGCTAGTATAAAGGAGAGTGCTTGAGAACACAATAAAAACAGAAAATGCTGGAAGAATTCAGCATATCTAGCACATTCTGTGCAGAGTGTGATATTAGTATACCTTTAAGAATTTTTTTTTAATCATGTACTCTGCAGTTGGAAGCAGACCTTTTCAGGTTTTTTTGCATTGTTGCCAAGCTGTCTGCTAGAAGTCTTTTTATTGCTATTTCAATGGCTTAAATGTGGTTTGTTTATTTTTACTCTGGGATTTTTTATGACTTTGCATTGTGAGAGGATATATTGGTTGACAAGTCAGATGGTTCTTCCGCAGGAAAATAATCTAAGGACTCATTTTCAGTTTTCGTTTAGAGAAGGGTGGACATCAAGCTGGAAAAAAGTGCTTTTCTCCCTGTTTTTTTGTTTGCAAATTCTGCAATTAGCTGCAAGTAAGGTTCCTTGTCTTTATGTAGTAAAAAATCTTGTTGGCAGTTGGCTTGCCTAGAGTGTGTTTCTCTCGCTGGTGTTTTGGGGAGCTGTTCTGACTCCATGCCTGTCTGTGTGTACATCAAGAGAGCTGCAGTATTCAATCAAAGGACTTAAGTCCATCTCATGAGAGCATTTGTAGTTTCTGTGATAAACCTGTGGAAAGGGTTTTGTTTATGGGATGGTTGTTTGATTGGGACATTCCCTATATTCATTAAAGGTTATACAGTATCATAGTTATTTTAATTGTTTATAACTGGTAACAGTTAGTGCTAATTTTCTTTTGAAACATGTTAACTGTATTCTTAAATAAATTTTTGTTTGATAAGAGCTTCCTAGTGTGTTAGTTGAATCACACCTGAAGTGAAATATCTCATGCTCACAAAGATTGGTGGTGTTGTGGATAGTTTGGAGAGATGTCAGAAGTTGCAGCATGACATAGATATGATGCAAGGCTGGGCAGAGAAGTGGTAGATGGACTTGAACCCTGATAAATGTGTAGTGGTCCATTTTGGCAGGTCAAATATCAAGGGTAAGATTCTTAGCAGTGTAGAGGATCAGACGGACCTTGGGATCCAGGTCTATAGAACTCTTAAATAAGCCTCACAGATAGAGGATGTGTGGTTAAGAAGGTGTATGGCGTACTGGCCTTCATCAATCGAGGGATTGAGTTTAGGAATCAGGAAATAATGCTGCAGCTTTATAAGACCCTAATCAGGCTCCTCTTGGAGTACTGTGCTCAGTTCTGGTTACCTCATTATAGGAGGGATGTGGAAGCTATTGAAGGGTGCAGAGAAGATTTACAAGGATGTTGCCTGATTGAGTGGCATGCCTTCTGAGGATAGGTTGAGGGAGCTCAGTCTTTTCTCCTTGGAGAGAGACAAAGAATGAGAGCTGACCTGATAGAAGTGTATAAGATATTGAGAGGTATAGATTGGGTGGATTCTCAGAGGCTTTTTCCCAGGCTGGAATGGTTACTATGAGAGGACACAGGTTTAAGGTGCTGGGGAATAGGTACAGGGGAGATATCAGGAGGAAATTTTTCACTCAAAGGGTGATGGGTGAGTGGAATTGGCTACCATGGGTGCTGGTGGAGGCAAATTCGATAGGGTCTTTTAAGAGACTTCTGGATGAATACATGGGATTTAATAAGATTGAGGGTTATAGGTAAGCCTAGTAGGTAGGGATGTCATGTGGGCCAAAGGGCCTGTTTGTGTTGTACTTTTCTATGTTCTATGTTCACCTTAACCAAATCCAAATGTCAAAATTTATGATCCAGGCAGACTTCATGGAACATTTTAGAGTGTCTGATCTGAATTGTGATAACAAAGAAATAGAGTTAATGTTTTGAATCTGTATGCCTCTTCAGAGCAGAGAACGCAAGCCTGATTCACATTGAGCTTTGCATTTTGCATATGTTTGTTGTGAAAACAAATATACCTTTAAGAAATTTTTTTTAGTCATGTACTCTGCAGTTGGAAGCAGACCTTTTCAGTTTTCTTTCATTGTTGCCAGGCTATCTGCTAGAAATGTTTTTATTGCTATTTTAATGGCTTAAATGGGGCTCTCTTTATTTTTACTCTGGGATCTTTTATGACCTTTTATTGTGAGAGGGAATATGGGTTGACAAGTGAAAGTCAGTTCGTTCTTCCGCAGGAAAAAAGTAATAATCGTGCCAATTTGTAGACTCAAGGGCATTCTGTTAAGTTACCACTTGTCACAAATGGCACTGAGAATCACAGTAAAGTTTTACAAACCAATTTTAAATCCAACCAATTTATTTGATAGTAAATTCGCAAGCTTTCGACTTTATAGCCTTCGTCAGGCAAATGCAGTGTTCTGGTCTGCAATAGCACTCATATCCACACAGACAGTTACAGATTGCTGATTAGAATGCGAATCCTTACATCTAACCTGCTATTCAAGTGTTAAAGTGGCTAACAATGTGTGTGAAGGGAATCCTGAGCATTGGTTAGAGAATTGTGTATTTTCTCCAGACAGCACAGTAAGTGAGGTTTTTTGCTAACCCAGGCGAGTTACGGGGGTTACAGATAGTGTGTCATGAAGCCAAGATCCCTATTGATCCCTGAGAATCACAACAGTGAAATAATGGTTGAATCTTGTACTCCACAAAACCAGAATAGAGTGCTGAATATTATTCTGAGCTTCTTTTAAAAGGCAAGCTTGCTAAGTGTGATGTTGTAATGGTTGTAAATAAACTAAAACTTATCCTCATAAACTCTGTAGGTCTCACCAAGATCTGTAGGTATTGCATTTTGTGTGACTGGAGAAGCTTTTGCGAGGGTCAAGACCTCCATTTCAACAGTGTCATTTTAAGCAGTGTATGATTTGAGAGCAGCCAGTCAGCATGCAATGTTAGAATAAAGGCTGTTATTGGAACTGTCAGAATAAGTGTTACAGATTTGTGCTGCAGTCAATGCATTAATTCCCATCCTTGCTATTTTTCAATCTGGACCTCTCCGTAGTGCTGTCGCTGCGGGTATTTTAATTAGAACAGAACCATATGTCACACACCTTCTACCACCCTAAAATATTATGCCTACGAAATTGCAAAGCAGCAAGGCATTTGATGTCTTCTCAACTTGTTAGCAGCTGGAATTCGTTTGGGGGGGGGGCGGGGGGGGGGCGGCGGCGTACATTTCTTTGGTCAGGTTAAATTGTACTAATTAAAGTTTGTATTTTTCAATCATGCTGCATAGAATCTGCAACAGCAACAGCTTGCATTTATATAGTACCTTGAGGTCACAAAATGTCCCAAGGTGCTGCACAGAATTTAATACTGAGCTACATAGGTTGAGGTTGTTGTCCTGGGAACAAAGAAAATTGACGAGTGTTTTCAGAGATGCAAGGATTGATCAGGGACAGTCAGCATGGCTTTTTGAGTGAGAAATCATGTCTCACAAATTTGAGTTTTTTGAAGGAGTAACCAAGGAAGTAAATGAGGGCAATGCAGTTGATGTTGTCTACATGGACTTTAGCAACCGCATGGTAGGTTGTTGCATAAAGTTAAATCTCATGGGATCGAAGTTGAGGCAGCTAAATGGATACAAAATTGGTTTGATGACAGAAGCCAGAGGGTGGTTGTAGATAGTTGTTTTCAAACTGGAGACCTTTGACCAGCAGTGTGCCTCAGGGATCAGTACTGGATCCACTGTTATTTGTCATTTATATTAATCAGTTGGATGAGAATATAGGAGGCATAGTTTGTAAGTTTGCAGATGACACCAAGATTGGTGGCATAGTGGACGGTGAAAAAGTAACAGGATTTTGACCAGTTGGGTTGATGAATGGCAGATGGAGTTTAATTCAGATAAATATGAACTGATGCATTTTGGTACATAGAATCAGGGAGGACTTACTCAGTTAATGGTAGGATGTTGGGAAGAGTTTCAGAATAAAGAGGTTTAGGGCTACAGGTTCATAGCTCCTTGAAAGTGGAGTCACAGGTGGACAGAGCGGTGAAGAAGGCATTCAGTATGCTTGGTTTCATTGGTCAGAACATTGAACACAGGAGTTGGGACTGTTGAAGTTGTACAAGACATTGGTAAGGCCACACTTGGAATTCTGTGTACAGTTCTGGTCACCCTATTATAGAAAGAATATTATTAAACTAGAAAGAGTGCAGTAGAGATTTACTAAGATGCTACCAGGACTTGATGGTTTGAGTTATAAGGAGAGGCTGCATAGACTGGGACTTCTTTCTCTGGAGCGTAGAAGGATGAGGGGTCATTTAAAGAGGTCTATAAAATAATGAGTGACACCAATCAGCTAGATAGTCAATACTTTTTCCCAAAAGTAAGGAGAGTCTAAAACTAGAGCATAGATTTAAGATGAGAGGTAAGAGATACAAAAGGGTCCAGAGGGCCAATTGTTTCAAACAGAGGGTGGTGAGCCTCTGGAACAAGCTACCAGAGGCAGAAATAGAAGCAGGTACAGTTTTGTCTTTTAAAAAGTGTTTAGATAGCTACATGGATAAGATAGTATAGAGGAATATGGGCCAAATTGGGATTGGTTTAGGGATTTAAAAAAAAGGGTGGAGTGGATAAGTTGGGCCAAAGGCCTGTTTCCATGCTGTAAAACTCTATAATTGAGGTGCACAAAATTATGAGGGGAAGAGATAAGAATGGACAGGATAAAATTATTTCCCATGGTGAAGAATTCTAGATGTAAAGATGCCGGCGTTGGATTGGAGTGGTAAGAACTCAGTAAGAATTTAGCAACACCAATTATTAATCCAACCGATTTATTTGATAGTAAAAAAGCGAGCTTTCAACACTCCCGTGTCTTCATCAGGCAAGTGCAGAACACTGCACTTGCCTGATGAAGACACGGGAGTGTTGAAAGCTCGCTTTTTTACTATCAAATAAATCGGTTGGATTAATAATTGGTGTTGCTAAATTCTTACTGAAGAATTCTAGAACCAGGGAACATAGATTCAAAGTAAATGGCAGTTGAGAGGACATGAGGAAGAACTTTTTTACATAGAGGATGGTAGGGTGTCTGGAATTCGCTGTGCAAGTTGGTAGCGAAGGCAGAAATCCAAAACTCTTTTTAAAAAGTACCCAGATCTGCATCTTAAGTGCTGTAAGCTACAGGGCTGTGAGCCGGGCACAGGAAGGTGGGATTAGAAAGGGCATCTGGGTGTCCTTGGGGTCATGATGCGGAGATGCAGATTTTGGACTGGGGTAAACATAATAAGAAGTTTCATGAAACCAGTCCAACTGGTTTATTTGTAGCAAATGCCACTAGCTTTCAGGCCCACCTGATGAAGGAACAGCCAGTTCCGAAAGCTAGTGGTGTTTGCTACAAATAAACCTGTTGGACTTTAACCTGGTGTTGTGAGATTTCTTACTGTCCTTGGGGCGGTGGGGACAAGATGGGTTAATGGCTTCTTTCTAACAGTAACTTTTCTATGGTTCCACAGTTCTGTAAGGTAACAGGGTATATGAGCCAAAGCTTGGTCAAAGAGGCAGGCTTTAAGAATCGCCTTGAAAGAAGATTAGAAAAATGCAAATGCTTTTTAGGATTAGAGAAATGCAAATGGTTTTTAGGAAGGGAGTTCCAAAATTTATGGCTTAAGAAAGAAGCTAGAGGATGCACAAGAGGCCATGCATGGGGCTGGAGCTGGATACAGAGATGGAGAGGGAGAGGCCAAGGAAAATTTCAACATGATAAAAATGTTGAGGTTGCAGGGAGGCCAAAGTATTGTGTACAGAGTTGCCATCTTTGATTAGATGTATTCCTGTAGGTTTCATCACATGACTACAAGTCACTATACCCCACACTTCTGTTATTGGTTGCCTGTCATGTTCATCTTTGCATGTCAATTGGAAAGCAAACAGACTCCCTTTTAACAGATTGGATAATCCTTCACCATCAGTGAAGCAGGACTTTTCCCATTTCCAAAATGTTTAGAAACAACAAACAAACAAAAGTATTCAAAGAAAATGAAAAAAATACAGGAAACATTACATTCTGTAGAACATACAGCACAATAAGCGGTCATTTGGTGCAACTGGTCTATGCCACTATTTATAGGCCCTAAAAACCTACTCCCACTCTAATTATCTCATTCCACCTTGAACCATATTTGTATATTCCTTTCTCACTTATGCATATCCAAGATCTCCACTTCAATCACTCCATGCTGTAGTGAATTCTACATTCTCTTTCAAGAAATCCTTTAAGCATTTTACTTGATCTTCTGAGGTCTACCTTAAATTTATGCTCTCTTATTCTGGACTTGCCTCACTTGGGTCCGTTTTATAAGCAGAATGAATATTTAACATGGATAATATCCATTTGTCGTATGGAAGCGAGATCTGCCCATAGTAGTCCAAATGTATTCCAACGAAGTCTCTGTATAAATTTAACATTACAGACATACTTTTATCTTATTACCCTAGAAAGACACCTTTGCACTTTTCATGGCCTTTTCTTGACAATGTATGTATATTGATTCCTAGACCTTTATGTTGCTCTATGCCATTTAGCTTCTTGCCTTCCAAACAGTAAGTGGCCTTTGCTCTTGTTACCAAAATGAAACATCTCACGCTTCGCAACACTGTATTTGATTTACTGTTAATGAATCAATGCAGAAAATTTCGTAGAATCATAGAGTCCCTACAATGCATAAGAAAGCCTTTTGGCCTGTTGAATCTGCGCCAGCTATCTGACAGAGTATCATATGCAGGTCCTTTCCCCCATTCAATCCCCATAACCCCACACATTTACCATGGCTAATTTATCTAGCCTAGACATCGTGGGACACTGAGGAGCCAATCCACCTAACGTGCTCATCTTTGGACTGTGGAAGGCAACCAGGGGACCCTGAGGAAACCCAAACAGACACGGGAGAATGTGCAAATTCCATACAGTCATCCAAGGGTGGAACCTCGGTCCCTGGCCATGTGAGGTAGCAATGCTAACTACTGTGCCACCATGTTGCCCCACATATTTCTTTACATAAATATGACAACAACTGAAATAGTCTGCCAGTAAGTGTTATGGATATCAAGAAATCTAACTTAAGAAACAGCAAGACGTCATAATGATAAGGTGGCTCTGGCTGGTATTTGGGAAGGGTTTGATAAAATAACTTCCCCCTTTTGTAGACTGTGTGTTGGCCCATGCACTGCTGTTCATGAACATTGGGTGCGTGGGGCGATGTAAACACATCATTCATCTTTTCTTGCTTCATTTTTTTCTGTGTGTCATTTAGTGGCAGTGAACAAGATGCAGTCCTGCGAGTGAGGAGGAGGTAAAATATGATTTCAGCTCCAGGCTTCCCACAAATATATAGAGTACTTATTAGCAGTTATGGTTTGCTGTTTGGTGTCACCTCTTTAAAAAAAATCGAGTGGGAAAAACACAAAAATAATTTAAAAAGTTAATGAAATGTTGGTCTTCATTGAAGGCCCATTCCATCCCATTACTAAGGGGTAGAAATTCTGCTAGTTGAACACCATTTAGAATACTATTCAGTTCTGGGTACCAACTTCAAAAAAGTGATATTGGCCTTCTGGGAGATTCACCAAAATGGTTTAAGTTGCAAAGGCAGATTCCACCAAGTTGTAGAAGATTAAGAATTGATCTAATTGAGGTGCCTAATATGATTAAAAGATTTGGGAGGGGAGATGAAGAGAAATTATATTTAGAGTAGAGCAAGATGGTTGGGAAGATCCAGAACAAGTGATGCTTCAAGATGAGGATGTTAAGCGCTATGGAATCAGGGCAGATTGATGAAGTTTCAATACAAATCAGCTGCTAACAAAGACATACTCGAGTTGGTGAAGTCAAAACTAAGATACGAACCAGCCTTACTGAGAGAGTTTCTTGACTTTGTTCAGTATCAAATCTCCTCACTTGTAAGACTATAATAGCAGGAGCAGAAGAGGTCTGTTCAGCTCATTCAGTCTGCTCTGCCATTCGATGAGATCATGACTGATCTGATGTAATTCTCAACTCCACTTTCCCACCTTATCCCCATAACTGATTAAAAAACTGTCTGCCTTAGCTTTGAATGTGATTAATGACCCAGCCTCTACAGCCTTCTGTGGTAAAGAATTCCACAGATTTGCTACTCTCTCAGAGAAGAAATTTCTCCTTATCTCTCTTAAATGAGCAACCCTTTACTCTGAGATCATGCCTTCTGATCCTAGATTCTCCCATAAGGGGAAACATCTACTATGTCAAACCCCGAGAATCCTATCTGTCTTAGTAAGGTTGCCTCTATTCTTCTAAACTCCAGTGAGTGCAGGCCCAACCTACTCAACCTCTCCCCATAAGAAAATCCCTCCATACCAAGGGTCAAGTAAACAAACCTTCTCCAGACTCCCTTTAATGTTAGTATATCTCCCCTAAATAAGGGGACCAAAACTGTTTGCAGTTTTCTAGATGTGGTCTAACTAGTTAGTGCCTTGTATAGTTTCAGCAAGACTTCCCTATTTTTATACTCCATTCCCTTTGAAATAAAAGCCAACATTCCATTTGCCTTGCCAATTAGCTGCTGAACTTGCATGCTAGTGGATCCTCACTACCATGAGGTGTAGGAGTACATAGAATACTTGTTAGCGGCTATGGTTTGCTGTTTGATGTCACCTCTTTAAAAAAAAAAGAAATGTAATAGACAGACACAAAAATAATTTAAAAAGTTGATGAAATGTTGGCCTTCATCTAAAAGTTGATGAAATGTTGGTTGCATTGCTAAGGGATGGAAATTCTACAAAGCTCTCGTTGAACACCACTTAGAATACTATTTAGTTTTAGAACATAGAACATAGAACAATACAGCACAGAACAGGCCCTTTGGCCTTCGATGTTGTGCCGACCAAAATAAAAAGCAATGCCCCTCCAAACTAAACCATTCCCTCCTCTTCCATATAATTATCAATTAATCTCTTAAACGCCACCAAACTTGGCGCATCTACAACAGCTGCAGGCAGGGCATTCCACTCCCTAATCACTCTTTGAGTAAAGAACCTACCTCTGATATCCGTCCTATAACTCATACCCCTTAATTGAAAGCTGTGTCCCCTCGTGCTAGCTTTCTCCATCCTAGGAAAAAGGCTATCACTGTCCACCCTATCTAAACCTCTAATCATCTTATATGCTTCAATAAGATCCCCTATTAGCCGCCTCCTTTCTAACGAAAACAACCTCAAATCCTTCAACCTCTCTTCATAGGACCTGCCCTCCATACCAGGCAACATCCGGGTAAACCTCCTCTGTACCCTCTCCAATGCCTCCACATCTTTCTTATAATGTGGCGACCAGAACTGCACACAATACTCCAAGTGCGGCCGCGCTAGAGTTTTGTACAGTTGCAACATGATGCTGCGGCTCCTAAATTCAATCCCCCTACCAATAAAAGCTAAGACTCCATATGCCTTCTTAACAACTTTATCCACTTGACTGCCTACTTTTAGGGATCTATTGACACATACACCAAGATCCTTCTGTTCCTCAACACTATTAAGAGCCCTACCATTAGACCTATACTCTACACATTTATTGTTCCTGCCAAAGTGCATTACCTCACACTTTTCCACATTAAACTCCATTTGCCACCTCTCGGCCCAGCTCTGCAACTTGTCCAAGTCACTCTGTAAACTAAAACACCCCTCTTCACTATCTAAAATACCAACGTCAAAAAAGAGGTATTGGCCTTGAAGGGAAATTCACTAGAATGATACTAAAACTCAAAGGACACCCAAATCTTTCTGTGCTGCAGCTTTCTGCAGTCTTTCTTTATTTAAATAATGTTCAGCTCCATTAGTCTTCCTACCAATGTGCAGAGCTTCATATTTCTCACATTATTTTCCATCTGCCACATTTTTGGCCACTCAGCTAATCTCTCTATATCCTCTGTAAAGTCTTTGTGTTGTCCTCACCACTAACCTTCCCAACTACTTCTAGATAATCTGCAAACTTGATAATAGTACATTCACATCCCTTGTCCAAGTCATTAATATATTATAAAATATTGTGGCCTGATCCCTGTGGCACTCCACTTGTTTAAGGTTGCTTTCCTGAAAATTATCCTCTTATCCCAACTGTATATTTCTATCTAATTGGAGTTAGCTAATCCTCAACCTGTGCAATAATTTACCCCCAACACCATGGGCTCTATCTTATTAAGTAGCTTTTGTGGAATACCTTCATCAAGCTCAATGTCTCATCTGTCCCCTATTTATATGTTTAAATATCATCTGTTTCCCTTAACAATATAGTTAATGTTAACAAACTTTACCAATCTAATTAATAAGACAGTGACATCAGCCATGATCTAATTGAATGGTATAACAGTCTGGAAAGGCTGAATGGCCTCCCCCTCCTGTGTTTTTATCAATAGTTCCTGATAATTTAAGATGTTGTCTGAAGCTCCTAAAGACCTTGCAGTCGTAATTCCTGTTAACTGACAATTCTTTTCTCTTCAACGATATGTAAAATTGAACGAAGATCACTAAAAGAAACATTTTAAAGATGGAATTTCTTAAAATTTATTCCATTATCCAGTTCTGATGTCGGATCAACCTAAACTTCAAATCTGTATCTTTAAACGAAAACAGCATCCTATATTAGTTAACAGCTTCACATCATGAAGTGCTTCACACGCATGTTATAAAACAAGACTAGACATCAGTTTTATGAAAATATTAGGACAGAAGCCAAAACAGTTACTCAAAACAAGTTGTTTTCTGAGCATCTTCAAGGAGAATGCTGCCCAACCTGCTGAGTATTCCAATCTTTCATTCATAGGAAAGATAACCCAGTAGTTTATTTCCAAGTGTGCGATCCTTCTTTTCCATTATTGGTCAGATTAATTTCTGGAAGCACCATCATTCCTGTAACAGGCCATATTTTGGGTGCATGATTCACAGCTGAGAAATTGTCACCCATTTTACCTTTTGACCTTGTCTTCAATGCTGTGGAACAAGTTCTGCATAGTCATTCATATCTATTTATAGTTCATTTACTTCAGTGCATTTCACAAGCAGTTATTATGTGCACTTAAGGAAATATCTTGCATGTTTGCAGTGTTTCAAACTTTAGCACATGGATATTAACAATTGGCATTTCCTACAACTTCAGTCGTATGATACTATACATGGACTGTAAACTTAACTAAGCAATTGAAATATCAATTCAAGAGGCTTGAGGAACATAAATGGTAAATAGCAATTGCTGCAATACTTTGGCGAAAGGTTTGTTACTGGCTATATGTTTTGGTTGATACGGAAGGTTTTTTTCACCAAGTGCAGGTCACAATTATAGATGTCAACTAAATTGACTAAAAAAGCTGCATTTGATCGTGATCCAGCTGACAGCATAAACCGGAGAACATTTCTGATTTTTATTGAGAGAACAGTGACTGCTTTAAACTTACTGCAGCACAGTTGTTATTCGTTATCAGTCCTGTCACTTTAAGATGATTATTAACACTTTCATCTTGCCTTAAGGAGAAAAGCTAATTCAGCCCTTTAGAGGCCTGTCTACAATGAGGGACAGTTGAGACAACAGTGACCAGGCTCAGAGAGAGTATGATGTAAAGGTACCAGAATTTTTAGAAGTATGGAAAAGACACTTGACCCAAACAGGCCTGTGATTTTCCGATTGACACCAGCTCATCTGCTTGCAATATTCCTCTCTCATTTCACTAGAAACATGCTAGTTGTGATTCTCTTCAGTGGTCATTCCCTGTAACTTTATCCATAACTCTCTTTTCCTTTAACAAAAATGTCATTTGTTTTTAGTCATTTACCTTCTAAGCACTTGCATTCAGCTTATGCTTCCAAGATATTGAACTTATTGTCATTGAAAATGTCTGTGTCATTGCTTGGCTTGTCAATTCCCCTCATTAAACATTAATCTGTGTTGCACTAAGGTCTTTACCTCAATTATCCTTAAATTTTCGTTATGTGTTAAATTCTTATTGACCAGATTGATCAGTTAATCATACCTTTCTATCTCGAGGGTAATAATATTTTTCCTGTAAGTCAAGAAAGGAGGAACAGGTCACTTAGAAAAGGCCTGTGATTAGAACATAGAACATTACAGCGCAGAACAGGCCCTTCGGCCTTCAATGTTGCGCCGACCAATTATGAAAAAAGCAATGACCCTCCAAACTAAACCATTCCCTTCTCCTCCATAAACTTATCAACTAACCTCTTAAACGCCACCAAACTTGGCGCATCTACAACTGCTGCAGGCAGGGCATTCCACTCCCTAACCACCATTTGGGTAAAGAACCTACCTCTGATATCCGTCCTATAACTATCACCCCTGAATTTAAAGCTGTGTCCCCTCGTGCTAGCTTTCTCCATCCTAGGAAAAAGGCTATCACTGTCCACCCTATCTAAACCTCTAATCATCTTATATGTTTCGATAAGTCTCCTCTTAGCCGCCTCCTTTCTAACGAAAACAACCTCAAATCCCTCAGCCTCTCTTCATAAGACCTGCCCTCCATACCAGGCAACATCCTGGTAAACCTCCTCTGTAACCTCTCCAATGCCTCCACATCTTTCTTATAATGTGGGGACCAGAACTGCACACAATACTCCAAGTGCGGCCGCACTAGAGTTTTGTACAGTTTGCAACATGACGTTGCGGCTCCGAAATTCAATCCCCCTACCAATAAAAGCTAAGACTCTGTACGCCTTCTTAACAACCTTATCGACTTGATTGCCAACTTTCAGGGATCTATGCACATATACACCAAGATCCCTCTGTTCTTCAACACTATTAAGAGTCCTACCATTAGCCCTATACTCTACACATTTGTTATTCCTGCCAAAGTGAATTACCTCACACTTTTCCGCATTAAACTCCATTTGCCGCCTCTCGGCCCAGCTCTGCAACTTGTCCAAGTCTCTCTGCAAACTATAACACCCCTCTTCACTATCTACCACTCCTCCGACTTTGGTGTCATCTGAAAATTTACTAATCCATCCTTCAATACCCTCATCCAGATCATTTATAAAAATTACAAACAGCAGGTGCCCCAAAACAGACCCCTGAGGTACACCACTTGTAACCGAACTCCACGATGAATATCTCCCATCAACCACCACCCTCTGTCTTCTATCTGCTAGCCAATTCCTAATCCAATTAGCTAAATCACCCTCAATCCCCTACATCTGCATTTTCTGCAGAAGCCTTCCATGGGCCACCTTATCGAACGCCTTACTAAAGTCCATATATACCACATCAACTGCCTTACCCCCATCCACCTCTTTGGTCACTTTTTCAAAAAACTCAATAATGTTAGTAAGGCACGACCTACCTTCACAAAACCATGCTGACTATCCCCAATCAATTCATTTCTCTCTAAATAACTATAAATCCTATCCCTAATAATTCTCTCCAATACCTTACCCACAACAGAAGTAAGACTCACTGGCCTATAATTCCCTGGAAGGTCTCTCTTCCCCTTCTTGAACAATGGGGCCACATTCGCTATCCTCCAGTCCTCCGGAACCACACCCGTAACCAACGACGACCTGAAGATCAGAGCCAGAGGCTCTGCAATCTCCTCTCTTGCCTCCCAGAGAATCCTAGGGTAAATCCCGTCCGGCCCAGGGGACTTATCCAACTTCAAACCCTCGAGAATATCTAGCACATCCTCCCTATCTACTTCCATACTTTCCAGTTTGCAACCCTGTACCTCAGTGTTCTCCATAACTACATTTACATCACCCTGCGTGAATACCGAAGAGAAATATTTATTTAGTGCCTCTCCAATCTCTTCAGGCTCCACGCACAACTTCCCACTGCTGTCTATGACTGGCCCTAATCTTGCCCTAACCAATCTTCTATTCTTAACATATCTAAAGAAAGCTTTAGGATTCTCCTTAATCCTATCAGCCAAAGTCTTCTCGTGTCCTCTCTTAGCTCTCCTCAATTCACTCTTTAGCTCCCTCCTGGCTAATCTATAGCTATCCATTGCACTAACCGAGCCTTCAAGCCTCATCCTGACATAAGCCTCCTTTTTCCTTTTAACCAGCGAATCAACTTTTTTCGTACACCAAGGTTCTCTTACTCGACCATTTCCTCCTTGCCTGACAGGGACATACTTATCAAGGACTCGCAGCAGCTGCTCCTTGAATAAGCTCCACATTCCAGATGTTCCCAGTCCCTGTAGTTTCCTAGTCCAATCTATGCACCCTAATTCTCTCCTGATGGCCTCATAATTACCCTTCCCCCAGCCATAACTACTGCCCCCAGCTTCATGCCTATCCTTATCCATTCACTAAGGTGAATGTAACTGAATTGTGGTCACTATCACCAAAATGTTCACTAACTTCCAAGCCTAACACCTGGTCTGGCTCATTGCCCAGCACCAAATCCAATGTAGCCTCACATCTAGTTGGCCTATCTACATACTGAGTCAAAAAACCTTCCTGCACACTTTGTACAAAAACTGACCCTCTAACGAGCTAGAGCTATAGCTATTCCAATCAATATTAGTAAAGTTAAAGTCCCCCATAACAATTACCCTATTACTTTCACTCCTGTCCAGGATCGACTTTGCAATCCTTTCCTCTACCTGTCTAGAACTTTTAGGAGGTCTATAGAAGACTCCCAACAGGGTGACCTCTCCTCTCCTGTTTCTAATCTCAGCCCAGACTACCTCAACAGACCAGTCCTCATCAAACTTCTGGGCACATGATTCTATAAAAGAGGAATCGTGTTTGACGAATTGGGTTTGAAGTTATTAGGATTTAACTAGCGAGGTAGATAAAAGAGAAACCAATGGGTGTTATATAGTTGGATTTTTAGAAGTCATTAATAAGGTGCCACATGCAATGTTGCTGCATGAGATAAGAACTCTTGGGAATGGGGATAATGTATTAGCATAGATAATTGGTTAAAGGATAGAAACTAGAGAGTAGGAATAAACGAGTCATTTTCAGATTGGCAGACTGTTAGTAATGGGGTACTACAAGGATCAGTGCTGGGCTCTGAGCTGAACCTCTTGGTCTTTCTCCCTTTAAAATGCTGTTTAAAAGCTAACATTTTGACCAAGCTTTTGGTCACCTTCTCTAATGTTTCTTTATGTGATGTGTTACCAAATTATGCTCCTATGAATCACCTGGGCACCTTTTACTACTTTAGAGGTAAAAGTACATGTTATTGGACTGTTTGAGATTTTGGAATATTCAAGTGACTTAGTTCAGTAGTTTTTTGGCATGATCTAGGTGTATTATACGAGCATGGATCTCTGCAGTGTAAGGAACCCCAACAATTTTTTTTTCTGTATGTGTAGCAGTAAAATCGTGTAAAACAGCAATGAAGCTTAAAGTTCTTATCTGCCCCTGTTATATATCTGATGAATCCAAGGTGATCTTTGTTGTGAAAATACTTTGTTAATGTAGAGAAGGTTAGGCCAAGGAAGGCAATCCACTTTTTGGATCAGAATGTCGTTTTGATGATTGTATTGTGTTCCCATTGATAATTACTGGACCAAACATAATAGGGTTTGCAGTTTAACTCAATGTAAGATTGGTACCCTTTTACAGAATGCACCAGTAAAATCTGATAGGTCAAATATTCCATTTATTTGAAAATTAAGACTTGAGCAAGCTACAGGCCTTTCTTGCTAAAATATTGACCTAATTTCTTTCAGTCAGTTTGGAAAATTGATTTTGTACGCATTGTGAGTCCCGCCAACTCACGTTGGCCATGTAAGGTGGCTGCCGATATCCCTCCTCTTCTTTCAGATAATGTTATGGGATCTTTTATGTCAACCCCAAGGAGGCAGACTGGAGCTCAGTTCAATATCTTAACAAAAAAAAACAATGCCTCTGACAATGCGGTATTTTCTCTTGGTGCTGCACTGGAATGTCAGCCTGAAATTTAGTGCTCACGCTCTGAGGTGGATCTTGAACCTGGAATCTGGTGTCTTAGAGGCAGGAGCATGGCAGATGCATATATGCTGGAACTTCTCACCACACTCATCCAGTTGTTACTGTTAAGATGCAGGGTTGCTTTTCAATGTGCAGTCAAAATGTTAATCGAATAGTGGAGTCATGATGAAGTTGCTTTTAGTTTTACATGCCAGATGTATTCTACTTACTTATGAGTAATTCTTTTGAGGTTTCTTTGCGATTACTAAGTCCTTGCTGTCCCATTGAGGTTAGCTCAGCATTGTCCAAGAACCTAACTAAATCGTTCCACACCACTTAACGTTGAGCTAAGTCCAAATTTGCAAAGATATTCTTTGCCACTTTGGTACTGTGTTCTTTACCAGTTTGGAGTGACCTCCTTTGCAGTTTGGGATGATGTTCTTTGCTTGTTTCTTTTTTTTCAGCACATCATTCCTCAACCTGGAAACTAGCAAAGTCAACAGTATTCTTTAATTGGTTACTTAGATCTCATGATGTTTGCTTTTGATTCTCTGCTCCAAACTGCTGGACATAGTTTGGAGTCTGTCTATTGCTTGTGAATCTTTCTTTGAGCTTTTGGGAGGCTGTGTCTTTAGAGATCCTTATAATATGGTGGAATGTGATAGATTTATTCCTAGATCATGATGCCAGTTTGGCATTTTGAATGGACTGAATGGAAGGAGTGGGCAAGAGCATTCAGGTTACTCAGTATCCTGTTACAAAGTAGCACTTGGGAAGGCCTCAGAATGGATCTTGGCCTTAACATGGAAATTATTTCTGGGTTCTCGTGATGCTGAAGAGTTCGAGCAGATCAGTTTATGAATCAATGGTGGTTCTCTCCTCCACACCCGCTCCCCCCACCTCCCCCCAAGTCATGCACACGCCATTGCTGCATACATTTCCCATAGTGACAACAGTGAATGTACTTATTTCTAGTGTAGACAAAATCGATTTGAGATCTCCCAATCTAGGACTAATCTCTTCCATTAATTCTAAAGTTAACCTGTGACATCTTACTTTCTCTGTCCTACTTCTCTATTCCACTTTATATTTCCCTCTACATCACGTCATCTCCTGAAAATTCTAATTGTGTTCATCAATCATGTCTGCCTACTCCCTGTTCCCCCCGCCCAGTGTCAGGTCCATATATTTTACAGCTTTGCCTCCCAGGGCTTGTTAATTTTAATGGCATTTATTCCCTGAACTCATCTGTAACTCTCAGGTATAGCTATTTTTCTTTGCTTTCTTCTCCCTATTTGCGGGGAGTAGAGCACCATAAATCAGCAGTCAAGAGTCTAATGTCATTTTACTCGCAGGCTACTTTGCACCACTATGCTGAGATGGTCACTTTCCAGTCAAGTATTTGGCCAATAGATTTTTACAGCACTTGTAACAGGAAGGATAAACACTTACTTATGGAATAATTGATGCAGTTTTTTTGCTTTTGTGTGGACAAAAATTGTCACTGAAGTTGCTGACAGCTTGCAATGCTAAATAAATCTTTTGTCAGGATTGCTTCATGTATGTTTTGGAGCAGGACATACTTGGAAAAAGATGAACCTTTTTAGCCTACCTTTGTTGTTAAAGGATAACTCTGAAGTACTTGTTCATTACAGCCTGGTAGCGGAACAAACAGTGGGGAGATGCTTTAAGAAAGGATGATAACAGATAGGTGAAATCCAGTAAAGCCGTAGCGAGTAAGATTCTGGATTAGTTGTCAATATTTCAATTACATTCAAAGATATCAAACAAGTGGAAGGCAGCAGGGAAATCAAACGAAAAAGGTGGTAGAAAGACATGACTGCTATTGAGGATTTCTCCTTTGCAATATCCTTGTAACACAATATTGTACTAATTGCCCACTTAGTAATCAGTAATGTCCCTTCAAATCATCCTCCCTTAACGTTGCTTTGTCTGAACTCCAGCACATAATACAACTTACATTTAACGTAGGACCTTACATGAACAATAAGAGCAGGGGTAATCCATACAGTCCCTTGAGACAGCTCATTGTTCAATGCAATCATGTCTGATCTTCTGCCTCAACTCCACTTTCCCGCCTGCTCTCCACATCCGTAGGTTCCCTAAATCACCAAAAATGTTACATTATTGTAGCCTTGAATATACTCAACAATGTTCAGAGCAAAGAAATTTCTCCTCATCCCTTAAGTTCTTAAATGTTGCAAAATGGCTCAGGGTACTGTGTGGGACAGTATTTTGACAATTCTCACTGGGTCACATAAGGAGCTGTTAGGGCAGGTGACAAACCACTTAGTCATAGAGGTAGGTTTTAAGGAGTGTCGTCAAGAAAGGATGAGTGGTAGGCAAGCTGAGACGTTCAGGGAGAAAATGATGGCTTTAGTTTGAGGTAAATGTCAGTGTTGGTGCTAAGGAAATTGGGGATGTGCAAGAGTTTACAGAGATAGGGAGAATGGGTGGGGAGGTGGAGTAGGGCTGTGAAACACCATTGAGAGATTGAATGCAAGGTTAAGAATATAAAGTTTGAAGTTTTGTTGGACCGAAACCCAATTTAAGTTAACAAACATGATGGTGACACACTGTGCAACATGGTGCTGATACACAGTATTATGGCTTGGTGTTCCAAGTTCTCTCTTATTCTCCTATCCTTAGAATCCCTGCAGTGCAAAAGGAAGCCATTCGGCCCATTGAATCTGTACTGACTACAATCCCATCCCAGGCCCTTTTCTTGTAACGCCATGTGTTTATGCTGCTAGTCTCCCTGATACTAGGGAGACTAGCAGGGTAGTTTAACATGCCATACCATCTAACCTGCACATCTTTGAAGGGTGGGAGGAAACCAAAGCACCAAAGGAAATCCACGTAGATACGGAAAACTTGCAAACTCCATATAGGCAGTCACCCAAGGTTGAAATTGAACCCGGGTCCCTGGTGCTGTGAGGCAGTAGTGCTAACCACTTTGCCACTATTCTGCCGCTATCCTGAAGATATGACTTCTTGATGATGCATTATTCAATGTGTACCACGCACTCTTTTGACAACGCAGCAGCATGATCTTTATTGTATGTGATGTTTGATAAACTTTGCAGTTGTGAGAGTATCTTACACAGCTTGCCATCCAGCTTGCACACTTCTGGTAGGGATCATGCGACAGTCAGTAAGAACAACCTTAGTCAGCTTTTCCTTCCTGAACCTTGGGGCACTGGGACACACATGCCACTGCTATTTGGGATTAACTAAGTTCAGAGGCAACAAACCAAAGAGTCTCTGTCATTGGAGAACTCCTTATTCATGTTTCAATGCCTTTTACTTCCCTGTGCAAGCTAAAGAATTTGAATCAAAATTTCAACACTACAATAGTTCATGCATAAAATTTTATGACATTAGTAATTGATATAAATAGCAAAATGTTTTAGCACTAAATTCCCCGAGGGGCACGTCATCAAAGAGCATTTAAAATAAATCATGAGTGGTACTCCCATAATCTGTATAAAGGGAGACTTAACCATGAAAAGCAGCTTTCTGCTTTTCGTGGTTAAGTCACACCATAAAGTTACACAGATCATGTTCCTCTCATTATAACACTAAATGGAAAATTTACTTGCATGTATCATTCGATTGTTATTTAATTTCATAAAAGGAATGTTACTTGAGCAGTGCAACGTTTGTTTTGAGTTTCAAGAAAAGTTCAAACAGAGATGTTGGGACTCCGTAAAAGAGAAAAGTCTAATCCGCAGTTAAATAAACATTGACTACAAAAAACACCAAAAAAAAATCACTGTTTCAAATGTTTGAAGAAGTTTAACAATGTGAAAGGGAATTATTGCAGCCAGTTTTAGTGCATATTCAGTGCTATTGAAGTAATTTGCAAAACATTCCCTGTCCACTGCCTGTGTTTGGAGAGCTCAGCATAATTGATAATAGCAGAGCCATAGCTTCAGTTTGCAAACTCTTGCCTGAGTCAGAAGGCTATGGCTTCAAGTCCCGTTTCAGTAACCTGAGCATCCAAATCTGGGCTGATATTTGAGTGCTGCTCTGAGGGAGTCCTGCACAGTCAGAGGTGCCACCTTTCAAATGAGAAATTAAACTGAGGCCTCATTAGCACTTTCAGATAGATGTAACAGATCTCATGGAATTATTTTGAAGAGCAGGGAAATTATGATTGATGTCTTGGCCGATATTTATCCCTTCATCAACATCAGGTTGCTATTAGTGGGAGCTTGCTGTGCCCAAATTGGCTGTCCTATTTCCTGCACTACAACAGCAGTCACATTGTCAAAATACTTAATTGGATGCAAAGCTCTTTTTCTGGTGTCCTGACAGTAAGAAAGTCATCATATAAATTTGAATTTTCTTTTGGTGAACATATGGTGTTGAAATGTGGCCATTATCTCATCTGATAAGTCTATTTTGCAACTATTTGGCTGCTTATAAAATAATTTCTCTACACAAATACAGTTAATTTTGAACTCTAGGAATATGGACCTCCTTCTGCCAGCTGAAACAGTTTTTTTCTGGCATGCTTTAAGTTGAACTTGTATTATAAAGTTGCAGGACATTGAGCAACTAAGCACCAAAGCATTGCTGTGGCTAGTGTCAAAGTACCAGCCATGACTTACTTGGTATGTGTACAGTAGCCAGTATGAAAATGTCATCCAGGTTTCATCTTATTTACTCTGGGTCAGAAATATCGATTACTATGTGAGAAATTGATGTATCCTCTTGAGAAATGCTTGTGCATTTAAACCTTTTTTGAGAATGGCAGAAGATGTTGGAACTTTAATGAGCGTGTGTTATCGGGTATTTAGAATATGGGTTTGTATTGTTAGGTTCCTGGAACAGAATCCCAAATTACGTTAGGAAGCTAGACTAGATCCCAGCTATTTTTTCTACTTTCTGAAGATAAGATGCTTCACTCTAGGAGTAGTTCTGCTGATGAATTTGGGAATTTTTTTGTAAAGCAAACATTATTTAATAACATGGTTTAATAACAAAATTAAGCAGCTTAACTATTAATAGTTGAATGATAGTTAAAAAAATGAAAGGAAACAACTTTAATTTGTAACTGTGTTTCAATTCCAAATAAGCAATGTTTGCTTACAAAGTTAAAATTCCACTTTAATACAGTTAGCAACTATAAACATACTTGCTGTAAAATGTTTCGATGCCATCAGAGAGAGATTTTGAGTTCCAGAGCAGCTTGGAGCCCTCTGACTTTAAATAACCCGCAGCCAGAATCTTTAACTGTTTTACTCTGCTACATACCTATCATGCTACATTAATTATCATATAACCCTGTCAATCAGCCTAATCAAAAACTCCAGGGGAAATCTTTATCTATGAACAAAAATCTATTAGCAGTCTCCTACCTAAATACGCCATGGCCAAAATGGGTAATTATCCTGCTCTCCCAGCATTTGAGTTGCATTCCCACCAGACATCCCCTTAAACATAAAACAATATCAAGAGCAACTGCTATCAGCATAATATCATTTAGACTGCTCCTATTAGCCATGATGCTAGTATGAAAGGCAAGGAATAGAGGTGGCAGGAATGGAAGTAAAATTAGGAATAAAAAATACTGGTGTGTACAAAGCATCATCCATGATCCAAGGCTATCCCAAAGTATCTTATAGCCTATGAGACACTTCTGTAGTTACTGTTATAATGTAAGAAATTTGGCAGCCAATTTGCACATAGTAATACACACAGCAATGGTTTGGTGTTGACTGAGGGGTAAATATTAGCTCCAGGACATAAGGAGTAATTCCCCATATCTCCGTTGTTTTGTGTTATTTTACCTTAGAGACAGATGGGGTCTTAGTTTAATATCCCTCAGTACTCATTGGGAGCACCAGTCTGGATTTTGTGCACAAGTCTTTGGACCCACAACTTTCCGTGTGAGTGCTACCTCCGAGCCAGAGCTGAAACCTGGAGGATTCCGTATCCCCAACTTTGCGTACCTAAGTTTAAAGAACCAAAAATAGAAAATGGTGGAAGAATTCAGCAGGTCTGGCGGCATTTGTGGAGGGAGGAATTAAAGTCAATGTCAGAGCTAAAGAGAGAAGGGAACATAATGGATTATATACTGTAGAAGAGGGGGCAGAATAGAAGGTCAGTGATTGATGGGAGCTAGAGAGATTGCAAAATAAGATGTGTAGGTCATGAAACAAAGAGAGTGGGGATGGCATGACAGGCTGCCAGTAGTTATATAAAGGTAAAATGTCAGAATGTGTTATTGGGAAAATAAAGGCAAAACCAAAGAATCAGATTTGTAAATGTCAGTTTGCCATTCTAAGTGAACTTACCCTTGCTAAACTATACAGACCTTGTCTTGCTCAACATTGCTCACTCAGGCTGATTTAAATTTCTTCTCTTGGATGGTTACTAACCCAGCGCAATTGTCCAGGGGAAGTCAGTGCTTCTGGGTAATTGCTGATTAAATCCACATTTAAGCATGTGAATCTGGGGATTCAGCAGCACATCACTGGGAGCGCTGCCCCCCCCCCCAAAAAAAATGCGACACTGGGGAATCAAGGTGTTATGAGCCCAAGTGACAAATGGCCCAGTGGGGGTTTGCATTGGGACTAAAAATGTTTTGAATATATAAACAAAAAGGGTTACAGTCCAAAAGATGTTGAACTGAGTCCTGAGGGTTGTAACTTGCTTCTAAGCGGGAGATGAGATGCTGTTCCTCCAGTTTGCGTTGGGCTTCAGTGGAGTGTTGCAGCAGACCAAGGGCGGATATGTGAGCATGAGAGTAAGAGGCCGAATGCAAATGGCAAGCAGCATGAATGTTAAGATGAAGCTTGCAGACTGGTGAAGATGTTCACGAAGTGTATTTCCCCAGTGCAGAGCAGATTGCATAAGGAGCAGGGAATGCAATAAACCAAATTGAAGGAGATGCAAGTGAAACTGAGTTCCACCAGAAAGAAATGTTTTGGAGCCTTGAACAGTGAGGGGCAAGGATGTAAAGGTGCACTTGTCACAATGTTGGAACTAGCAGAAATGATAATCCTTTGAATGTGCAAGCTGATGGAGTAGAAAGTGAGGACAAGGGTGACTGTATCATGGTTTTGGGAGGAAGGGAAAGCATTTCAGCAGAAGTGTGGGAGGTGGATTGGACACTTTTGAATGTTGGAGTAATCTTACAGAGATCCAAAAAATAATCAGGGGCATAGATAAATAGTCAACATTTTTTCCCAAAACTAGGGGAGTCAAAAACTAGAGGCCGTTGGTTTAAGGTGAGAGGGGAGAAATACAGAAGGGTCCAGAATGAGATGCCACAGGCAGTAGAAGAGGCAGGTTCAATTTTGTTTTTTAAAAATCATTTAGACAGTTACATGGGTAAAATGGGTATAGAAGGATATGGGCCAAATGCGAGCAATTGGGATTAGCTTACAGAAGTTTGAAGTTACATACCAACCGACTTGAGAATAGCCTTTTCCCTGCTGCCATCAAACTTTTGAATGGATCTACCTCACATTAAGTTAATCTTTCTCTACACCCTAGCTATGACTCTAATACTACATTCTGCACTCTCTCATTTCCTTCTCTGTGAATGGTATGCTTTCTCTGTATGGCACGCAGGAAGCAATATTTTTCACTGTATACAATGTGATAATAAGTCAAATCAAAATCAAAAAAGCTTCATGGTAAAAACATGATGGCGTGGACAGTTGGGCCAGAGGACTTGTTTGCATGCTGAAAATCACTATGACTCTGAGTGTTCTGTCAAAACAGTATGAAGTTCCCCAACACCAGGTTAAATTCCAACAGGTTTATTTGGTAGCAAACGCTACCAGCTTTCAGAGTGCTGCTCCTTCATCAGGAGAGTGGGGAGTTCTTGAAGAATCCTTCAAGAATCTCTCCAATGTTGACAGCTTCAAAGACAGTCCAACTTGCAGGGTTTCAATTTTGGTTTCTGAGTTTACACTCTCAGGATTTCTGAATCAAGCAGCAACTTACAAGCACAGTTCAGATCTTCAGCCACAAGTGACATAACTCCAGAAGGGAGTTTGCAACCCTATTCAGTTAAAGTCTGCTCCCACAACTCTTCCTTCAGCATGAAATCTGTTTCTACTCTTTTCTTAACTAGAAACTTCTTTGTCCTGAACATGGAACTATCTTTTGGGACCTTGCTCTGTTCTTTGCCATTGTCTCCTGTTTTAAACAGTTCTTTTCTGATTAAAACTAACTGTTGACTCACCCATTTTACCTATGTAACTGTCTAAATGCTTTTTAAAAAACAAAATTGTACCCACTTCTACTCCTGCCTCTGGCAGCTCATTCACTCACCACCCTGAGTGAAAAAATTGACCCTCTGGACCTTTTTTATCTCTCCCCTCTCACCTTAAACCTATGGCCTCTAGTTTTTGACTCCTCTTGTTTCGGGAAAAGATGTTGAATATCTATCTGTGACCCTCATTATTTTATAGATCTCTACAAGATTACTCCTAACCCTCCAACAATCAACAGTGTCCGACGGACCTCCCACACTTTTGCTGAAATGCTTTGCCTTCTTCCCAAAACCATGATAAGGTCTCTTTGTCCTCACTTTCCATTCCACCAGCTTCCACATTCAAAGGATTATCACTTCTGAAAAGAACTATTTAAAACAGAGGATGATGGCAAAGGACAAGGCAAGATCCCAAAAGATAGTTCCGTGTTCAGGATGAAGGTTTCTAGTTAAGTAAGGTGTAGAGAAAAGATTTCATGCTGAAGCAAGATTGTGGGAGCAGACTTTAACTGAATAGGGTTGGTGGGGCAAAGGTACCCCTTTTGGGGTTGTGGCATTACTTGTGGCGGAAGATCTGAAACTGTGCTTGTAAGTTGCTGCTTGATTCAGAAATCCTGAGAGTGTAAACTCAGAAGCTGAAATTGAAATCCTGCAAGTTGGACTGTCTTTGAAGGTGTCAACATTGGAGGGATTTTTAAAGGGAATTTCAAGAACTCCCCATTCTCCAGACAAAGGAGCAGCACTCCGAAAGCTAATGGCGTTTGCTATCAAATAAACCTATTGGACTTTAACTTGGTGTTGTGAGACTTCTTACTGTGTTTACCTCTGTCCAATGCCGGCATCTCCATATCATGTTCCAGCAAACACAGTGGGAGGGATGACCTTGGTTAAGAAAAAGGCAAACATGTCAGAAGTGCCATTTTTGAAGCTGGTATCATCAGAACCAATGCAATGGAGATGGAGAAACTGGGAGATTAGGAATTCTTACAGGCTGTGGGATATGAAGAACTGTAGTAAAGGCAGATTCGGGAATCAGTGGGTTTGCTACAGATATTGGTGGTCAGATAGTCACCTGAAAAACACAAGAGTGGTCAAGGAAAGGAGGGGAAGAATCAGAGATAGATCCTGTGAAGTGGAAATTAGAAGTGAAATGGATACATTTTTCCAGTTCCCCACTCTCTCTTGTACAGTGTATAATCAATCCATCACATTTCTCCCTCTGTTTAGAATCATAGAATTCCTGAAGTGCAGGAGGAGCCATTTGGCCCATCGAGCCTGCACCGACTCTCTAACAGAGCATTTTTACCTAGGCCCACTTCATCACTATAATCCCATGCATTTACCCTGCTAAGTTACCCCAAACCTAAGTATTTT
The DNA here is from genome assembly GCA_024679065.1 of Sphyrna mokarran. Lineage (NCBI taxonomy): Eukaryota > Metazoa > Chordata > Chondrichthyes > Carcharhiniformes > Carcharhinidae > Sphyrna > Sphyrna mokarran. The sequence goes on from JAGIQG010000011.1 coordinate 15,853,709, forward strand.
GGGACACTAAGAGACAGTGTAGCATGGCTAATGAATGAGGCAGCAGTGCTGGCCACCAATGCCTCCCTCTTCTGAAGAAGTGTCATATGGAAACATTAATTCTATTTTCTCTCTCCAAAGATACTGCCAGATTTGCGAGTTTTTCCAGCATTTTCTGTTTTTGTTTTAGATTCCAGGATCTATTTTTGTTTCAGAATCTAAGCTTAAAAGACCTGTTTAAAGATTTACAGGGGAGAAGCATCATGCATACCAGAATCAGGAACAAAGATTGATCTGAGGGAAGAAGGAAAGTGATGTTTTTATGAATGGATCAGATGGCTTCAACTCGCAGAAATGCTGGACCTGCTGAGTTTGGAAAGTGGAAGGAAAATTTCAATTACTTTGGTTACAGAGGCTCCTCATAATAACTGATGCTACAGACCCAATATTTGGCTCATGTATGAATCCTCACAGAAATTGAACATCTGTTGGCAGTATAAATAATCTGCTTTTCAACTTAAATTACCATACTGTGCTGTAGTTTTTCTATGTTCTATATTCGATAATGCATTTTAAGTGGAATTGCCTGCTCACACTGCCACCTACAGGTAATAATGGCACAGGCTTGCATTGTAACATGGGCTTTCCCACTGACAGAGCCTGACACTGTTTTCAATGGTGTGAATGAACCACAGCTTTCTAATGTATCCCTGCCATACCTCCATCCTCCACAACGAGATTCTCCTCATATCCCAGAGCACTCTCCTACCCCCTCATCAACCAGCTGTTTATTTTAAGTGTGCTTATATAATCTATACTATCTCCTTAAAATTAGAACTGGGTTAATCAGACGTGGTTCACAAAATGTGTGGTGCAAATCTGGAACTCTCATGCACAATGAGCTGTTGAGGTCGAGGAACAATTAAATATCCCAAAACTGAGGGCAAGAGATGTTTGTCGGGCAAGAGATAGAAATGAAGGTGGATAAGTGGAATTGAGGTACAGATTTGCATGACTTGGTGAATAATAGGACAGGATCACAGAGCTTACTGTCCTGCAGCTGATTCTGATGCCATCACTATTGCAGGCAGTTCAATCCTCATTGTACCATGTTCTGTACAAAGAACAAAGAAAATTAAAGCACAGGAACAAGCCCTTCGGGTCCTCCAAGCCTGCACCAACCATGCTTCCTGACGTAACTAAAACACCCTACCCTTCTGATGACCATATCTGTCTGTTCCCATCCTATTCATGTATTTGTCAAGATGCCCCTTAAAAGTCACTACTGTATCAGCTTCCATTACCTCCCCCAGCAATGAGTTCCAGGCATCTGCTACTCTCTGTGTAAACAATCTGCCTCCTACATCTCCTTTAAACCTAGCCTCTCGCACCTTAAACCTGTGCCCTCTAGTAATTGACTCTTCCACCCTGGGGAAAAGCTTTTGACTATCCACTCTGTCCATTCCTTTCATAATATTGTAGACTTCTATCAGGTTGCCCCTCAACCTCTCGTCGTTCCAGTGCGAACTTCCAGAAATGAGAGCAAGTGGCAGCAAACAGTCACTTGCACAAAGATCTGCCCTTTTTGGATATCAGCGTGTGCAAAACAGCGAAAATGATATTGTTGGCCTGGGAAGAGTTGTCCTGAGACCAAGGGAAGTCCACATCCAGAACTAGAAAAATTCTGGATGTGATGTTTTATGAGAGCAATAATGCATGCCTAAATCTTGTCTGTGTGTTCCATTGTTGCAGAATTTGGTACTGGTGTCAGCTGTGCCTCATTGAGTAGCACTGAGATTGTGGGTTCAAGTGTCACTCCAGAGATGTGGGTACAATGCAGTACAGACAAGATGCTGTAGGGACGAGATGATAAACAGAGATCCTGCCCCCCGACCCCCTCAGATGGAGTAAAAGAAGAGCAAGGGAATTCTCCCTCATCTCCTGACCACTACTTATTTCTCAACCAACATCATAAAAAAAGATTACAGGTTCTGATTCAACTTAATTCAAGATAGCACCAGAGTGTGGCAACTTCTTGCAAGCTGTGCCCAGCATACCCTCTAATTCAATCTTTTACTCTCGTTCAGTGCTTACATTCTGCACCCTCTCCATTCTTTCTCGATGAACATATGCTTTGTCTGTATCATGTGCAAGAAACAATACTTTTCACTGTACACTAATACATGTGACAATATTAAATCAATTTAAATTTTAAGTTACCTGCTGGTCTTGCTTCATATCGTTTTTGTTGCCCTTGAAGTCATTGTTTCAATGTTCATGATTTTTTTTAATATTGTTGTTCCTAGTTTTATATTCGGCCTACTATTAAATTTGTGTAGCTTTAATGTCAATCTGAGATATCTCATTGTCTCATAAGAATGTTTATTTAATACTCTAAGAAGCTCACCTACTTTCTCCAGTGCCCATGTGAGCTACTGTTGGAAATGGTTCCCTATTCTCTTCTTTCTACCACAAGAAATCCACCAAAAGTCATTGCAAACTGCTGCCCGTCACCGACCTCCTTTTCCTGTCAAGTCTCAGATTGAGTCCTGCAATTCGCTGTTTGAGTCATTCCCAATTAATTAATTTTGGCTGTGTGCTGTTCTTATATCACAGAATTTGGACTTTTTCCAGCCTAGTGCCATTATCTTTTCGCATCTGTCGACGTTGTGATCACTGTTTTGCGCAGGCTGCGTCTATTTAAAAAAGTGAATTGCTGAACGTGCTGTGACTCATTTATTTGAACCATATTGTAACTAGATGTTCTCTGAATTGGCAATTCTAAAATCCTACTCCTTTCAAATTCATCATTTGAGCTTGCTGTATTTTGACTGGACACATTTCAACCCCTTGTGTTACTCCTACTCAATTTAACCAGAGGTTAACTCAATATGTGAACCCATAATGCCGATGCACTTGGCACAACTCCTTGATTTAGTAATCTGTAACACTTTATATAGCTGGCATCTAATGCACTTTTTTTTATTTAATCCAGACTCCCATAGGACTAAAATGATCAAAGAGATGTTGTTTCTTTTAAAATGCTGTACGTAAGTCTGACATTGACCATGTAAGTGATGCTGAGACTGTGGAGTGTTTACCAAGTTTTGGAACAGCTATCGGCTGATTTAGTGATTCATTACGGGGTTGTAATTGACTCTATTCGTAGTCTTGGCCACCACAATGTTGGTAACACTCTCTTGTCTGAGATACGCGGTTCCAGGTTTAAGATCCAGATTTGAGCACAAAAAGTATTGAGGGAGAGTCGCACTATCAGATATCATCTTTCAGATGAGAAATTGAACTGAGTTCTTAGGTGGAGGTAAATGGCCCCATGGCACTATTTTGAAGACAAACAGGGAAGCTATTCCAATGTCTTGGCCAATATCTATCGCTCAATCAAAAAAGATGAGATCTGGCCATTATCACATTGTGTGATAATGGTTGCTATGTGAAAATTGGCTGCTCCATTTCCTATATTGCAACAGGACCACACTTCAAAAAGAACTAAATTTCAGTAAAGCACTTTGAAGCATCTAGTGGTTGTAAAAAAACACCGTAAATGCAAGTCTTTTACTCCTCATGAAATCTATCCTCAGGAAAGTAGACAATAGGTCTGACCAATTCATTGATGATCTGAATGGGCACTTTATATACAGCCTGGATAAGCCACATGGAAGTACTAATGTTTAAAATTACAGGGCTTATTTTAAAAAGAGCACTTTCTGACTTGCTGTGCTTTTTTTTAAATAAAAAAATTTAACAATGCAGCTCAAATGTATAACTAGCAGTTAAAATTAAGAGAGAGCAAAGAGGTTATGCTAAGTTGGCACAAGACACTAGTTAGACTTCAGCTGGAATATTATGTACGGTTCTGGGTACAACATTATAGGAAAGATATGAATGCATTGGTGAGAGTGCCAAAGAGGTTTACAAGAATGGTTCCAGAGATGCAAAACCTCAGTTATGAGGATAGATGGGAGAAATTGGGGCTGTTCTCCTTGGAGAGAAGATAAAGGTTTGAAAGAGATCTTCAAACTAATGAGGGGGCTGGACAGAGTAGACAGGGAGAAACTGTTGCTGATCATAAAATGATCAAGAATAAGAGGGTGTAGATTTAAAGTGATTTGTAGAAAAAGCAGGTGTGACATGAAAAAAAATCTTAAAGTCTTCTCACTTACCTACAGGAGCTCTGAAATCCATTTATTTTTTGTTAAAATTGTTGGATAAAAGAAATTGCATCAAAAATGTTGGCCGAAAGCTGTACAAATGGCTATGTTTTGTACCTAGTCTACTGTTCTGTATGTGCTTTGTTTATAAAAGATCAATTCCTGTTGGTCGTTCCTTTAAGTTTACAGTGTATATTTCTGAATAACATGGTAGGCAAGTGACAGATAGGCAGAGGGGTAAAGTTATCTGTACCCATTCACATCACTAGGTTTCTTGAATGAAGCACGCAGTAACCAGTTACATAGCAAGGTGGAGATAGTCAGTGTGACTCCTTGCCCCCTTTGGTCATAGAATGGAATGTAGCCCCAAGGCATTTAAAGAGTAAGAGATAAAACACTTAAGTGGGGTTTTGAGATAGTAAATCTCTTGAAGCTGCATGGCAGTCTGTTAGTGTTCAGCAGAATTAAATTAAAGGCACTTTTGTATTTTATTAAGGGTGCCAGGAGGATAATGTTCAAAGGGTCACTTACTGTGCTATTTAATTTGTTGCTGTCTGCTGATTGTTGGCCTCTTTGTTTTTACTCTTCCATTCCTCTCACCTTCGAAAGCCACTTTTTGGGACTGAGTCCTCAATAGCTCTTTTACACCTTCAGTTGCCTTTGGCAGTGTTAAGAGTTGCATACTGAGGTATGGTAAATCTTAAACAATAAGAAAATAACTTATATTTACAGTGCACTTTTCACAGCCGCAGTAAGTCCCAAAATGATTTACAGTCAACGTAGAGCATTTGGAGTGTTGACTGTTGCCATGGAAGAGGTCGAACGCTTCAAATTTCTAAGTGTTCAGATCACCAACAACCTGTCCTAGCCCCTCCACGCTGACACGATAGTTCAGAAAGCTCACCAACACCTCTAGTTTCTCAGGAAATATGGCATGACCATACTATTTTCACAGATGTACCATAGAAAGCATCCTTTCCGCATTTATAACAGCTTGATATTGGCTCCTACTCTGACCAAGACTGCAAGAAACTACAAAGGGTTGTGAACGTGGCCCAATTCATCACACAAACCAGTCTCCCATCCGTCGACTCCATCTACACTTCTTGTTGCCTCGGAAAAGCAGCCAACATAATGAAAGACCTCAGACATCCCAGACACACACTCTTCCACCTTCTTCTGTGGGAAAAGTCTGAGATCATGTACCAACTGACTCAAGAACAGCTTCTTCCCTGCTGTCATCAGATTTTTGAATGAACCAACCATATATTAAGCTGATTTTTCTCTACATCTTAGGTATGACTGTATTGTAAAATCAGTCTGTTTTAACCCTTATTCGGTGGACAAATAACTACGAGTAGACAATTAATTAGTACAAACAATATTTATTTAAACCCGCACAATCAATAGTCAACCACCTGACCAATAATAAGTTATTTTGCAGGAAATACTAGAATTCAAGTACAATACAAGACCTTGACTTTGTGTGACTGACAAGTACCTAAACAGATATTGGCCTTTATCTCTGCGCTGGTCTTGGTAGTTGTCTGTGTAGTTTTGTCTTTTGGTCTGTCTGGCATTCTGACTGTGGTCTTTTTTTCCTTCCTTCTCGGGTGTGGTGGCTCTCCTCTTACTGGCGATGTTCAGCACTCTTGTAGCTTGTTCATGGGGTCGGAGAGACAGAGAGAGATTCCTGATTGTGCAGCACTCTTTATACCCAGTTTGGTTTCATGCCCCTTTTTGATCATTGCCAATCAATCGATCAGGACTTGATCACCCTGATCGATAAGAGCCCAATCAGGTGCTACCACACCAATCTCTGGGTGTGTCCCCAGCGGCCACGTCTGTAGGTGTTGGAGGCACATAGGTCACATACCTTCCTCCTAAATAAGGATTCTCAGTGCACCTATATCTGGCACACAACCCAGTGTGACCAGAAAGTCTCTTTCATCCTGAAGATGGCCCATATCTTGTTTATTCACTCATCAGGGTTGCAGCCTGTTTGTCTCTGTCTTTAAACTGCAGCCTGTCAGTTTAGTTTCTTGCCCAATTGTCCCAGAATGCTTTACAAAACACCATTTTAGATGGCTCGTTTGGCTACAACTGTAATACTATATTCTGCACCCTCTCTTTTCCTTCTCCCCTATGTACTCTGTAAATGATATGTTTTAGCTGTACCATGTGCAAGAATACTGTATCCTAATACATGTAACAATAATAAATCTGATCAAATGGGCCCTACATATAGGAAAGGGCCCACAAAAAGCAGATGTTGGTTAAGAGTTAATTATTGGCTAGGATGCTGAGGGAAAATCCTAGCGTATCTTCAAAATAGTGCCATGGGATCTTTAATGTTGACTTGGGGTCCTTGGTTTAATATCTCATCTGAAAGAATCATACCTCTGACAGTGCAGCACTGAATTATGTTAGTCCTTCATTGGAGCAGGAATAGTACATTGTGTTCAGCCTTCATGCTCAGTGCACTTTGCCTTGGCTAGTTAGTGGACTGCACAGCTTAGTCTTGAAACTGGAAAATCTAGAGATCTTTGTTGGTCTTTATGATCAAGTGAAGGTTTGACTGAGTTGGGCTGCAGTTTATTTTAAAGTAGTGTGCTTAAGTAGGAAGCAAGGAGAACACTCTGAAACAACCACTAAACCTTTATCAGTCTTACTGCATACTGACTTCTGAATAAAGCTTTGTGGCAACTCCATATTATTTGAAATGCTTTCATCTTGAACGGTTAGATGTGGGATTGTATGTAGAATTAACTGAGACGTTCAACTGTTGTTTCACTGGAAGACCAGAAAATCATTTTTAAACAGGTTGCTAAATTTTCCCATACTAAGTTGTAGAAATATATTATTTAGTGATTGCTAAAGATTACCGCTTGTGCCCTCATAAGTACCAGAGTACTGACGTGTCACTAGACTATATCTAGTGTTGTGCATGATGTTCAGAATAGTATGATACATCTTAATGTTTCCCAAGCTGTTCCCTGCCTCAAAGGCATCTCGTTGACACGACATCTTTGTGTTTCAGGGAATTGTAGGTAACTTAGCCAGTGGCAAGTCGGCCTTGGTCCATCGGTATCTGACAGGAACCTATGTCCAGGAGGAGTCACCTGAAGGTAAGCAAGGAACATTAATGCTTCATTTATCTGTTTCTTTTACAATAGAGAGATGGGAAGGAGCTTATACTGTCAATCATCAATAGTCTAATTTATAAATGCAGTGTTAAGTAGGGTCCACTCCTTTTAGTGATCGGATATTCCCCTAATGAACAAAGGCAGCACCTGTTGTGGAGCTAGCCATTCAAGTCCTAGATGTGCAGGTCAGTTTTGCCTGGCTGAAATCTCTTGAGTTAGAAATCTGAAAATCAGACAAGGATTTCACTTCTCTTGTTACAAAGAGAGTGAAAGTCAAGAAGAGGCGTTGTGTGATGCCCTTCAAGGCCAAGCAGTTTGCAGGATGTCACCAGCTAATTTTATTCATGAAGAATAACCATTTAAACCCAGTACTAGAAGGTGTTTAACAAGCTTCAAACTGTGCCCAATCTAAGAATGAGCACCTATCTCTACCAATGGCTAGCTGCCATCTTAAGCAACTTCCTGAGCTGGAGTTGGAAGAATTAAATTCACGGGTTGCTTTGCGCTTAAGTCATGGAACTAGTGTGAATAGTTAAGTTTATGACCCTATTTGTCTGCCGGATTTGCTCGTCTGCTCTGTAAGAAAACAAGCTAGCTCTTTTTGCACCAGTTTTCAGTGTCACTGTAAAAAGCAGTTGCGTAAGCTCCTAGAAGCAATCTGTGACTCCTCGTTAGTTGAGCTTTGTCACATTGCAATGCAGTCATTCCCCCTTATCTAGGACATCAATTAAAACATTCAGAGTATTGAAGTTGTTTTGGAATAACCTTTAACTCATTTCATATCTGCAAATGATGGGGTTACCTTTGCCCAGAGTACAGTATGTTTGTGGAAGAATTAATTTCACATTGTGACACCTGTCATGGCAATACTAGTGTGTGTAGTTGCTCTGTTTTGAATTGTTGCTCCATGGATGTGCATTCCCTGATTATTCAGTGGAAAGATGCGCCGCAGTATGTGCCTGAGCAAAGGCAGTTCCAAATCTCAGGCTTTTCACCCCACACCTGAGTTAGCTAATTCTTTTCACTTGGATGCCTCAGTGGATCTCCATGCCCTGGGAAACCAAGCCAAAGTTCCCTCTTCAGATCACCATACACCGTAGAGCACCTTTTTGGTGATGCTCCTCATGATGGTAACCAACACTCGTTGCTTAGTCTGGTGCGTGAAAAATTACCCATTGATTGGGGAGTGCAGTGTGAAGCTATGTAACATTGGCCACTAAGTTATAGACAGTGTAGAGGAAGAGAGACATTTAATCGTTACGTACTAGAGGAACCATTTAATGGACACTGAGCCATGCTTACAAACATGCTTATTAATAGTCTTCAACAGCCAGAGTACTGCCCAGTGTTCAGTGATAGGTGGAACTCACCTTGACTGACATAGCCACGTCTGCTGACACGCATCTCTGTCATGTCCATTTTGAAATCCCCAGTTGTGAGTTTCACAATTTTTTTCCGGGTGTTCTGCATATTGTGTTATCAGTGCATCACCCCTGAGCATGCAGCCTATCAAAATGGATGTGGTCTGCAGATCTATAATTCAAGACAAAAATAAGAAATATTATTGGAGCAGGAATTATGGATGCAAATTTTATTTTTTGCCCTCATTTTTGCTTGCACTAGGCTATTTTGAGATTGATGCTTCTTGCATAGGAGTATCTTCTTAGTAGTTTTTAACGTAAAATCCCTTCTTTGTTTTCAACCTCACCCTCTTATTCATGGTGTACTATGAATGTGTCTGCTACTTTTATATTCTCTATCTATTTCAGAGCTGCCTTATAATTGTGTAATTACCGCTCTTCATTGGTTAGTGTGTGCTGCCAAAAAAGAACTAAATTTCTGCTGCTATTGTTTTGAAATCTTGAATTTCTCTGGCCTTTTCTCACCTAAGGGTATTTTTCAAAATGCAAGTGTTGCTTTGTTGAAATGACCTTGGAACAGTTTATTGGCTTTTGATGGCTGAATCCACTATTTCACAAAATAACAAAAGTAGTAGACTATCTGCAGGGTCATTGTGCTTCCCAGACAGTCATTCTGTTAACGCTAATCACTGAAATCTACCTAATATAACAGTTAGTCATTGTCCTGCTCAGACTGAACGCTAACTTTATTCCTATGCATCAATACGTTAAATAAACAGGTAGGGTCAAACTGTGACATGTGATTGGGCCAACTGATTCAACCAGTAAATGCAATGCCTCCATTTTACTGCAGAAATTATAATAGCTCACCCATCTCTAACATTGTTTTTGTTTGATGAGGTATATTTTAATTCAACTGCTGAATTCCATTGCCCTGTTAATGTCACTTTAATTCTTGGCACTTACAAAAGCCTGACTGCATCCTGCTTGTTTGCCTCTCTGGTAATACTGTTGGGGATGTGGGGCTTTTCAGTCCTCATTTTCCACTAGTTTTCTCCTGTTACTCTCTTTTTTGGTTCGTGGTGGTACACATGTATTCCACTCTAATGGTCAATATACGTAGAATCATAGAATTTCTACAGTGCGGCAGAAGGCACTCAGTCCCCATCGAGACTGCACCAATTCTTCAAAAGAGTATTCCCCCGCTCTCCTATCCTACCCCTGCAACTCCACGTATCCACACCACTCCCCCTAATCTACATATCTTGAGACACTAAGGGGCAATTTAGCATGGCAAATCCACCGAACCTGCACATTTTTGGACGCTGAACGGCAATTTAGCATGGCCAATCCACCTAACCTGCCCTTCTTTGGACATTAAGGCCCAATTTACCTTTGGAGGCGGAAATCTATGCAGACACGGGGAAAAGTGCAAATTCCACACAAACGGTGACCCAAGATCGGAATTGAACGCAGGTCCCAAGTGCTGTGAGGCTGCCGTGCCCAATTTAACTCCGCATGTCACAGTTTGACCTTACCTGTTCGCTGAAAGATGACCCTGGACTCCAGTATCAGTGGGCCTCCATAGGAATGTACCTTTCTGGATGAATGATCACGCTGGGCATCTTGGTGATGCTCCTTGCTCCAGGGCAGCTGGAGCATCCCAATTTCAGCTCAAATCAGCTAACTCGGTACAGACCAGCAATGGAGCTTAGCATCTCTCTATGGTTGAGCCACACATTCCTTTAACCAACTGTAATCACCTGTAGGGCCCAAACTATTCCTGTGCACACAGTTGAGAAGTATTTCCTGAAGCTTTTAACCCCCAAATAACTTGTTGTAACTGCACCTTTATTTGCATTCTAGAAATCCACTTTACCAGTTTTATTTCCTGTGCTTAGTGCTTTCAGCATCTCCTGAATCTGAGCTGCCTTTCAAGCCATGCTCAAATGCATTCAGTATCACTCTCTGACAAATTGATGCTAGGTGCCCTGTTTCAAGAAAAACACTCAATACTGACAAAATAAGAAAACTGCAGTTTGCTAACTAAATGACTGAACGGGAAGCAGCCATGGGCTTTTAATTGATACATTCAGGTTAAGACATTTAGAGAGCATGCTTGTACTAAATAGGTTGTGCAGAAATGGTCCAGAGGAAATAAGTTTAAAAAGAAGCTCAGTTGTGTTTGGTTTACTGGCATGCACTAAGCAATTTAGGAGCAGTAAATATGTGCCTTCAGTCATATTGTTTCTGATGACTGGCTGTTCCATTCTTTGCAGACATGGATGCAGGTAATTTTACTCTGTATAATCGTGGCAGCAGCAATCCTTTCTTCAGGAAGGAAGAGGTTCCAGCACTATACAGTAGAGTTGATTGTTCAGTGTGCCCATCTTTGTTGACACATCTCAGTCTGTTTGTCCATCAGGCACCTCACGTAGTAAATCCCATGTTTTCTGTCAGAATAATCATTTCAGTGGCAAGTAGCGTCTGTATTTGTGTCTTTTCTTTTGAAATGTGCAAAATATCTAGCTCTGTTTTCCGTATCACTGGAGAAAATGATTCTTGTTGTTTGACTGGTTATCTATATTTTTTTGGCTGATTGATTCTCACTGCAACCACAGTTAAGTTGCTGTGGTAACATCATGGCAAGTGGCACTTGGAGTCTACTTAGTAGGGAACTAATATTCCAATTAGCTGTTTGAAGTGATTAGCTTTCACTTTCCATTGGAGGAGTCCAACTCCAGGAAAATCTATTAAGTCAAGGATTTCTCTCTTCGCCCATCCCTACCTTCTATTTCCTCTCACCACTCCACCCCCAATTGCAGAAGGCAGATCCACTAAAGTATTAGAATGCTATTCTATGAAAGCCAGGTTATGAGCAGGTTTCAGACCCTGCCATGGTACTGGAATAACTCTCAAAGGCACAGTGTCCTGTGTGACTGTTACAATGGCAAACTAGCTTTCTTCATCCTCTCTACCTGTCTACAGCCTTGGACATAGTTGATCATTGCATTCTCCTCTAATATTTCAGCACTGTTGTCCATCTGGATAGGGCTGCACAAATATGGTCCCATTCATATCTATTTAATCATACCAGTAAATTGCCAAAATAGATTCTCTTCCCAGTTTGTCACAGTTATGTCTGGAATTCCCTTTAGGGTCCAACCCATCTGTCCTTTTCTCACCTTTATGCTATTGCTTAGCAATATCATCTGAAATTATGGCATCCGTTTTCATAAGTACACTATAACACCCAGACGTATCTCGTCACCACCTCTCTTCCACTATCTCTAAATTGTCAGACTGTGATGTGACAAAAACCTTTTTCATTCACTGAGTGGTTGAGGTCTGGATGCACTGCCTGGAAGTGTAGCTGAAACAGCTACAACCAAGACAATTAAGAGGGTGTTAGCTGATTATTTGAATTTAAAAAAATGTTTGGAATATGGGAAAAGGCAACAGAATGTCACTGAGTCATAATGCTCATTTGGAGAGCCAATGTGGACACAGTGGGTCAAATGATCTCAATTCTGTGATTACCCAATACTCAGTATGGGATGAACAGAAATTTCCTCCTATTAAATATTGGGAAAACGGAAGCCATTGTCATCAGGACTCTGACCCCGCCCCTCACCCCCGGCCCCTTCCCCCCTTCTCACCGCTGACACTAACCAGATGTTGAACTCAATTGTAGAAGCACTAAGAATGCCTCAACTAAAATCATAGAATCCATACAGCACAGAAGGAGGCCATGTGGCCCATTCTGTCTGCACCAACAATAATCCCACCTGGATCCTATACCTGTAACCCCACAATTAACCCCACTAATCCCTCTAACCTACGCATCCCATGACAAGGGGCAGTTCAGTATGGCCAATGCACATAACCCACATCTTTGGACTATGGGAGGAAACTGGAGCACCTGGAGGAAACTTACACAAACACAGGGAGAACGTGCAAACTCCACACAGACAGTGACTCAAGCCAGGAATTGAACCTAGGCCCCTGGAGCTATGAGGCAGCAGTGTTAACTACTGTGCCACCACCGTGCTGATCACCTAACATTCTGTAGATGATCCAGCGCTGTGTTTCAAATCTGAAATTGTCATAGTTCCAGAGTTGAACTGGAGCTCCATTAGTGAATATTGTTTGTTTACTAATGGAGTCATTGGAGAAGTACAAATCTGGGAGGTTCTTCAGGCCAGCATGACTGACTGATCATCTGAAAGAAAATTGAGAGTTCAGCAATGCTTGCACCCACATCCTTTACATGGGTATGCATGTCAGGAAAGAATTGAGCAGTTGGATCTTGGAAAAGAAAGGCTGAGGGGATGACCTAGAGGTCTTTAAAATTATGCAAAATTTTGATTGGTACAGTGAAAATGTTTCCTCTTGTGTGGAAAAACGTAACTAGAGACTGTCAATATTAAATTGTCACCAAGAAATCTTGATGTGGAGATGCTGGCATTGGACTGGAGTGAGCATAAGAAGAAGTCTCACAACACCAGGTTAAAGTCCAATGGGTTTATTTGACAGCACAAGTTTTAAGAGTCTCTGGCTCCTTCTTCAGGTGAGTGAGGAGTTGTGTTCACAAACAGGGCATATACAATCACAAACTCAACTTACAAGATAATGGTTGGAATGCAAGTCTTTACAGGTAATCAGATCTTGAAGATACAGACAATGTGAGTGGAGAGAGGTCAAACACAGATTAAAGAGATGTGTATTGTCTCCAGCCAGGACAGTTAGTGAGATTTTGGAAGCATAGGCAAGTTGTGGGGGTTACAGATATTGTGACATGAACCCAAGATCCTGGTTGAGGCCATCCTCATGTGTGCATTGTTGTGTGTGGTGAAGACCACCTTGGAAAATACTTATCCAAAGACCAGGGGCTGAATGCCCATGACTGCTGAAGTGTTCCCTGTCTGGAAGGGGACACTCTTGCCTGGTGATTGTTTGAGCATGTTCATTCAAACGCTGTCATAATGTCTGCATGGTCTCCCAAATGTACCATGCCCAGGGACGTTCTTTTCTGCAGCATATCAGGCAGACTTGGTCGAGTTGCAAGAGTATATGCTATGTACCTGGCGGATGGTATTCTCACATGAGATAATGGCATCCATATCAATGATCCATTACGTCTTGCTATGGCAGGATTGTGTGGTATCATAGTCTCTGTCCCTCTGAAGGCTGGGTAGTTTGCCACAGACAATAGTCAATTTGAGGCTGTGTGGTTTTTTTAAAGGTAAGTAAAGAAGTGGGGATGTGGGATGGTTTTGTTGAGATGTTTGTCTTCATCGATGATGTGTTGAAGGCTCCGGAGAAGACATCATAGCTTCTCTGCTCTGGGGAAGTACTGCACAATGAAGAGTACTCTGTCCACCGTGCCCCATGTTTGTCTTCTGAGGAGGTCAGTGTGTATTTTTGCTGTTGTGTGTCAGCATTGTTGATCGATGAGTCGAGTGCCATATCCTTTCTTATGAGGGCGTCTTTCAGTGTCTTTGGTGTCTGTTGTGATCTCCCTCATCTGAGCAGATCCTGTGTAAATAGAGGACTTGTCTATAGAGAATGGCTTCTTTAACATGTTTAGGGTGGAAGCTGGAGAAGTGGAGTATTGTCAGGTTATCCAGGGGCCTGCGATACAGTGAAGTGCTGAGGTGACCGGTGGACAGCGTACTCTTTATCGTCCTGTCCTTCCCCAGAGCAGAGAAGCTATGACATCTTCTCCAGAACCTTCAACATGTTATCGATAAAGACGAACATCTAGCCAAGGTCATCCCCAACCCCCACTTCTTGCCTTTAAACAACTGCACAATTTCAAACAGACCATTGTCAGCAGCAAACTACCCAGCCTTCAGGAGAACAGTGATCATGGCACCACTAAACCTTGCCACAGTAACCTCTGCAAGATATGCCAGATTATTGACACAGATGCCATCATCTCATGTGAGATGATTCACTAGGTACATAGTACACACTCTTGTGACTCGACCAACGTTGTCTACCTGAAACGCTGCAGGAAAGAATGTCCTCAGGCATGGTATATTGGGGAGACCGTGCAGACACTACAACAATGAATGAATGAACACCCTTGACAATCACCAGGCAGGAGTGTTCCCTTCCAGTTGGTGAATACTTCAACAGTCACAGGCATTCAGCCTTTGATCTTCAGATAAGCGATCTCCAAGATGGCCTTCACACCATACGACAACATAGAATCATTGAGCAGAAATTGATAGCCAAGCTCCACACACATGAGGACAGCTTCAATCGGGATCTTGGGTTCATGTCACACTATCTGTAACCCCCACAACTTGCCTGGACTTGCAAAATTTCACTAACTGTCCTGGCTGGAGACAATACATGCCTCTTTAACCTGTGCTTGACCCTCTCTCCACTCACATTGTCTGTACATTAGGATTTAATTACCTTAAAGATTTGCATTCCAACCACTATCTTATAAATTGAGTTTGTGTCTGTAGATATCCATTTTTGAACCAACGTCTCTCTCACCTGAAGAAGGAGCCTGAGACTCCGAAAGCTTGTGCTGCCAAATAAACCTATTGGACTTTAACCTGACGTTGTGAAATTTTTTACTGTAGCAAGAAATCTGACACGGAATTCTCACCACCCAGATGGTGATGAGAATGTGGAACTCACCACCACGGGGAATGGTTGAACTGAGTAGTGTGGATGAACTTAAGGGGAAGCGAGACAAGTATATGAAGGAGAAGATTATGGTGATCAGTTTAGCCAGAAAGGGTCTAAAGGTAGGAGGCTTGAAATGAGTTTAAATACTGGCATGGACTAATTGGGCTGAATGGCCTGTTTCTTTAGTGTATGTCCAATGTAATTCAGTCCCAGGCAGCATGCCAACCCTAAGTTTGAGATGAGCCTGCAATGTAATTTAAAAACTGTGACTCAAGTATAGGAAGAGAATCAAGTTAGGCGTTGGTAAACCTTGATTCTATTTCTGTTCTGACCTGTTAAATACTTGTGAAGAATGAATTGCCCCTGGGCAATCAGCATAGATCACCAGAGAGAGTGGTGTGGTTGTTATCCTTTGAAGAAGCTTTTATGCATGTTGCCATGTTTGACAGCACAAATGGCACCAACCCAAATGAATTGACCCAGAAGTCCTTCCTGATGTCACTGCAGTTAATTATTGCAGCTTGCTGAGCAGTAATTTTTCTTGCGGGTTGGTTACCAGGTGCTTCTATATAAAGCAGGATAGTGCCATCTTGTCTGTGTGTTAAATATAATCAACAGCATCTAGTTAACCCATTTTGCATCATCATAAATTCATGCAGCACAGAAGGGTGACAGTTTGGCCCATTGAGTCTATAAAGTCTGTGCTGAGTAACTAAGAAATCAGGAGAAACTTATTTTTCCCCAAGAGTGGTCAGAATGTGGAACGCATCGGTGGTTGTGACAAATGGTGTAGATGCATTTGAGGAGAGGCCAAATAAACATGAGGGACGAAGGATTTGAAAGAATTTATATTGCATGGAGTTGACAGTGCAGGGCCAGTCCATTTGCCCAGGTGAGTGTGTGCCATCCTCCCATTAATAGAATCTGTACAATGGACAAGGAGGCCATTTGGCCCATCAAGTCTGCACTGACTCTTTGAAAATGTATCTTATTCCAGCCCAACTACACATCTTTGGACATTAAGGGGCAATTTATCATGTTCAATCCAACTAATCTGCACATTTTTGGAGTGTGGAAAAAAAACCGGAGCACCCAGAGGAAACCCATACAGTCACCCAAGGACGGAATTGAACCTGGGTCCCTGGCACTGAGGCAGCAATGCTAACCACTGTGCCACCGTGCTGCTCATTCGTTGGTGTAGCTAAAAGAGATGCTGCTCTGTGTTGAGTCGGAGATTTCAAGTCTAACATTGCTATTTTTAGCAATAGTCAATAACTTACTAACTGAATAATCAGTAGTGAGTTTGGCTTTCTGAAATTATTGGCAAGGTGTTAACTTGTTTAAAATCCATTCACTTACAAAGAGTTGAATTTGGGCCCCATTGGACCATAAGATTTCATTGCAACCAAGATAGGA
Organism: Sphyrna mokarran; assembly: GCA_024679065.1. Taxonomy (NCBI): domain Eukaryota; kingdom Metazoa; phylum Chordata; class Chondrichthyes; order Carcharhiniformes; family Carcharhinidae; genus Sphyrna; species Sphyrna mokarran. The sequence goes on from JAGIQG010000011.1 coordinate 15,870,431, forward strand.
TTTTGAGGGGGTAAGATATAATTTGGATGCTAGAGGGAGTTTTTTCACACAGAGGGTGGTGGGTATATGGAACACCCAGTATTCACAGACTCATGCCTCCCTATCTCTGTGATGGCCTACAACCCTCCAAGTGATGTGATTGAGGCAGATATGTTAGCAATGTTTAAAACTTATCTGATATACACATGAACAAATGGAGAATGGAGGGATATAAGCGGTTGATCTAGACAGGACAACATGACCAGTGCAGGTTTGGAGGGCCGAAGGACCTGTTCCTGTGCTGTACTATTCTTTTGTTCTATCTGCTCATCCATTTCTGGCCTCTCTTGAATGCCTCATTTCCTGCTTCCCTCATTGGTGACTGTCCCTTCAGGTGTTGAGCTCTGTAATCCTTTCCTCAAACCTCTGTCTCGCCAGCTTCCTCTGCCTTATTAAGGTACTTCTGAAAAGCTACTTCTTTGGCTGAGCTTTTGATCATCTGTCTTAATATCACCTCCTATGGCTCAGCATCACTTTTTGTTTGCTAACGCTTCTATAAAGTACTTGGAACATTTTACAATGTTAAACCAATAATAAATGCAATTTGTTGTTGAATACGGATACAGAAATGAGCATTAGTAAATCTTTGAATTTTTGCTCAATGGATTTTCTGAATAAGTGAATTGTCGGATACTCAGAAGTAACAAGCTGAGTGTCCCATAATCCTTAAAATGAGACATAGTTTGAATGGTCCAATTGTTCGACAACTTTGGTTTGTGATCCTGTTAGCTGATGTTACTCAGCTCCCTAGTGTTGATGGCCTGAGCGAACCAAATACCCGAATAATATCAGCAATTGTTGTTTAAGCGAAATAGTGCAGAAGTAAATAGAATATTTCCAGCATTTTCTGTTTCTATTGAAGAATATTAACTGGGGAACCAGTAGATAATATTAGAATGGAATATCAAGACGCACAGAATACTTGCAAGGATAGAAAGCACAGGAGTGTGAAATAATAAACGAATAGATGGAATTGTAAAAACATATAAAATGGGAGAATTTGGCCCTTCAAGTCTGCACCGCCTTGCATTATGATCATGGTTAATCATCCAACTCACTAACCTGTTCTACCCCCCCAATATCTTTGATTCTCTTGGCCCCAAGAGCTATATTTAACTCCTCTTGAAAACATAGAGTGTTTTGGCTTCAACAGCTTTCTATGGTATTAAATTCCATAAGCTCAACACTTTCTGGCTGAAGAAATTTCTCCTCATCTTAGTCTTAAAAGGTTTATCATATATCCTTAAACTATGACTGGTTCCAGACACCCCCTCCATTGGGAACATCCTTCCTGCATCTATTCTGTCTAGTCATGTCAAAATGTTATAGTTTTGAACATTCTTCTGAAGTCCAGTTAATATAATCATAGCAGACTCAGTCTGTCTTCATATGTCATGATGTGGAGATGCCGGCATTGGACTGGGGTAAAAACAGTAAGAAGTCTCACAACACCAGCTTAAAATCCAACAGGTTTATTTGGTAACAAAAGCCACTAGCTTTTGGAGCGCTTGCTGCTCTTTCATCAGGTGAGTAGAAGTTATGTTCACAAACAGGATATATAAAGACACAAATTCAATTTACAAAATAATAGTTAGGATGCAAGTCTTTACAGGTAATCAAGTCTTAAAGATACAGACAATGTGAATGGAGAGAACGTTAAGCATAGATTAAAGAGATGTGTATTATCTCCAAACAAGACTGTTAGTGAGATTTTGCAAGCCCAGCCAAGTCGTGGGGGTTACAGATAGTGTGACATGAGCCCAACATCCTGGTTGAGGCTGTCCTCATGTGTGCAAGACTTGGCTATCAGTGACTCTGTGTTGTGGTATGTCGTGAAGATCGCCTTGGAGAACGCTTACCCAAAGATCAGAACCTAAATGCCCGTGACCGCTGAAGTATTCCCCAACAGGAAGAGAGCAGTCTTGCCTAGTGATTGTCGAGCGATGTTCATTCCTCCATTAGTCTCCCCAATGTACCAAGTCTCTGGACATCCTTTCCTGCAGCATATCAGGTAGACAATGTTGGCTGTGTTGCAAGAGTATGTAACGTCTACCTTGTGGATAGTGTTCTCACATGAGATGATGGCATCCATGTTGATGACCCAGCACATCTTGCAGATGTTGCTGTGGCAGAGTTGTGTGGTGTTGTGGTCATTGTTCTCCTGAAGGCTGAGTAGTTTGCTGTGGACCATGGTCTGTTTGAGGTTATATGGTCATTGATGAAGTTGAACATCTTGCCAAGGCCGTCCCACACCACCACTTCTTGCCTTCAAACAACCATACTGCAGTACTACACGCAGCAAATTACCCAGCCTTCAGGAGAACAGGGACCACGATACCACACAACCTTGCCACCTCTGCAAAACGTGCTAGATCATCCACATGGATGCCATCATCTCACATGAGAACACCATCCACCAGATACACGGTACATACTCTTGTGACTTGGCCAACATCGTCTACCTCATACGCTGCAGAAAAGGATGTCCAAAGGTGTGGTACATTGGGGAGACCATACAGATGATAAGATAACGAATGAATGAACACCACTCAACAATCACCAGGCAAGAGTGTTCTCTTCCTGTTAGGGAACATTTCAGTGGTCACGGGCATTCAGCCTCTGATCTTCAGGGTAAGCGTTCTCCAAGGTGACCTCCACGACACAAGACAACACAAAGTCGCTGAGCAGAGACTGATAACCAAATTCTGCACACGTGAGGACGGCCTCAAATGGGATGTTGGGTGCATGTCACACTATCTGTAACCTCACGACTTGCCTGGCGTGCAAAATCTCACTCAATATTTCATCTGGAAACAATACACATCTCTTTAACCAGTGCTTAACACTCTCTCCACACACATTGTCTCTACATACTTGATTATCTGTAAAGACTTGCATTCCAACCATTATTTTGTAAATTGAGTTTGTATCTTTATATGCCCTCTTTGTGCATGTATGGGGTGTCAAGGAGAGGTAGTACCTTTGGCGGGGGAACATGTTGTGTCCTTTCAGGGTAGTTTGTCCATCTTTTGTCCCCATTTTGTCCAGTTTCAGTTGACTGAAACTGGAGGTGAATACACTTTTTTCTAGAGCAGTCGTGGCAGCGATGAGTGTCATGATGCTGGAATTGGATTCGCCGCCAGGAGTCACCTTTGTCGGAAACTTGATAGTCTACCCAAGGGTGTGAACGACTGGCTTATGGCATTACAGCTTCCGCTATAGAACAGAAGTCAAGCCACCCTAATCAGCGCCTGTGAACAATCCCACAATGAACAACCCGGACGAGATGAGAGACAAATTCTACAAAGAACTAGACGCCCTGCTATCAGCAGTGAGCAGTGCCGACAAGCTGATCTTGCTTGGCGATTTCAATGCAAGAGTAGTGTGTGACTCTGCAATCTGGCAGGGAGTCATTGGGAGACACGAGTGGGCAAGTGTAACAGTAATGGCTTACTCTTACTGAAGACCTGTGCAACACATGACTTCCTCGTCATCAACACAACCTTCTGTTTGCCTACCCATAACAAAACCTCCTGGATGCACCCTCACTCTAAGCATTGGCATCTTATCGATTATATCATTGTCAGGAGTAAAGACAGGCAGGATGTCAGAATAACCAAGGCCATGTGTGGTGCTGACTACTGGACAAATCATAGGCTCATTGTCTCCAAAATGAGGCTCCGCATCAGATCCAAAAGGCGACCACAAGGAAGCAAGGTTATGAAAAGAATCAGTGCGGCCAAGCTAAAGAACCCCAGCATAGCTTCAGCAGTGGCTGAAGACTTAAAAATTAAGCTTGCTGACCTCACTTTGCAGGCAGCGCTGAGGACAACTGGGAACGCTTTAAGGATGCTACCTATGCATCTGCGCTGAAGATGCTTGGGCCCGCCTACCGGCAAGCAGCATGATTGGTTCGCTGAGAGTGATGAAGAGATACAGGCTGTACTTGTTGAAAAGCACCGTCATCATCGGGCCTGTCAGAACGACCCATCTTCAGCTGCCAAGAAAAATGCTTTCACCAGTGTTAGCAAGACAGTCCAGAATAAATTGCTTAAAATGCAGGATGCTTGACTAAGCACCAAGGCAGATGAAACACAGGGATACACTGACAGAAATGGCTTGAAACAGTTCTATAAAGCTGTTAACACTCTCTATGGACCTCAATCTCTCGGGAGCTCTTCCCTCCTGATAGAACTCTCATTACAGAGAACGCTCAGATCCTGCAGACATGGGCTGAACACTTTGAAGCCATCCTCAACCAACTGTTATCTATTAACTATGAGGCAATAGACAGAATTCCCCAGTTTGATATCAACAGCACCATGGATGATCCACTGGTCGAAGTCATGAAAGCTGTCACCCAACTATCCAGTGGCAAAGCCCCAGGGGCAGATGCCATACCCACGGAGATCTATAAAGCTGTTGGTCCTGCACTTATCAAGAAGCTCACCGAGTTGTTCCAGTCCTTTTGGAAGCAAGAAACCATTCCTCAGGGACTTAAAGATGCTTCCATCGTATACCCCGACAAGAGGAAGGGCAATCGACAAGCATGCGATAACCGCTGAGGAGTCTCGCTGCTCTTCATCACAGGAAAACTCCTCGCAAGAGTCCTGCTAAATCTGGCCACTCATCTGGAACTGGGTCTGCTTCCAGAGTCACAGTGTGACTTCCGCAAAGGTCGTGGGACCACTGACATGATTTTTGCTGCACGCCAGCTTCAGGAGAAGTGTCAGGAGCAGAATCGCGAACTCTATACAACCTTTGTTGACCTTGTGAAAGCCTTTGACACTGTAAGCCGAAAAGGGCTGTGGAGGATCATGTCAGAGTTTGGCTCCCCTCCCAAATTCATTCAGATGGTATGCTAGTTCCATGATGGTATCATGGCCAGAGTACTGAATTGCGGAGAATCCTCTGAGGCATTCCTAGTCACTAGTGGCATCAAACAAGGCTGTGTGCTCGCACCTGCACTGTTCATCATGATGTTTACTGCCATGCTGAATGATGACTTTCAGGACAGTGTTGCTCAAGTGCAGAATGGATGGGAAGCTCTTCAACCGAAGGAGACTTCAAGCTATTACCAAAGTGAAAGAGACTGTTCTGAGAGATTTCTTCTTTGCCAATGACTGTGCCCTGTATGCTGGCTCAGAGCCAGAGATGCAAGTCAGTATGGACAAACTTTCCACAGCTTGTGACAATCTTCGACTCGCCATCAACATTAAAGATACCAGCCTGTCCTCATGCACCTATACAGAACACACGATCACAATCAAAGGCAGAAACTACAGAGAGTGGACCAGTTCACTTATCTTGACAGCACCTGTCCCAAGCAGTGACTACTGATACAGAAGTTAACTGCAGAATAGCAAAGGCAAATTCTGCTTTCGGTAGACTGTGTTCCACTATATGGGAATGTCAAGGAATCAGCCCAGCAACAAAACTGAAGGTCTACAGTGCAGCGGTACTCACTACCCTCCTGTATGTCTGTGAAACGTGGACTGTATGTCGAAGGCATTCAAGACAGCTCAATCGTTTCCACATGACTTGTCTTTTCAGAATATTATGCATCCATTGGCAAGACAAAGTACCAGACACTGAAGTTCTCTCTAGAGCAAGCCTACCATCAGTCCACACACTGCTGATGAGAGCGCAGATCTGGTGGGCAGGTTATGTCATTTATATGTCAGACAAGCGCATACCCAAGCAGCTCCGTTTTGGGGAACTCTGCTGGAAGATGCTCGCGTGGAGGGCAAAAGAAACGTTTCAAAGACACACTCAAGACTTCCCGGAAGTCTTGACATTGACACGATCATCTGGGGAATACTGAACACAAAACCCCCCTACCTAGTGCTGCTTCATCCATAAAGGCTGTCAAGCTCACGAAACAAGGTGTATTGCGGAAGCATAACTTAAGCACGAGTTGCGTAAGTCCAGAGCCACCAGCACAACAACTACAGTGTCTACACAAATCTGTCCAATATGTGCCAGGACATTCCATGCCGGAATTGGCCTGATCAGTCATCTTTGGACACACTGCAATCAGCCTCAAAATGACTAATGGTGTTGAGATCCTCATCAATGACAATGGACGAACAACATTTTGTGAACAGAACTCCCACTCACCTGATGAAGGAGCAGCAAGCGCTTTGAATGCTGGTGATTTTTGCTACCAGATAAATCTGTTGGACTTTAACCTGGTGTTGTGAGACTTCTTACTCATATATCATCCCAAGAATGTCTGGTAAACCTTTGCTGCACTCCCTGTATAGCAAGAATATCTTTCCTCAGGTAAGATGACCAAAACTGCACACACTATTCCAAGTGTGGCCTCACCAAGGCCCTGTGCATCAAAAAATCCTTTTTCCTGTACTTGAATCCTTTCGCTATGAAGACCAACATACCATTTGCTTTTTTCATCATCTGCTGCACCAGCATGCTTACCTTCAGCAATTGGAGTATAAGCAACCCAGTTTTCATTGCACATTCCGCTCTCTTAATTTATAGCCATTCAGATAATCTACCTTCCTGTTTTTGCTACCAAAGTGGATAACCTCATAATATCTTTTTGCTACCCAAAGTGGATAACCTCCATCAGCACAGAACTGTGTGCAATTCTGGTTACCCTTATTATAGAAAGGATATTATTAAACTAGGAAGAGTGCAGAAAAGATTTACTAGGATGCTACCAGGACTTGATGGATTGAGTTATAAGGAAAGGCTGGATAGACTGGGACCTTTTTCTCTGGAGTGTAGGAGACTGAGTGGCTATTTTATAGAGGTCTATAAAATAATGAGAGACACAGATCAGATAGATAGTCAATATCTTTTCCCAAAGGTAGGGGAGTCTAAAACTAGAGGGCATAGATTTAAGGTGAGGGAGAGAGATACAGAAGTGTCCAGAGGGGCAATTTTTTCACATAGAGAGTGGTGCGTATCTGGAACAAGCTGCCAGAGATAGTAGTAGAGACGGGTACAATTTTGTCTTTTAAAAAGCATTTAGATAATTACATGGGTACAATGGATATAGAGGGATATGGGCCAAATGTAGACAATTAAATTAGCTTCGGGGTTTTTCAAAAAAAGGGCAGCATGGACAAGTTGGGCCGAAAGGTGAGTTCCATGCTGTAAACCTCTATCTTCCATGCAATTGCCTTCTCACTCAGCTTGTCCAAACCAGAGTAAAAGAGATAGGGATATTGTCTTAATCGGGTTTACATTCATACATGTGAATGTCCAGAGTATGGTAAATAAGACTGGTGAGTTACAAGTACAGATTGAAATGTGGAAATATAATGTTGTGGCTATAACAGAAACTTAGCTCAAAGAAGAGCAGGACTGGATGTTAAATATCCCTGGATGCAAGGTGTTCAGGAAAGGTCGGAAAGATAGGAAAGGATAAAAAAGGGGAGATGGGTGGCGGTATTGATATGAAGGAGAGCATTTCACAGCTGGACTGAGAGCATCATGGAGAGGGATCTCGGACAGAATCTGCTTAGCTTGAGCTAAGGAACAAAGAAAGTATAATCAAATTGCTCAGCGTAGTGCGCAGGGCACCAACTGGTGGGGAGGATGTAAAGGAACAAGTTGGAAAATAAATTATACGAGCTTCAAATACTACTGAATACCGGCAATAGGGGACTTTAATTATCCAAATACAGACTAGGAACAGTAGGAGTGTAAAAGGCAGAGAGATGCAGAAGTTCTGAGTATCTGTTCAGGAAAAAATTCTTTAGTATGTTTCCAGTCCAATAAAGAAGGAGACATTGCTAAGACCTGGTTCTTGGGAATGAGTTGACCCAGGAAGATCAAGTATAAGTAGGAAAATGCTGAGATGCCAGGTTTAGGCTCTTTATAGAAAAGGACAAAGAACAATCTAGAGTAATATTGTTAACTGGGGATAGTAAGTAGTCTCACAACATCAGGTTAAAGTCCAACAGGTTTATTTGGTAGCGCAAGTTTTTGGAGCGCTGCTCCTTCATCAGGTGAGTGCAGGACTTGCTTCACAAACAAGGCATGTATAGATATAAGCTCATTTACAAGATAATGGTTGATATGTGCATCATAACATGTAATCAAGTCTTTACTGTGCAGACAATATGAGTGGAGAGAGGGTTAAACACAGGTTAAGGAAGCCTGAATTGTCACAAGCCAAAACAGTTAGTGAGATTTTGCAAGCCCAGACAAGTCGTGGGGGTTACAAGTAGTGTGACGTGAACCCAAGATCCTGGTTGAGACCATCCTCATGTGTACAGAACTTGGCTATCAGTTTCTGCTCTGCGATTTTGCGTTGTCGTGTGTTTTGAAGTCCGCTTTGGAGATTGCTTACCTGAAGATCAGAGACTGAATGCCCTTGACTGCTGAACTGTTCCCTGACAGGAAGAGAACACTCCTGCCTGGTGATTGTCAAGCAGTATCTGTTCATCCGTTGTGATAGCATCTGCATGGTTTCCCCAGTGCAACAAACAGGCCATTGTACACAGCAAACTGTCCAGCCTTCAGGAGAACAGTGACCATGACATGCACAACCCTGTCATAGCAACCACTGCAAGACATGCTGCATCATTGACATGGATGCCATCATTTCACATGAGAACACCATCCACCAGGTAGAAAGTACGTACTCTTGTGACTCGGCTAACATTGTCTACCTGATATGCTGCAGGAAAGTTCTCCCGAGGTATGGTACATGAGACCATGCATGTACTACAACAACAGATGAATGGACACCACTGGACAATCACTGGGTAGGAGTGTTCTCTCCCTGTTGGGGAATACTTCAGCAGTCAAGGGTATTCAGCCTCTGATCTTTGGGTAAGTATTCTTCAAGGCCGCCTTCAAGACACACGGCAATGCAGAATCGCCAAGCAGAAACTGATAGCCAAGTTCCGCACACATGAGGAAGGGCTCAACTGAGATCTTGGGTTCATGTCACACTATTTGTAACCCACAAAACTTGCCTGGGCTTGCAAAATCTCACTAACTGTCCTGGCTTGAGACAATTCTCATCTCTTTGAACAATGCTTAACCCACTCTCCACTCACATTGTCTATACTTGTAAATGCTTGATTACCTGTTAAGGTTCGCATTCCAATTGAGTTTGTGTCTATATATGCCCTGTTTGTGAAACAAATCCTGCATTCACCTGATGAAGGAGCAGCGCTCTAAAAGCTTTTGCTCCAAATAAACCTATTGGACTTTAATGTGGTCTTGTGAGACTACTGACTGTGCCTACCTCAGTCCAACGCTGACAATTCCACATCATTAACTGAGAATAAGTCAACTTTTATGTCAGAGTGGATGTGGGCTGAATAAACTGGAGTCAAAGGTTGGCAGGAAAAATAGTGTCTGAACAATGGGCTACCTTCATGGAAGAGAGAGTTTGGAGGGGTGCAGTCGGAGTATACTCCATCAAAAGGTAAACAGATGAGCTTCCTGAATGACAAAGAAAATAGAAATTAAGATACGAAGAAAAAGTGTGCTTAGGTAGAAAATACAATTGAAAACCAAGCTTAATAGAGAAGGTTCAGAGGAGAGATGAAGCGCAAATAAGAGAAGAAAAGAGGAAGTACAAATAGAAACTGGCAACTAGCATAAAACGGCATCCAAAAGTCTCCTATAAACGTATAAAATGGTAAAAAGAGGGCCAAATATAGACCAAAAAAGAAAGTTACACATGCAGATAGCATAGCTGAGGTACAGAATGAGTACTTTGCACCTCTTGTTATGAAGGAAGAAGATTCTATCCAGGTCATGGTAAAAGATAAGGTAATTCAGACACCAGTTGGATTTAAAATTGAAAAGGAGGTAGTAGTGGATAGTTGTTGGTACTTAAGGGTGTTAAGACACCAGAACTGGATGATGTGCATCCAGAAATACTGAATAACGAGAATGGAAATTGCAGAAGCACTGGCCTTAATTTGTCAGCCTTCCTTAGATTCATGTGGTCCCAGAAGACTGAAGAATTCCAAATTGTTCAAAAAAGGAAGTAAAGGTAAGTCTAGCAACTACAAACTAGTCAGCTTAACTACAGTACTGGAAATGCCTAGAAACAATAACTTGAGAAAAATTAATCATCAGTAGACAAATGTCAGTTAATGAATGAAAGGCAGCATGGATTTCTTGAGAGAAAATCGTGTTTATCTAACTTTCTGGAGCTTTCGTGAAGAAGTAATAGAGAGGTGATGACAGAAATGTTACTGATGTGGCCCATGTGGACTTTCAAAGGGTGTTTGATGCATTGTCGCACAACAGACTTCCAAATAAAGTTCTCACCCATGGAATAAAAGGGGCAATCGCAAAATGGATACAGAATTGGCCATTTGGCATAAGTTGCTTAAAGGACGTTTTTGAGGCTGGGGGAAGGCTTGTAGTAGAGTTCTTCAGGGGTTATCGTTGGGATCCTTGCTTTTTCTGATGCGTGCTAATAGCCTTAGTGTACTGGAGAGCAAAGATGACATTAGAAGAACTTATTGGTATATCAAGTGGTTAGGGTGTAGAATGCACAGTCTGATTGTATAATGGAGACGTAATTCAAAAAGAGATTAGACCAATATCTGTTAGGAATATGCAGAGTTATGGGAAAAAGGCAGGAGAATTGCACCGAGTGAATTGCTCATTTTAGAAGCTGGTGCAGATACAATGGGCCTCCTTTTACAATTATAAAATGTCTACAGTGCAAAAAGGGGGCCATTCGACCCATCTCATGTCTGCACTGACTCTCTGACAAAGCATCCTACCCATGCCCTGTCCCCATTATCCTACATATTTACCCCTCTAATTCCTTTAACTCGCCCATCTTGAGACACAAAGGGACAATTTAGCATGATCAACACATGTGACTTGCTCCATCTTTGGACTGTGGGAAGAAACCAGAGGACCTGGAGGAAACCTGTGCAGAGAAGTGCAAACTCCACATGTGCAGTGACTCAAGGCCAGGACTGAACCCAACCCTAGCACTGTGCCACTATGGCGCTCTGCAATAATTTGGTGCTTAATATTAAGTTATTGTTCGTATTTATTTTCAGAATTGCAAGTTTTATTAAGTTATTGTTCGTATTTATTTTCAGAATTGCAAGTTTAGGTGATAACATTTTAGTGCCTTTATATATCAAAACCTGTTTACTTGTTGAAATGCACCTGAGTTATTTTGGCACATTGAATAACCAGTAGAGTAGTGGTCCTGCATCTCCCTTTGGAGACTGTTTCTGATGTTCAGTTACAGTATGTGCGGAATGTGCAGTGACGCATGTCCCACAGAAGTGTGTACAGATGTTTGATCATTGTGCATGTGTTTATAATTGTTAAACCGAGATTTGATTACTGGGCCTTTATTTTCCTGGTCATGTTATAATTTCTAAAGCGCTGTTATATAGAAAGCTGGTTAAATTCACACTAACACACAGCACAGGAGGCCATTCAGTAGCTGTGTCTGTGCTTGCTGATTGAAAGAATTTTTAATTAGTCATATTGCCCTGCTCTACCTCTGCAATTCCCCCTTTTCAAGTATTGATCCAATTCCCTTTTGAAAGTTACTAATTGAATCTGCTTCCACCACACTTTCAGACAGTACAACTTGTGTAAAAAAGAGTAATCCCCCCAGATTTTTGCTTAATTATCTCAAATCTCTCTCCCCTAGTTACCAACCTTCTTACCTGTGAAAACAATTTCTTTAAATTTACTTTCTCAAAATCTCTCTAATGCTCGTGAGTCACAAAATCTCCACATTCAAACAGTTAGTGAAAAATCATGGAGCTGTGTGAAGCTTTTGCCTCCTACGACAAAGAAAGCAGATGCATCAAAAAGGAAATAGAATCTACAGAATTGGGCTCGAGGCCAGGTGACATTAAATTGGATTGTACGTGGTGTTACATAGTACAAAGCTTTGAGAAAACTGGATGAATCATCTCTCCTTTCCACCACTGAGCTCTTTCATTTAGTTTCTTATGTGGGATTTTGCATATTCAGGATTTGCAGTGGTAAGAAGGACTGGAGGTGTGAATGTGAAGGTGTAGAGACAGAAGGCCTTGCACCACTGAAAATTGTTCAACTGCTTGTTGAAAGCACAGATCACTTCGCTTTTTGTTTTCTAAAAATGGTATTTAATCATCACAATCCGTCTTTTAAAATAGAGTTCCGTGCAAAATTGCATTTAATTCAAAGATCCATATTTGTCTATTTAGATTTAATGATTCAAGTTCAAGTAGCAAAAGCTGTTAGAGATACTGAGTGAGCTGGCTTGGGAGTCTGCCACCAGGAGAAAGCTAAATTTCGGCTCCATGCCCAGTCTCCTCCCTGCTGCTCTTGAAAGACTAATTCAGGGACTATGGCCATTCATTCTTTGTGATCCTAATGGGCATGCCTGAGGCCAGTTGTATTACCCTGGCACCATCTGGGCTGAATTGGGCTACTCAGCACAGACTACAGAACAAACCACAACATCTTCAGCCTGCTACATGTCTTAGCTGACTTTGCACTGTGGTGGAAATACCAACTGAGTCAGTGGGGCAACAAAGATTTCTTGAAAATAGACTATAATTCCCTTTTGTTTCTCCTGCTGTTTCCTTGACCAAGGGTGCATGATAGCACAGCGGTTAGCATTGCTACCTCACAGTGCCAGAGATCCAGGTTCAATTCAGGCCTTTGATCACTGTGTGGAGTTTGCGTGTTCTCCCCGTGTCTGTGAAAGTTTCTTTCAGATGCTCTGGTTTGCTCTGGTTTCCTCCCACAGTCCAAAGATATGTGTGTTAGGTTGATTGGCCATGCTAAATTGCCCCTTAGTGTCAGGGGGATTAACAGGGTAAATGCATGGGGTAGCAGGGATAGGGTCTGGGTGGAGTTGTTGAGGGTGCAGGCTTGATGGACTGAATAGCTTCCTTCTGCACTGTAGGGTTCTATGATTCTGTGATTCTATGATTTGGGATTGAAATAAGAAATTTCTTCACCTAATTCTGTAGACCAGAGATCGGCGAATGCTCAGTTGCTGAGTAGAACCTAGTCTGAGGCTGATCTTTCCAAGTACAAAGAAAATTTAGGGACATAGCAATAATGGAAAATGAAGTACCTGAGGTAGATGGCCAGCCATGATGGAACAAGCTTAAAGACCAAATGACCTCCTCCAACTTCTATTTTCTGAAGTAGGAGTAGTCTTTCTGGGTCACTGCTTCCCAGAGGGAATGTGGCACAAAACCAGAAACAAAATTCTTTGTCTATTGTTAGCAAGCTGGTGATAAAGACCAGCAGCATCAGAGTCTAGCAACAGCTACTCGCATTTATATACTGCCTCCAACCAACCCAAGGCACTTCACAGGCAGGAGGTTAAACATAATTTGAGATTGAGCCATGCAGTGGGATCATGGGTGGAATTTTAGGGCTGTGCTTGTCCTGAAACCGTAAAATCCCGCCCAAGGTCAATGGAACTTTCCATTGTCTGCCCCTTACCAGCTCTGCTTTCCATGAAGGGTGGGACAGTAAAATTCTGGCCAATAGTAAGCTTGATCAAGGAGGGCAGAGGGGCAAGGTGGTTTGGGGATATCTAATTCAAGATCTCAGGGTTAATGCAGATGAAGGCCACCCAGAAGCAGCAGGGTGATGAAAATTGGAAATGCACAAGAGGCCAGTTGAGTGGAACACAGATATCTCAGAAGATTGTGGAACTGAAGGAGATGGTGAATAAAGAAGGGCGAGTCATGGTGGAATTGACATGACTTGTGACTGCAAAGGGCTTGATGATGAATCGTATTTATAACAAAACCCAGCATCATATAATGGATTGTTGGAGCTGAGCCTTGTGTAACCTACTCAAAGCATCATGTTCAAATGTTGCTATGCAAACAGATTCATGGTATTTATTCCCTGATTACCTCTCAGAAACAAAATGAAAACAAGCTTTTAAACAAAAATCAACAATACTAATGTTTTATATGCATAAAATGCAGGAGACAGATACTTCAAAATAAAATGTGAATGTAGCTTAAAATTCTTGTCATCAGTCTCAAAGCTATTAAACCGCATCCAATTGATATGTTTTATTCCAGACGGCTCAGTGGCACAGTGGTTAGCACAGCTGTCCCAGTGCTGGGGACCTGGATTCAATTCCAGTCTCGGGTGACTGTGTGAAGTTTGCACATTCTCCCTGTGTCTGGTGGTTTCTTCTGGCTGCTCAGGTTTTCTTCCGCAGTCCAAAGATGTGTGGGTTAGGTTGATTGACCATGTCAAATTGACTTAGTGTCAGAGGATTAGCAGGGTAAATATGTGGGATTATGGGAATAGGACCTGGTGGAATTGTGGTCAGTGCAGACAACTTCATCACTGTAGAGTTTGTATTGTATTGTGTAACCTTGGTACCTTCTCTTGTGTGATCCAGTTAAACTCTGGCCTCTAGTTAGCTGGTAATATGCTTTCCCCAGCTAACATCTTGTGTAGTACCACATGACAAACTCTTCCTCTCCAATATATAAAAAAAAAGTTTGAATTGATTCCTTTATTTCCTGATTGTATCTAGGTTTTGGAATAAAGTGGGAAGCCAGCACAGTGTTGTTTTGAATTCTGTCCTAGTTTAAAGTAATGTATATACATCTTCTACATTCTTCATTGCTGTAGCTATTTTTTAAAATAGCAATGTCTGTCTCTAATGAATCTTTCTTTCAAAGGCAGGGAGATTAAACCAATTTTCCTGTGATAGTTGTCAGCTAATCCTGCTGTTCCTCACCCTGAAGGTTCCTCATTCGTTCTTCGATCTTTATGGGATCAACTTGAGATGTAATTTCAACTGCAGTCAAGTCCTTGGGTCAAGGTTCCTGCTTTTGATTTCAAGTGACCTTTGCTAGCAAATAGGGATCGATGGAGCTTAAATGTATGAGGCCAGAGTTATTGGTGATGCCTACACAGTTGAATGGCTGGCTGACATTTGACATGTGAAGGATGGTGAGATATTGAAGAATTGCTGGTGACCAGAATGTAGGGGATGAAATATGGAAATGAATGAAAGCCTTGCATTTGTGGAGCATCTTTCATGACCTCAGGATCCAATGAGTCCTATGGTCACGTTTTCGGTATAGTCACTATTGTAGAAAATGCCAGTTTGCGCATGGCAAGATCCCACAAACAGCTGTAAAGTAGTGACTAGATAATCTGATTTCCGTGACGATGGCTAAGGGGCAAATATTAGCCAGTACACCAGGAAGACCTCCCCTGTTTTTCTTTTCAAAATAGTAGGCTGGGATCTTTCACACCCACTTGATGGGACAGTTGGTTCTTCAGTTTAATATCTCATTTGATTGGCAGCATCTCTGACAGTGTTACACTCTCTCAGTATTGTTCTTGAAGTGTCAGCCAAGAATATGGACCCAGCCTCTGGAAAGGGAAAAAAGGTTAACTCATAAGTATTTTTTAAAATAGTATGTTTTTTTTGCCTCTGGATGTCATGTGAAACCAGTGTGGCCTCTCCCAGAGCAGGATATGTTTTTAAAATAACTGCACTGTTTGAAACTATATTGCTAGCGCCAGTGTTTTTGTAGGATCTGTAGAGATCAGTAACAAGTTTTTATTTATATGGCATTCTTACACCATAACTATGTCTCAAAGTGCTTCACAGGAGCCTTATCAGGTAAAATTTGATATCAAAGCACCATGCTTTGGTTTTAAGGCAGAGAAAGATATGGGCAGCAAAGTGGTTGGCATTGCTGTCTCACAAACCAGGGACCCGGCTTCAGTTAGGGCCTCAGATGACTGACTTTGTGGAGTTTGCAAGTTTTCCTGCATGGCTTTCCTCTGGGAGCTCCAGTTTCCTTCTACAGTCCAAAGTTATGCAGATTAGGTGGATTGGCCATACTAAATTGCCCCAAAATTGTACATTAGGGGTATTAGCAGAATAAATATGTGGGGTTATGGGGATAAGGCTTGGGTAAGATGTTCTATCAGAGTCGGTACAGACTCAATGAGGCTGAATAGCCTCCTGCACTTTAGAGATTCTATGACTCAGGGTGGGATATTTCAGTTGGTACCATCCTAGGAATTGTCAAGGGCCAGACAGAAACCTAGGCCAGACAGAAACCTTGATTAAACAGCAAAAGTTCTGTTTACTGTGGGTGCAAATTTCTAAGACTGGAAAATCCTGCCCAGAGGTTTGAGAGGGAATTCCAGAATTTGGCAGCTGAAAGCAGGGCCAGGCATGGGCAGGAGAAAACCAAACAGGCACATGGAGGCCAGAGGAGCTTTCAGAGAAAATAAAAGGATGAGGATATTAGAGGGGTATTTGGAAATAAGGATGAGAAATTTAGAGTAGTTATTGGGAAACAGCATCCACAGGGATGATGGGCAGTAAAGGCTATTGTTTTAGCCGATAAATGGTCATGATGGTTCTTAATAAGATGATTATCAGTGTACTTGACTTTAGGATAAAGTTGATTCTTCTGATGGCAGGGGTGCTGAAGCATCTTCTTTTTCTCATGTATGTTATTATCAATGATAGTGGCTCGCTTCCTTTATAGATTAGTATAGAAGCAATGCTTATAAAATATCATGACAGCACAGATGGAGGCAATGCATTCAGATCATAACAACATCCTGCTTTAAAAAAAAGTTTATCTTCTGTTTGATTCTTTTGCCAATTATCTTAAATCTATGCTCTGTGATCACTAACTCTCGTGCCAGTGAAAATCAGATTCCCTTTACCAATTCTAGAAAATCTTTTCAAATTTCGAATATCATTATTAAATGTTCACTTCTCTCCTCCAAGGGGAACATTTCCAATTTCTCTTGTTTCATTCCATATATAGAGAGGCTAACAACAACATCTGTAGGATTAAGGGGTGCTAGAGTCACTTGGATACATTGCCTGAATTTGTTTTAATAAATATTTGTGCTCCAATTTTCTCCCACTCTGCCAGAGCTCTTGCTATTGTGCACTGTTATGTAAGTGCTGGCAGCTCCTGGGCGCTTAACCCAAGCCATCATTCTCATACATGTGAGCCAACTTACAGTGGAGTGCATTGTATCCGGGATAGATCTTGGATTCAGCAGATGTCCTCCTGGGGGTGGCTGCTGGATAGTGATCAGGAGCCAACCCACGGAGACTTAATGAACAGTTAACCCTTCAAAGTAGGCTGTGACTTTCAAGCATCAGACTTTTAATTGAAAATATCCCCTATTGCACAATGTGTAAGGTTGTGTTAGGTTTTTAAACCTAATATTTGAGGAGGAGGATGGCTAACAGCTCATTTTCTCTTCTCTTACTCAGTTTGCACGTTTGACATTGTGATCTGCATTCAGCAATGATTTCACTCTGGCAGACTGGTCTTACTGACTCACAGTTCCTGCATGCAGGCTGCAAACATATGGCATAGAGCACAGTTTACATCAGCACCCCCTCGGGGGGGCATTGGCCCTATTTCTGGTACATGTGCGGCACATTCATTCGCACTGTTCTGTAATTCACCCCATCTCCATTGCAAGGATGTAATATTGCATTTAATTTAATGAGTTATCGGAGCTGCAGTCCAGCACCATTGACCTCTGTTAGAGAATCCAGTGACTGCCATACAGAAAATATGGCCTATCTCCCTCTTATTGCCACTTGCCAAATGGAATAAAGATACCAGGTCACGCTATGTGGCAGAATTCGCCATGTTGCTGTGGCTAGGATTTAACTTAACTCACTGAAGCAAAATGCTGAAAGATTGAGAGTGCTGGAAATAATCAGCAGGTATTGAGATAAATGGCCATTAACCTGACATGGCAATTCTCTGTCAGGCTCGTCAGTCCGACCTGCGGAGTGATTCCCAGCTTTTTCTATTTATATTTGGGACAACTTTAACTGGACATTGAGAGCTCTGTGTTTTCTTCCTGGCCAGGAAGTAACCTATTCACAACAACTTGTATCTATGTAGTACCTTTAATGTAATAAAACATCGCAAGGTGTTCCACAGGAACAATATAACTAGGCACAGTGACATAAGAAGGTATTAGATCTGGTTATTTTGGTAAAAGTGGCAGGTTTTAAGTATCTTAAAGTAGTAAAGGGACACAGATGGGTTTTTAAAGAGAAATATCAGGGGCTTTGCACCAAGGTCAGCTGAAGAAACTTGACCTTGGTGAAATTTGACCAAAAGAATGAAACCTTTAAAATTGAGGCCTTGCTCAACTGGAGACTAGTATAGTTTTCAAACATCGGGGTGAGGGATGAATGGGACTTGGTGCAAGTTAAGATAGAGGCAGCCCTGTAAAGGAAGATGCAAGGCATAATTTCTGGCCACATACTGTGTTGTTATTCACTCCAAAGGTGTTTGTTTTGGTTGATCAGTCAGTGTCGGATTGTTGGATGAGGGGAAAATCCTCATGCTTGGAAAAGATGCTCCTACTTCCGTAGAGCTGGCCTCGGTGTTTCTTGCACTCAGCCAAGCAGAATGAATAACAATGTTCTTAATTGGGAGTGAGAATGTTCATTTCATGTAAAACTGCGATGGAACCTGCCTGAATTATGAGGAACATTCCTATTCTTCAACCAGGAATACCAATCATTGCGCATATGTTATTTTGCTATTTGCTCTCGCTAATGGGAGCAGCAGTTTTCTACCTAATCTGTCACTCCCATAGAACTGTCTCACTGTCACTTTTATTTTGCTCACTCAATGTATATAGCACACTTTTTCTTTTTTTTAGAAAAAAGCTCATGAAACTAATGCATCAGTTAAACAGGTAACTGTGCCTCTTCACAGTTACTCTTCCTGCTTGCATTGAACCAAATGGCCTAATTATCTCTGTTATGTGATTCCAGTGTCCTAAATTACAACTTTTGCCAGGGTGACATTTTATTCCTTGGCCCACCTCTTCAATGGCACCAATTGTAACCATCACTATTCACTATGAGGGTTGAGAACAGACTGAATGCTATTTCAGACATGAGAAATTTTATATTGATGCTTGGAAGAATTCAGGAGCTTAAAGGAGAATGGGGTCACTTACGAGCATGTCCTTTTTTATGAAAGGATCTTTTTGTGAAAGTATCACTGGGTGTGTGGGCAAGTTCAGATGTAAGATACTGATCTATGTTAAATATTTTATACAAGGTTACAAACCTAGTCTTCCTGGGGTGCCCTACACTTCTGCTGTGGCTGTGATATATTCTCACATTAATACACTGACAAGCAGAATGAGAGTCACATCTCATTGACACAAGGAGACTATGTGGGTGGCTGCACCAGGAGATCTAGAGGTATCGTATTATGCAGTGTGAGGATGACTGATGCAAGTCCAACAAATGTCAAGCTTTTCATTTGACAGAAAATAGCTTCTCTCATGCTTAGAGTGGCTGCAGAGGCCTAGAAGTAGTCAGATAATGATGCAAGAGACAGTGAAAATCAGGTAAATTGAACACTTTGAGTTGTAAGTACCAACTGAAAGCCCTTGATTCAACCAAAAGAAACTGACAAAAAGAATTCCCTTTGTTGCCCCGCATCAGCAAACCATGATACATATTGTGCTAGAAGAGTCTTCAATACATGTGATAGCTTTTTATAATTTGCCAGTAGAATAGATAAAATGAACTGCCCATCATATCACAATTTGTCTGTCCCCTTCCCAGCCATTATCAACTGTCTGTCGCTATGTGTTACCAGTAATTCATCTTTTGCTAGTGTAGTGTGTACATGCCCTGTAGTTGGTATCTTGTGTGTTGTCATGGCATATCTACTGTCAGCCATGCTTTGCCTTTCACAATAACCTGTTTCTGTGATAGGTGGGCGCTTTAAGAAAGAGATTGTGGTGGATGGCCAGAGTTACCTACTGCTGATCAGAGATGAAGGGGGGCCTCCAGAGGCACAGGTAGGTACTGTAGCAGTCTCTTTCATTCAAAACATGTCAAATAATATAATCTAGCAATCTGTATCTGCGGATTACTTGCATAGAAAACTGCATTAGTGCACCATATTTGAAAATGCTGCTGAAATCACTTATCTTAAAAGACAGGATAAAAGTTCTTTATTATACTATGTGAAAATGGGCAATGTGGAGCTTTTCCATTATGGGAGATTAACATGGTTTATGCAAGAATTAAACTACAATCAGGACTGAATCTATTTTGGAGTTTGTTATGAATACAGTTTTGAAATGTAATCTTGCGTTGCCTATGGGATCTGGGTGCTTCTGGTGTTGGCCAAAGTAAAATAAATTAAGGAAGTGAGTCAATAAATAAACAATAAATAAAGACATTGAAACACCATCCCTTTGATGCTTTCTGGTCAGCCTTGTGTGTTTTATTTGTATCAATTGTTTTATTATGGTGTCATGATTGGGCATTTCTTCCTAACATGCTAACTTGCCACTTTGGAATCTGGTGGAAATCTTTGCCGTGTTAATGTTTATTTAACAGCCTTCTGCTGTAACCTAATTTTTTTAACCTGCATTTTGCTCTGTGATAATTTAATGGGAGCTGTGTGGACATGGGAGGTGGGCTGGAGGCGATTTGAGATCCCCCTGTCTTAGGCACATCTAACAATTTGCTTTGGTGACTTGAGCAGCCAAACCAGCTCCTGATCAGCCTTCAGGGAATTCTTATTGACGGGCGAGGGCTTTAGGTAATGAGGCCAGTGCAGTGTAAATGGCCTGTGGTTGCATAACATCCTGTCAAGGCTCACACGTCAAGGTGAGACATCTTTAGAAAACATGGAGAGGGAGTGTTAGGAGGGGGAAACTCAAAACAAATAATGCAATTCTAAAGTCTTTGGTGGGTTCCTGCATTCCACCTCGTAAACATTAAACACTGCTGTTACTATGTGTCTGTGGTAGAAGGAGTCACTGTTTGTGAATGGAGTTCTAATCAAATGGGTTGTTTATCCTGGATGATGTAAAGCTTCTTGAGTGTTATTAGAGCTGCACTCATAGAGTCACAGAGATTTACAGCATAGAAACAGGCCCCTCAGCCCATCTTGTCCATGCTGCCCAGTTTTTACCACTAAACTAGTCCGAATTGCCTGCATTTGGCCCTTATTCCTCTGTACCCATCTTACCATGTAACTGTCTAAATGCTTTTTGAAAGATAAAGTTATATTCGCTTCTAATAGATATCTAGATTTAATCGGACATTGTTGGAATCAATTCTGAGAGAGAGGATAAACTGTCACTTAGGCGTAGATTGATCAGGGATAGTCAGTGTGGTTTTGTTAAAGGAAAATCATGTCTTACTAATGTAATAAAATTTTTTGAGGAAATAATGAGGAAGATATGTAAGGATCGTGCAGTGGATGTCGTGTACATGGATTTTAGTAAGCCATTTGACAAGGTCAGTGGCAGACTGGTCAAAAAAGTGAAATCCCGTGGAATACACGGGCATATGGTGAGTTGGAGCCAAAATTGGCTCAGCAACAAGAAACAAAGTTGATGCACGTTTTTGCGAATGGAAAACGGTTTCCAGTGGCATCCCACAATGTTAGAGTCTTGCTGTTTGTTGTATATATTAATGATTTGGACTTAAAAGGGGGAGGTGCAATCAGGAAATTAGAAGATGACACAAAAATTGTCCGTGTGGTTGATAGTGAAGATTGTGAAGTTGATTTAATGGTGAAGATGATGAAGTAGTTGATTCTGTTGCTTCCAGAATGATAGTGATGGTTTGATGAGTGGGTGAAAAAGTGACGATCCCATGTGAAGAAGTGGATCAAGAATGCAAGGGCACAGACTTAAAGTGATTTACGAAAGAAGCAAATGCGATGTAGGGAAAAAAAAGAATTTTTCATACAGCAGATGGTTTGGATCTGGAATGCATTGCCTTGGAAGTGTGCTGGAGGCAGGTTCAACTGAGTCATTCAAGAGGACATTAGATAATCTTTTTTTGAATAGAGATAATGCGCAGGAGTATGGGGAAAAGGCAGGGAAATGGCACAAATTCATGATGCCTGTTTGGAGAGCTGGTGCAGACACAATAGGCCAAAATGGCCACTTCCTGCACTGTAACAATTCTGTGATTCTATGAAAAATAATTCCTTTGGAAAGGCCAAACAAAATTAAGAAATATACAGTAAACGGAAAGTATTGAGAGGGGTAGACAGAATTTGGGATGCATGACCTGAAGGTGGCAAGACAGATGGATAAGGTGATAAAGAAGGCATATGGAATGCTTTCCTTTATTGGGTGAGTTATTAAAGACAAAAACAGAGGGTAATATTAGAACTGTATAAAATCTTGATTAGGCCATAGCTGGAGTTTTTTTACAGTTCTAGAAAGATACATATTCTTTGGAGAGAGTGCAGAGGAGACTTTACAAGAATGTTGTCTGTGCTTGAACATTGCAGCTATGACAGAGATTGAATAGGCTGGGGTTGTTTTCTTTAGAGCAGAGTTAAGGGGTCACCTAATTGAGGTCTATAAAATTATGAGGGACATGGAGTAGACAGGGAAAACCTATTTCCCCTACCTGAGAGGTCAGTTGCCAGCAGGCATAGATTTAGGTGATTGGTAGAAGAATTAAAAGGAACATAAGGAAAATATTTTTCATCCAGAAGGCGGAATTCTCATTTAAAAAGTACCTATACCTGAAATGCTGGAACCTGGAAGACTATAGACCAGTTCTGGAAAGTGGGATTAAAATGAGCATCTAGTTTCCATTTTTCTCTTTCCTTGGCAGGCGCAGACATGATGGACTGAATGGCTACTTTCTGTGTCATAATATTTCTACGGTTCTGTGGTTATAGATACTGCTTTTAAAATATGGCACTGATGCACCATCCTCCGGTTTTTCAGTATATTTTATATTGAGCATTTTGCTATTTCCTAGTTTTTTCTATTTTCTTTAAGTTCCTTGCGTGCCCTGTTGAGTGAAATGAAATCAAATGGTGTGAGTGAGCATTCCTCAAGGGGGGGATTAGCAATGTTTTCCGTGTCTGATTGTTACTTAGTGACACCACCACCACCACACTAATGCCACACCATCAGGAATCACATGGAGCCTTTTGCAGAGAGCATTCCGATAAGCAGAGTTTCCTAGGCCCAACCATCTTCAGCTGCTTCATCAATGACCTTCCTTCCATGATAAGGTCAGAAGTGGGGATGATCGCTGATGACTGCATAATGTTTAGGACCATTTGCAATTCCTTGGAGAATTCCATGTTCAAATGCAGTAAGACCTGGGCAATATCCAGGCTCGGGCTGACAAATGGGATGTATTATTTGCACCACACAAATGCCAGGCAATGACCATCTCCATCAAGAGAGGATCTAACTATCTCCCTTTGACTTCCAATGGCATTGCCATCATTGAATCTCCCACCATCAACTTCCTGGGGTGACAATTGACCAGAAACTGAACTGAACTAGGCATATAAATACTGTGGCTACAAGAACAGGTCGGAAGCTTAGGAATCTTGCAGAGAGTAACTCACCTGATTCCCCAAAGCTTGCCAAAATTTACAAGGCACAAGTTAGGAATATGATGGAATATTCTCCACTTGCCTAGATAAGGGGAGAGGTACAAAGGGTTCAGAGGGCTGATTTTTTTCACATAGAGTGTGGTGAATGTCTGGAATGAGCTGCCAGAGGCTATAGTAGAGACAAGTTTTTTTTATAAAGCATTTAGACAGTTACATGGGTAAGATGGGCATAGAGGGATATGGGCCAAATGTGAACAATTGGGACTAGCTCAGTGATTAAAAACTGGGTGGCATGGACAAGTTGGGCTGAAGGGCCTGTTTCCAAGCTGTAAACCTCTGTGACTCTGAATGCAGCTCCAACAGCACGCAAGAAGCTTTACACCATCTAGGACAAAGCAGCTCACTTGATGGCACCCCATTCACAAATATTGATCCCCTTTATCGCAGATACATTGTAACAGCAGTGTTTAACATTTACAAGATTACTATAGGAACTAAGTTCCCGTCCAGGTTACTCGCTGTCCTGACTTGGAGAAATCCCACCACCACTTTGCCGTTGCTTGATTAAAATCTGGAGCTCCCTCCTTTGCAGCACTGTGGACATAATTACACGGCATGGATTGCAGCTCTTAAAGATAGCAGGTCACCACCTTCTCAAAGATAATTAGGGATGGAAACTGAATGCTGGCCTGGCTAGCGAAGTCAATATTCCATGAAGGAATAAAAAATAGTTGACCCTTTCCTGTCTAATCTTGCACATTAAGGAAGGCCAGAGGTGATAGGTCATCACCAGTTTGCTGGACCTGTTCCCAGGAAGAATCAGTAAGAATAAAGCCCAAGTATCTAGGGCTCACTGCAGTCATCTTTCATAAATGTTACCATGCAATTTGATAGCATTCAGGTGAACTCCTTCACATTGCTGAATTTCTTCTGGAATCAGTTTACCAAATAAAATCCCTCAGATAGTGAACATTTACAAATGGGACCCAGATCTTTGATCCTTTATTTTCAAGGTAAGTCTAGCTGATATTACCTTGACTTCTGAAAATTTTAACAAAATGAAGCAGCGACAGACTATCCCTCCAATGTTTTTCCACCTTCCGTTTTTGGCTGTAGCTTGTTTAATCAGTGAGTGCCAGCATATATGAATTAATCTGTCTGGTACACACAACTCTACTGTATCATGCTTTACTGTGTCCTATTGGGAATTCCACATCTTCACACAAAAAAGTATCTTAAAAAATTTATTGTATTTTTCTGGCAGGTTTTTTCCATTTTAATTTTCTTGCCAAGAAGACTATATTAAATCTACAGCATAGGAATGAGCCTCCCACTCTTCGTTTTACTCGTTCAATGTATCCTTTTGTCCTTTTCACCCTTGAATGCACACACATTTTTTAAATTTGGTTATACTATTCACTTTAAGCTTTCCCTGTGTGGATAAAGAGGCTGCTCCAGATTTTTTTAATGAATTTATCATTGATTATGAGAGAAAGGCCAGAAGATGACACTAAGTCACAGTACTCATTAAGAGAACTGGTGTAGACCCGATGGACCGAATGAACTACTTTTGAGCTGTAACACGTGGCGCCAGGCACCCTTGTTCATTTCTGGCCTTGGGTGCGGTGTGAGTTTGTGCATTCTCTCCATGTCTGCATGGATTTCCTCTGGGTGCTCTGGCTTCTTCGCACAGCATAAAGATGTGTATACTAGGTAGATTGGCCATACTAAATTGTCCCTTCGTATCAGGGGGATTTGCAGGATAAATATATGAGGTTATGGAGAAAAGGTCTGGGTGGGATTGTTGTCGGTGCAGGCTGAATGGCCTCCTTCAGTACAGTAGGGGTTCTATTCCATGATTTTATAACAATTCTGCAATTCTGCTTCTGTGAAATAGGTTGCTGTATAAAGGGCATTCGATGCAAAAGGAGTCTGGTTGATAGATAACGCAATTGAAAGTTTAGGTCTTTTCTGCTAGTATGTGAATAATAAGGGCTGTCCAAGTCCAGAAGTGGGTTGAATACTTCAACTGGTTGACACATCTTGATTTAAATATCTACTTCAAAGGAAAGGAGTTTTTATTTTCCTCAAAGGCCTGAGATTCTTAACTCAGACCACAATTGTTCGCTCTGTGTGCGGGCTGCTTGAGTGGTGGGGTTGTTTTGGAGCCAATGAGAGCAACACTCTGTAAAATCCAAAACGTTGAAACTTAAAGGCACCTTTTGATTAAAAAAAATTAAGAAATTCAAATTTAAGTCTGTAAAAAGGCTCAAAAGAAATAAGCAGCAACAGTTTTTGTCCTGAGGCAGTCTGACAAGTTGATACTGAAACTGAAGATTGTGCAGAGTGAGCTGTATTAGATGCTTGAGTGAAACCACTAGCAATCCACTCCAACTGCATAAAAATAGTGTGAGATGAGTCCCTGTGATAGGAGCACACTTCTCCAGCAGAGGGTGAATGTGTGAGGTAGCCTCGAGACAAGATCAGGTGTAGTTTAGGTCACCCACGTCTCACCAGATTGCAGTTTGTGCAGGTACTGGGATTAATAACTTTTTTTTAAATACCTCTCTTGAAGCAGGTTATGAAAGGGGAGTGATTGAAAGGATTGTTCATCACATTTGACCTGAAGGTGTTTGTCCATTTGGCACCATAATTAAAGCAATTAATTATTTCAGCATAATCTGAACCTGGCAACTTCATCGCGTTTGAGAGTTTTTGAAATGGAACTCCATATCAAGTGATTGGACTGATGACGCAATTTATGGAGCTAATATAGGAGGTTACTCAATCTAACCAAATAATGAGAAATAAACAGAGCCACACGTTTTTTGTGTGTATAAAAATGGGATACGAGTAATTAAATAGAGATTGGCAAATGAGAGCATCCAGTGAGTCACCTGCAATTTATACCCGATTTTGCAATTTACACTATTACAGCTGGTTCAACAATTGCATGTTTACAGGTATTGGCGGGAAGTTAGTGAGCTAGAAGTCATTATTTTAAAAAGCGAGACCAGGGAAGTGTTGCTTTTATCGTTTGCTTTTACAGGGACGCCCTGTTGATTTATATTGCCTTCACCTTATTGGATAAGGGACTGAGATTGAGTGGGTTTCTTTCAAGCCTTTGGGGGAGCAGTTTGTGGGTAAATGAAATACAAGGTGTTGTTTGTGTTAATTAGCTTCAGCCAGTTCCTCACTGATTGACCTGATCTCCTTCCAGTTCGCAATGTGGGTGGACGCTGTTATCTTCGTCTTCAGTCTGGAGGACGAGAACAGCTTCAATGCGGTCTACTACTACTACACCAGGATGGCTAACTATCGGAGCACCACTGAGATGCCAATGGTACTGGTTGGGACACAAGGTAGGGAGGGACCAGTTGGCAAGGTTTTTTACCATTGAGCTTGGCCTCATATATGCAGAAACTGAAATATTGAATCACTCATGCTAAATTACATAATGGCTAATCCATGATCTAATAATTGCATTCCTCTGGAGTTTTCTTGTGTTTTCTTTCTTGCTTTATCTGTTCTAAAGTCATGTGTGATGCTGATGGTTGGTGATACTTCACAGCTTTGTGGATTTACAGAGTGGAATCAGAACCTTAAAGCTTGCTCGACACCTTGTAACAGGAAAAGCACTGAGATCCTAGTCCTTGTATTCAAAACATAGCCTGACACTCTTTCAGCCTGACACATTTCTCTCACCATTCCATTCCTCTGTCTTCCCCTAACCCCTCATCTCGCTTCATGATAACTGGCAATGTCTTCAGTCTGCTTGGTTTCACTGCCTGGAATTGCCTCTTAAGCCTTCTGCTCCTTTGAAAAGTTTTATTTTGAAGAGGATAGAATTCGTGCAACATAACTGGTGAATGGCAAAAATTCTGATAAAATAGCCAATTTGAGAGGAGGAAAGCACATCAAATTAATCAGTAAGAAATAAAACATTTGAAAGTTGGCATCTCCTCCAATCAGTGGTACTTCTGATTATAGATTAGGTAATTCAACGAAAGGTTGGATGAAACTCTTTTAAATCATAGGTTATGAAGCTTGGGAAATGAATGGAGGAACCTTTAAATCTGAGGTATAATTATCCTATATAATTCTTCAATGTGCTTATTATGGTAACAATCAATAGACTGAATGAATCAGGCACTGCTTTTCTCTTGTTTTCATGGCATCTTAAAATTGAGTCAACTTATTTTAAGGTAGTTCTCTTTTCTATTCTTTTCTCGGATTATTCAACTCCGTGGACAATGAGCTAACCATGACATTATGGGCGATGAGCCAGTTACCACTACATGGACGATGAGTAATCACTTCACCATGGGTAGTGAGCCAGTCACTATACCAAGGGTGATGAATCAGTTACTGTACAGCATGTGAAATGAGCCAATCACTGTACAGCATGGAAAATTACCCAATCACTGTACATGGTGTGTGATAAACCAATCGGAGTTGATGTGCCCTGTGGCCAATGAACCAATCTCACAAGGTTAGGGTTCATGAAGTTGGGGAAAATATATTAGCATGGATTAAATATTGGATAATGATCTGAGAGCAGGGGGTGGTAATAAATGAGTTATCTCTGGGATGCAGAATGTAATTAGTGAGTTGCCACACAGATCAGGGCTGGGGCCTCAGCTACATGCAATCTATACTGATGACTTAGATGAGAGAACTAGGAGAAACTCAATCTGTTGATACAAAGCTATGTGGCAGTGTAAGCTGTGAAGAGGACACAAAGGATAGTATTTATTGGAGACAATGGAGGTCTAGCCCACTGTCCAGAGAGCTGACCAGAGCCTCTTTTTAGTAAGATTATCTGAATTAATTGCTAATCTGGGCAACAGTGGGCCTTTCCCAGGATTAAAGGCCTCACTTCCAAGAGCTGCTAACTAATCATAGGGCAGCAGCTCTGCATTGCTAGATACCGTGGCTGCTGCCGGCAACATACCTATCCAAGGCCCAGGAGCGCTTGAGGTATCCAAGCCACAGGTGAATGATGATGGGAATTGGGAATCAGATAGGAAGGGTCTAGGTGGTGTAATAACTGGGCTGGGTGCTGGTTTGCTGTGGGCTCCTCCTTTTCCAACGCTGGGTGACTTGATCAGGTGCCTTCAAACAAGGAGTCACTGCCCTCTGATGGGCCAAAAGCTCTTTCAGGCAGGGCGTCCTGTTCCTGAGAGGCCCTCTAGCCTATTAAAGGCCAATAGCTTTTTAAGTGGCTGTGAGGCAGCTGGTCTTCCCCAACCCTGGAATATATAGAGAGGGGAGGGGGTGTGGGGGCAGCAGCAGCCCCTCATGATATGCTGGTTCTTTCAAAGAGCTGCTGTGCTTCATCCCATACACTTGCTCTTTATCCATAACTTAAGTTCCTCAGGTTCCTGGGCAACTCCCATTCAATATTGTTATTGATAGAATCAGATTCCTTTATCTTTTCAGGTTGCACGTCCCTGATCCCAGCAACTCTCAGTGAAAACATTGCTCCATATCCTCCCTCTGCATATTTCACTGATGATTTTGAATGGATCACCTTTAGCTCTGGGTACCCTCATAGATGAATTACAGAAAGTTCACTTGCAGATACAGCGAACAATTAGGGCAACTAGTGGTATGTTAGCCCAACTCCCATGTAATAAAGTCTATCAGAGAAAGGAGATTAGCTGTGAGAGGATATTGGGGCTGTACCTGAAATATGATGCTTAGTTTTGGCTTCTGTACCCAAGAGGGGGCATCAAAGATTCAATAAATTGATTTCTTGGGATTGTCCTTTAGGGAGAGATTGAGTGGGCTAGCCCATTGTCTCTGGAGTTTAAAAAATGAGAAGTGATCTCATTGAAATATACCCAGAGCTCAACAAGGTGGAGACTGAGACTGTTTTCCTCCCTACTTGGAGAGTTTAGAATTAGAAACGTATAGTCTTAGGATAAGGGATTGGTCACTTAGAACTGAGAAGATGAGTGCCTTCACCTTCACAGGGGGTTGTGAACCTTTATAACTCTCTACCCCAGTGAGCTGTGGATGCTCGGTCGCTGAGTATAGGCAATGATCATGTCACCAAGTTCTTGCAATGCAGCTGTGAAAATGGCAGAGCACGGGAGATAAAGGGAAGATCTGTTTAATCGAGGTGTTCGGAATCACAGAAGATTCTGGTAAAGTATATAAGGGTAAAACTGGTAAGAAGGTTGTTGAGCAGCAACTCGCTTCAGCTTGCCCATGTCTGCCTGTGAGTATAAACCTTTCACACACCTGATGAAGGAACACTTTTCTGAAAGATTGTGGGATTACTATCAAATAAACTGGT
Organism: Sphyrna mokarran; assembly: GCA_024679065.1. Taxonomy (NCBI): domain Eukaryota; kingdom Metazoa; phylum Chordata; class Chondrichthyes; order Carcharhiniformes; family Carcharhinidae; genus Sphyrna; species Sphyrna mokarran. The sequence goes on from JAGIQG010000011.1 coordinate 15,900,128, forward strand.
TGGACTTAAACCTGGTGTTGTGAGACTTCTTACTTTGTTTGCCCATGAGGGTCCAGCTTACAAATATTGGAAATCTCTGCAGGAAATGTCTAACTTTTAACGGGTTACCCACTATTAACACATTTATCATGCATTTCATAGATTTCCTCTGTGTGCTATTTGTAACAATGAGTCTTTTACAAGTAGTGATTAAAGGAAACCTTTACCCAGAGCTTTTTGCTGTGTTTTTCAAACTGCGAGTCTAGCTTCTCCCTTTCCTTTTAAAGTTAAACAAGTAAGTTTGTTGGCAAATTTGCACCATCCTTTGTGCTTCTGCTTGTTTTATAGGTTGCTACAGCCCTCTGCTGGTTGTCTATTGTTACTTACTAATGACAGTCCTCAGCCCTGTTAAGAACTAAATTTCATTAATCTTCTAGCACAGAAAGAGACCACTCAGCCTATTGAACCTGTGCTGACCTTTTGAAAAAGCTATCCAATCAGTCCCAATCCCTTGCTCTTTCCTCATATCCTTATAGCTTTTTACTTTACAAGTACTTTTCCAATTCCATTTTGACAATTATTATTGAGTCTGCTTCTACTGCCCATTCAGGCAATGCAGCATGAAAATATTTAATCTTTTCACCTTAGGAACTATATATTGATCCTTTGAGGGAGTGCAGCATGGATTTGCTAGATTGATACCTGGACTCAGTCACTCATGTCTTTTAGGGAGGCAGATTCAACATCCTTACCCAGTCTGGCCTACATGTGACTCCAGATCCACAGCAATGTGGTTGATTCCTAACTGCTGTCTGAAATGGCCAAGTGAGGGAAACCAGAAAGTGGGCAGGGGGTCATGGAAGCTGAATGTTGAACTGTTGACCCCAGAGAACCTTGAGGAACTCAGGAGGGTTTACCATGGTTGGAGGGCCGTGAAGCCCTTCTTTGAGTCTCCATCGCTCTGTTGGCAAACCATCAAAGACAACATCAAAAGGTTCTTCATTCGCAAAGTGGTTCAAAAGGCCAGGGAGAGACAGGGGGAAATGTCCTGACTCCAGAAAAGCATGCAGGAACTGCTCCAACTGCAGTCGCTGGGGATTGATGTCAGGGAGGATCTCCAGGAAATGAAAAGCAAGCAAGCCTCACTCTTTGCCTCGAAGACCGCCAAGGTCATCTTCCAGTCCAGTGCTTGCGTTTCTTCTTCCAGAAGGTACACAGAGAAACCTCTGTGATTAGCAGCCTGAAGGAAGAAGACGGCTCAGTAAGGTTATCGCAGTCTAACATTCTGAGGATCTGCAAATCCTTCTATGCCAGACTGTATGACCTGAAGCCAACAGACAGCATGGCCTCCCAGTCTTTCCTGTCGTCTATCATGCAGGTCTTAGACGACAGCGAGCGGGACAGCCTGGACAGACCGGTATCTCTGGACGAGCTAACGAAGACCATTGAGTCCTTTCAGAAGGGTAAAATTCCCAGAAGTGATGGCTTACCGGCTGAGTTTTATTTGGCGTTGTCAGACTTGACTGGCCCAGACCCGAGAGCATGCTTCTGGAAGGCAGAATGTCAGAATCCATGAGGAAAGACATCATTACCGTCATCTACAAGCAGAAGGGGGAAAGGGAAGAAATTAAAAATTGGCGACCCATTTCACTATTGAACATAGTTTACAAAATTCTGGCCAGAGACATTGCCAACTAGGTCAAATCTGCTCTGGGGTCAGTGATCCATCCTGATCAAACCTGTGCTGTACTCGGCAGGAAGATCTCTGACAGCTTTGCGTTACTCAGGGATATGATCGCCTACATGCAGGACAGGCAGGTGGATATGTGTCTCATCAGCCTAGACCAGGAGAAGGTGTTTGACAAAATATCACACAGCTACATGATGGATGTGTTCTCCAAAATGGGCTTTGGGAAGGGAATCCACAATTGGATCCAGCTGTTCTACACAGACATCAGTAGCGCAGTTTCAGTCAGTGGGTGGTAATCAGATAGTTTTCAAATCAGGTCTGGAGTCAGACAAGGCTGCCCTTTCTCCTCCGTCCTTTTTGCTGAGGCTCTCAGAAGTAACCCAGGCATCAAAGGGTGACAATCCCGGGCAGTGGAGGCATGCAGGTCAAAGCCTCCCTGTACATGTACACAAAGCCTCCATGTACATGTGGCTGTCTTCTGTTCAGACCCCTTGTCTGTTCGCAGGCTCCTCCAAGTCTGCGAGCGGTTCGAGCTGGCCTCGGGAGCCAAAGTCAACCAGGATAAGAGCTAGGCCATGTTCTTTGGGAACTGGGCTGACAAATCCTTTGTCCCTTTCACAGTCAGGACAGATTACCTGAAGGTGCTGGGGATATGGTTTGGAATGGCAGGGGCATGTGCCAAAAACTGGGATGAGCGCATCACGAAAGCCAAGCAGAAACTGGGCTTATGGGAGCAATGCTTCCTCTCCATGACAGGGAAAAACCTGGTGATCCAGTGCGAGGTGCTGTCCATGGCCTATCCCCAGATCCCTGCACTGCAGCAGTGATGCAGGCTATCTTTAAGTTTATCTGGAGATCAAAGATGGATCGCGTCCATAGGGTGACGATGCACAAATCTCTAGAGAACGGAAGGAATAATGTTCCCAATGCTGCCCTCATCCTGATGGCCACCTTCGTGTGTGGCTGCATCAAGCTGTGCGTAGATCCTCAGTACACTAACAGCAAGTGCCACTACTTTTTGAGGTTCTACCTGTCCTGAGTGTTACAAAGAATGGGTCTGGCCACACTGTCGCAGAATGCTCCGAGTAGTTGGATCATACTGCGGCACCTGTCCTTCATGGAGAAATTTTTCCGCAAACACACCTTTGACCATTTGGCAATTAAGCAGTGGACAGTGCGTAACGTCCTTGGGGCCCTGAGAGAAAAGAAGATGGCGGATCCTGTTGGAGGTTCCCTGAGCAGATTGTCAGTGTCATCTGGCAGAACACCTCATCACCAGAACTTACAAACAAGCACCAAGATCTGGCTTGGCTGGTGGTGAGAAGGGTGCTCCCCTTCAGAACCTTTTATGTGCACTCGAGGTCTCAACAGCACCGCACATTGCCCTTGAAGCGGCTGCGGGGCTGATGAGACGGTCGCACACCTCCTTGTGTAATGTGCCTTTGCAAAGAAGGTCTGGAGTGAGATACAGTGGTATTTGTCGAGGTTTGTCCCGAGCAGCTCGGTGACGCAGGACTCTGTGCTCTACGGGCTGTTTCCGGGGAAGCACACCGAGACGAATATCAACTGGAAGGTCATCAACTCGGTGAAGGACGCGCTTGGTCCACCCAAAACTTGCTGATCTTCCAGTTGAAAGAACTGTCCTCGACCGAGTGTTGCAGACTGGCACATTACAAGGTCCAGGACTACGTGCTAAGGGATGCGCTGAAGCTTGGAGCAGCCGCTGCAAAGGCACAATGGGGAAAGGTCACACTATAACGCCTTTTAACGGAGGCAGACCAAGGGCCTGGGAACTGCAGAATACTCTCAACATGCATAACTGTGTGCCACTCTGTGCAATAATGGCACACAGTAATTTTTGAGGCATGTATATAGTTTTAAGTATTGAAATGAAATAACTAATTTATATAGAACTGTAAAAATGTTTTATTCTGCACTGTTTGCAATTTGTGGACATGTATACTTGCAATATTTTAATTGAGATTTTTATGAATAAAGTATATGTTTGGAAAAACAATTGTGAGCCTTGCCCAAATCAATAAAAAAAAAGCAAAAAAAAACCCTCACCCCTGATATACCACTCTAGTAAATCACCTTTCGAAAACCTGACATCCTTCCTGAAGTATGTTGCCTAAAGCAGAGCACCATATTCCAGTTGGGGCCTAACCAGACATTTTTAACGTTTTAGTGCAACTTCCTTTCTCTTGTATCCTCTCTGGTTACAAAGCCCAGATCCTGCATGCTTGTACAATAGCTTTATCAGCTTATCCTGCCACCTTCAGAACTTTGCATACAATAATCTATCTCTCTGCTTATTTAGTCTATATTGCCTTGTTACATTCTTCCTCCATAGGTTCATCACATGGCACTTTGTTGCATTAGATTTCATTGTCTGCCTTGTGCCTGCCCAAGTCAGATTCTGCTTTCAGCTGCTCAAGGCCAATTGTGGCTGGGCTGGTGCTATTGCAATAAAACCAGCACAAGAGCTTTGATTTGACTCCCTAACCGATGCCAGCGGGAACTGCACTGGTGAAATGTTTGTCACATGGGGGATGGATATGCATTGCAGTCCCTGACTCTAACTGTGAGAGAGATGTTGAGAGCCCTAGTTGGTTTTTCCAGATGATTTGCCAGTTAAGCATATGGTGAACTGCTGTACATGTTCTCTGCCCCGCAGATGCCATCAGCGCAGCAAATCCACGTGTGATAGACGACTCCAGGGCACGGAAGCTCTCCAATGATCTGAAGCGATGCACTTACTATGAAACGTGCGCTACCTACGGTCTGAATGTGGAGCGGGTGTTTCAGGATGGTGAGGCATTTGTGCTTCTTCTGAATTCTAATTGGAGTTGACAGCTATTGTTTATGTATCTTCCTTATCTCACATGGAGTAGTTAAAACCATCATACTCCAGGGTTAAGATAGGGCCCTGAGTTCAGAGCTCCAAGGCAATAAGCAAGGCACTCAGACTGATTTCTGAGGCCTAATTAGCTGCTGCAGAGACAGTTTGTGAATATATAGCTATGTGGTATTTGTTTGGAGAAACCTGCCTTTTCTCCAAACATCTTTGGCATTAAAATGGTGTCACACCGGGAAAAGCACTAGTGTGTGTTTGAATGCTCAACTGTCAAGATGCAGCTGCACCCCTTTGTGTTCACATTGTGGTACCAGTTTGGCAGCATTAAAAAGAAATATTACAGACTGCCCCCTGCACTCTTGCACAACACCTGTATATTATCATCGACCGTTCAGTTCTGATACACAGCTGCCTTATACAACATTCCTTCTTCCAATTGTCTTCCTACAGCTTGTTTCACAGTCATTTTTATAAATAGATTTTCTTTAAACTTTTTCTGAGATCCATCCATGAATTGAAACAGCCATCATTGTAGGGGAGCCAGTCTTGAATAATATGCACATCCCAAGTTCTGTTGTTGGTGACAAATCACTCAAAACTATCTGCTGTTTGCTAAAAAAAGATAAATTTCTTTAGACAGTTTGTTTTCATGCAATTTTCAGTTAGATATGAATGATTCTTGACACTATTTAAAATTAGAGCTATAATAGAGAGACATTTATGTTCATATAATGTCTTTCACAGCCTCAGAGTATCTTATAATGCTTTATAATCAGTGGAGTGTAGTTATTGTTGTAATACACTACAGGATGGTATAGTGGTTAGCTGCCTCACAGCACCAGGGAACTGTTTGTGTGGAGTTTGCATGTTCTCCTCGGGTCTGCATGAATTTCCTCCAGGTGCTCCAGTTTCATCCACATCCTGAAAAATGTGTTGGTTAGGTGCATTGACTGCCGGACTGTGGCGACTAGAGGAATTTCACAGTAACTTCATTGCAGTGTGAATGTAAGTCTTACTTGAGACTAATAAATGAACTTAAAGAAATTTTAAGGGACCCATGGATAGCAATATGATGAAGATTCAATGATCTATCTTTGGTATTTAAAAGCAGAAAATTCTAGAAATATTCAGCAGCTCTGGCAGCATTCGTGGAGAGAGAAGCAGAGTTAACATTTCAGGTCGATGCACCTCAGTCCTCACAGGTGCTGCTGGACCCATTGAGTATTCCCAGCACTTTCTGTTTTAGTTTCAGATTTCCAGCATTTGCAGTGTTCTATTTTGTCTTGTTAATGATATTGACTGAGAGAAAAATATTGACCCATGAGGCCGGGAAGAATTCCTCTAGTTCGTCTTCCATTGATGCGGTGCAATCTTTTATATGTCCACCAAAGAGGACAGGTGAGGACCCTAGTTTATTGCCCCGTCCAAAAGATGGCACCTCCAGTAGTGCTGCAGTGCCTCAATACTGGCACTGGAATGCCGTAAATTGTCAAATGGCTATAGCACAGGAGGAGGCTATTCATCCCATTGTGTCCGTGCCAGTTCTCTGCAAAAACAGCATAGTCAGTCCAGTACCCCGCCACCCCCCACCCCACTCACCCCCCCATTGCATTTTCCTCATAGCCCAAGTTTTAAACACCTCTATCAAATCTCCTTAAGCCTTCTCTTATGTAAGGAGAACAGTGTCTGAATTCTCTACGTTATCAAGATAACAGAAGGCCATCCCTATATCTGTGTGCCATGTGTCTGTGCATGTGCAAATCTCTGTGCGCGTGAGTGTTAATGCAGGCGTGCGAATGTCTGTATGCATGTGTTTTATCCAAGTCTTGTGTATGATGTTTGTGTTTTCTTGTAATCACTTTAATCGAATAGCAGAGGGCATAACAGATCAGCACATCATTTCAAATTTGTTGTTACTGGATTTGATCAAGCGCTTTCATGTTGCATAGTGCCTCACCCCAGCTATAAAATACAGCTCTGCAGGTGCCTGCTGAAGTGTAGCTGAAACGTGTAGAGAGAAATCAGCTGTCTGTTCTCTGGGACAGAGTGTTTGGAAGTGCTGGTGGCTGAGTGTGAATTTTTCAATTTGCTTTTTTTTCTCTCTCTTTTTGAGTGCTTTTTGCTGCTGTAGTTAGGCGTGGGGCTAGCTGGGAAGAGAACCGGGGAGTATAAAAAGAAAGTGGCAGTAGACAGCAGGCAGTGTCGGGAGTGGGCAGCGAAATGAGTAGGGAAGTGGAGTGAGATATAAGGGCTTTAGCTCGTGGGGCTTGGGCGAGAGCAGGCTTAGGCACAGTGTGCTACTGGTTTTCCAATTGCATTCACACCTCCAAAGGGTTCATGACAATGGCAGGGATTAAGGGAAGACGCCTCACCTGTGTATAGTGTCATATGTGGGAGTTCCTGGAGGCAAGACCTCCTCCAAAAGTCCACGTATGCGTCAAGTGTTTGGAGCTGCAGCGTCTGAGGGCTCAGGTCAAGCAACTAGAGCGACAATTGGAAGATGCATTTTTAGTGAGGAAGACTATGGAAGGGAGGCAGAGTAAGGTGGCGGAGCCAGAGCCTAAGTGGGGGGAACCTGACCCTCACAGGTGGATTACTGTCAGGAAGGAGAAAAAGGAGAGGGGAGACAGTCCAATGACTTCCCCAGTGGCAGTCCCCCAAAATATCGAGGACAGAGGGTTAAAAAAGGCAAGGCAGGAGGACCAGAGTACCTCAAAGGGGAGGAAAGGGGCGAAAAGGGAGATAGTGGTGGGGGATGGGAGGGTTAAAGGAATAGATAGGCGCTTCTGTGGTCCAAGGCGGGACTCCAGGATGGTAGTTTGCCTCCCTGGAGCAGGGGTGCAAGATGCCTCTGACAGGGTAGGAGGCATTTTGAAGGGTGAGGGACCCAGGCGGATGTGATTATTCATGTAGGAGAGAAGGATGTAGGAAGGAAGAGCAGGGATGATATACGAAGGCAGTTCAGGGAATTGGGGGGTAGGCTGAAGAGCAGGGCCTCCAGGGTGGCGATCTCAGGGCTGCTTCCAGGGTCGGGTAATAGCAGAGCCAGGAGAAATGAGATCCTACAGCTGAATGCGTGGCTGAAGGACTGGTGTAGGGCAGAGGGTTTCATATTTGTGGATAACTGGGAAGTCTTTGTGAAAGAAGGGTACCTATATAGAAGGGATGGGGAACACTTAAATGGAAAGGGCATGAATATCTTAACTGGGAGGTTAGCTGTAGTGTTTCGGCAGGATTTAAACTAATATGGAGGGGGGGAGGGGCTGAGACCGATAGCTCGGTAGAGAGCGAGATAGGAGATAGAGTAAGCTTGGATGAGAAGAAATACACCGGGGAGAAGGAGGTTCCGAGTGGTCTTGGAGGTCTGGAGTGTGTCTGCTTCAATGTGAGGAGCGTAATGGGAAAAACGGATGAACTTACGGCCTTAATGTTTGCGAGGAACTTGGATGTGGTTGCAGTGACAGAGACGTGGTTAAAGGAAGGGGAGCAGTGGCAACTGAACATTCCTGGGTATAAGTGTTTCAGGCGTGACAGAGGAGGGTCCAGAAGAGGTGGAGGAGTGGCGTTGTTAGTTAAGGAGAGCATCACGGCGGTGCAGAGGGAGGACGATACAGAGGAGTTAGGAGTGGCGTCGCTGTGAGTGGAGTACAGGAATAGAAAGGGGGCAATTACAATGCTAGGGGCGTATTATAGGCCATCCAACAGCCCGCGGGTAGTTGAAGGAGGCATATGTAAAGATAGGTGCAGAAAGAATAGAGTCATTATAGTGGGAGATTTTAATCTCCCTAGGATGGATTGGAAAGTACCTAGAGCTGGGGGTTTGGATGGACAGGAATTTGTAAAATGTGTACTGGAAGGATCATTGGAGCAGTATGTGGCTAGCCCAACTAGAGAAAGGGCTATATTGGATTTAGTTCTGAGTAATGAGCCCAGGCAGGTGGTTGATGTTGTAGTAGGGAACGTGTGGCTAACAGTGACCACAATTCTGTCTACTTTAGGGTACAGATGGAAAAGGATGCTTGTTGCCCTAGGGGCAAGGTGCTGAGTTGCGGGAAGGCTAACTACAGTCGTATTAGGCAGGAACTTATGGAAACTGATTGGGAACGGTTGTTCAAGGGTAAGTCCACGCTAGGCATGTGGGACTCTTTCAAGGGAATACTAAAAATGTTGCAAGATAGATATGTGCCGGCTAAGAGGAAAGATGGGAAAGGTAGGATTAGAGAGCCATGGATTACTAGGGATATTGAGGACTTGGTTAGGAAGAAAAGAGAGGCGTATGATAGGTCAAAGCAGCTGGGAATGGAGACAGTGTTGGAGGAATATAGAGAGAGTAGGAGGGAGCTCAAACAGGGAGTTAGAAGGGCAAAAAGGGGGCATGAAATGATTTTGGCGGATAGGATTAAGGAAAATCCAAAGACTTTTTGCTCCTATGTTAGGAATAAAAGGGTGGTTAAAGGAAAAATCGGACCTCTTAGGGACAGAGGAGGGGAACTGTGCTTAGAGCCCAAGGGAATGGCAGAGATCCTGAATGAATACTTTGCGTCGGTATTCACGAAGGAGAGGGGCTTGTTGACAGCTCCTGTCTCTGAGGAAGCTGTGGACCAGTTGAGGGAAATATCCACACCGAGGGAGGAAGTGTTAGAGCTTCTAGGTAGCATTAAAACTGATAAATCTCCGGAGCCTGATGGCATTTATCCCAGGCTGCTTAGGAACGTGCGAGGTAAAATTGCTGGGCCTCTGACGCAAACCTTTGTCTCTTCTTTGGACACAGGTGAGGTCCCAGAGGACTGGAGGATAGCTAATGTTGTACCGTTGTTTAAAAAGAGCAGTAGGGATAACCCTGGGAATAATAGGCTGGTGAGTTTGACGTCAGTGGTAGGCAAGCTGTTGGAGGGGATTCTTAGTGATAGGATGTATAGGCGTTTAGAGCGTTGCGATCTGATTAGGGATACACAGCATGGATTTGTTAAGGGGAGGTCGTGCCTTACAAATCTGTAGAATTTTTTGGGGAGGTGACGAAAACAGTGGACGAAGGGCGAGCCATTGATGTCGTCCATATGGATTTTAGTAAGGCGTTTGACAAAGTCCCTCATGGGATGTTAGTTGAGAAGGTCAAGGCTCATGGGATACAAGGACAGGTAGCTAGATGGATAAGTAACTGGCTTAGTAATAGGATGATGCAAAGATGCTGGCGTTGGACTGGGGTAGTAAGAACTCAGTAAGAATTTAGCAACACCAATTTTAAATCCAACCAATTTATTTGATAGTAAAATTGCGAGCTTTCAACACTCTGTCTTCATCAGGAAAATGCACACTGCATTTGCCTGACGAAGACACAGAGTGTTGAAAGCTCGCAATTTTACTATCAAATAAATCGGTTGGATTTAAAATTGGTGTTGCTAAATTCTTACTGAGTTCTTAGTAATAGGAGACAGAGAGTAATAGTGGAAGGGTGTTTTTCTAGCTGGAGGTCGGTCACTAGAGGTGTGCCGCAGGGCTTGGTACTGGGACCTCTTCTATTTGTAATATATATAAATGACTTGGAAGAGGGAGTAAGTGGAGTGATCAGCAAGTTTACAGACAATACAAAGATGGCTGGACTTGCGGATAGTGAGGAGCATTGTCAGGCGATGCAACAGGACATAGATAGGCTGGTAGCTTGGGCAGACAGATAGCAGATGGAATTCAATCCTGATAAATGTGAGGTGATGCATTTCGGGAGAAAGAATGTAAGGGGGAGGTATATGATAAAGGGTAGACCTATTAAGAATATAGAAACGCAGAGGGACCTGGGGGTGCAGGTGAAGAAGTCTCTGAAGGTGACAGAGCAAGTGGAGAAGGTTGTGAAGAAAGCATATAGTATGCTAGCCTTTATAGGAAGGGGTGTAGAGTACAAGAGCTGGCCTTTAATGTTGCAGTTATATAAAACGTTGGTTAGACCTCATTTGGAATACTGTGTCCAGTTCTGGTCGCCCTACTACCGGAAGGACGTGGAGACTCTGGAGAGAGTGCAGAGGAGGTTTACCAGGATGCTGCCTGGTATGGAAGTTCTGAGTTATGAGGAGAGGTTAGGCAAATTGGGGCTGTTTTCCTTAGAAAGACGTAGACTTAGAGGAGATCTAATAGAGGTGTACAAGATTATGAGGGGTATAGATAGAGTAAACAGGGTTAAGCTTTTTCCTAGGATGGACTGAAATAGCACGAGGGGTCACGGGCTTAGGGTGAGGGGGGTAAGGTATAATTTGGATGCTAGAGGGAGTTTTTTCCACACAGAGGGTGGTGGGGGTATGGAATGCGCTGCCAAGTAAAGTGGTGGAGGCAGGTAGTCTGGAGTTATTTAAGAAATACTTAGATGGACACATGAACAGAATGGAATGGAGGGGTATAGAAAACTGATTTAAAATAGGGATCATGAGCCTTGGGAGTCCCTGGGAAGTGTGTAAATAGATGGTGATATTGATGTATTTGTTTTTATCCTACAGGTGCTTTGGTCCACCTTGTTGTCTAACGAGGGGCATACACAAGATGGGTCATGAGAGCGCTGCTCTTGGATTTTTTTTTCAAGAGTATCCTAGTGCTTCACGTCATTAGTGTAAGCTTGACCTGGACCATTTGATGGGCAACACGACAGCTCAGTGACTATCACTGTGCTGTGCAGATACATGGATTTGGGCCTGTGTCTGTGGGAGGTTGCGCATTCTCCCTGTACTTGCGTGGGTTTTCTCTGGGTGTTCCCGTTTCCTCCCACATCCCAAAGATGTGCTCTTAGGCTAATTGGCAAAACAAATTCTCCCTAAATTGTCTCAAATTTGATTTTTAATCCATAGATCTATAAACATAGACAGGGATCACGGGTAGAGGTGGGAACATCGGGGTGCCGGCATGGGCTCGTTGGGCCGAAGGGCCTGTCTCCCATGCTGTTTTGTTCTTTGTTCTTTGGTCTATATGTAGACATATATTGGCATCCAAAGGGATGCAGTTTAGGTGGATTGGCTACACTAAATTGCCCCTTAGTGTCCAAAGATGTGTAGATTAGGGGGATTAGTGGGGTAAATGCATGAGGTTACAGTAATAGAATGAGGTGGTCAGCCTGGGTAAAGTGCTCTGCTGGATGTTGGTGCAGACCTGACAGGCCCCCTTTTACAGTGTAGGGGTAGGATTGTAAGTGACAATTAATTTCATATTTTGCTAGGTAGAATAAAGAGCCCACACACTCTGTGATTTTAAAGGAAAGTCTAATTGGGAAGAGGAGCAGAGCTATCTGATGGTGCAGATAAACATAATTTCCAATATTACAACAATAACTACTTTTCAAAAGTGCTTTGTTGGTTGTAAAATGCTTTATTAGTGTAATGTCATACATGCACTTTTTTCTCTTGGGGAATAGTGGGACAAGCGGTGGAAGGATTCCCGAGTTGATTATCAGCCTGTTGAACCGCATTATAAATGGTCTTTTTGTGGTCAACAAGTCCTGGTATTGGACTTGATCCAGGAGCTTCTGGTCCAGTGGTAGGAATGCCACTGTGCCACAGTACTTCTTTGTGAAGTTCAATGATTGAAAAGTGTTATATAAATGCAAGTCTTACTTTTGTAAGGAGTGTCATAGGTTAAATCAGGTGATAAAACTAAACACAAAGCAGCAGGATTTCTATCTGGAGATTTGGAATTGAAAGGCAGAGAATTTGTACAGAACACACTTTGATAAGATCACACTTGGAATGCTGTGAACCATTCTGATCTCCATATGGTAAAGGAATACAAAGGCACTGGAGAAGGTGCAAACAAAAGTTCACACGGGTGCCACTGGAATCATGAGGGTATGCTACCAGAAAAATCTGAATGGATTGTCGCTCTTCTCTCAAGAAGAGAAGGCTCAAGGTTAGAAAATTTTTGAAAATATGAAGACCGTTTGACTTAGAGAAAAGTTGTGTGAGAATCCAATATTGAGGGCCAGAAATATAAGTTACTCACTAACAGTTTGGGGATTCAGGAGGTACTGGTGAAGAATGTGGAACTTGCTACTATATGGAGCTGTCCAGGTAAATACTAGTTCAGTGGAAGCAAGTTAAACAGCAGTGAGAAATGAATAGAACGATATGCTGATGGTATGGGATATGAACACAGTGTATATGTGTTATGCTGAGCAGCCTGACTCTGCAGGAAGTAGGCTATGTTGTATCATTTTCACAACCCAAATCTAAGGAAAATTAGTAGCTGAAAAATCTAGTTAAATATGATTGGCTTTCACCCTTAAGAACTGTGCCAACCACCCTCACACTTTGATAAAAGTGGTTTGTTTTACATATAGGAAGAAAAATAGCAGTCCCTCCAGCAAGTGACCAAAATGAACACTATCCAACTAAAAAATTAACCTGCCTTCTCGTGATGTCAAATGTGGCTGTTTTTCCTGATTTCCAACATTCAAATCTTTTGTAAGCACAATTTTAACCCTACACGGAGACAGAATTTAAATGAGTTAAAATCTCACTCCGATATCTCCCAACTAGTATCTGGAGTAATAGTGCCCTCTGGTGGATAGGCATTACAGGACTCCAAATTTTAAAACGACCAGATTACTCTTTTTTTCATGCAATATTGTCTCACTGATAATTCTTGAATGTTTTTTTAAGAGCAGATTAGTTTTCTTTGAACACCAAAAACATTATTGAAACTATTATTGAGAGAAACTGTATTTATAGAATGAAATGAAATTACATAGGATCATAGAAATCCTACAGCGCAGAAGGGGGCTATTTGGTCCATGGAATCTGTATCGACTGCAACCCCATCCAGGCCCTATCCCCATAACCCTACTTCTTTATCCTATTAAATCCCTGACACTAAGGGGCTATTTAGCATGGCCAATCAACCTAACCCACACATCCTTAGAGAGAGGGAGGGGGAGCACCTGGAGGAAACCCACACAGGCACAGGGAAGAATAGCACTGTGAGGCAACAACACTAACCACTGTGTTACCATTTGCCCTCTTGATTGAATGGAGATAAATAATGCAACGCTGGTAAATTCTGAAAGAAAATGAACAGATGTATTTGAGGAGACATGCCGACAATCTGGCAAGACAAAGTAAACACAGTAAGAATCTCACAACACCAGGTTAAAGTCCAACAGGTTTATTCGGGAGCAAATGCCATTAGCTTTCAGAGCGCTGCTCCTTCATCAGGTGAGTGGGGAGTTCTGATCACAAATAGGGCATATAAAGGCATGCATTCAGTTTACAGAATACTGATTAGAATGCGAGTCTTTACAGCCAGTCGAGTCTTAAAAGTGCAGGCAATGTGAACGGAGGTAGCATTACACATAGGATAAAGAGATGTGTATTATCTCTGGACAGGGCAGTAAGATGTTGCAAGCCCAGGCAAGTCGTGGGGATTACAAATAGTGTGACATGAACCCACGATCCCGGTTGAGGCCTGAATCAGGGCTCTTGGGTACATGTCACACTATTTAGAAGCCCACGACTTGCCTGGGCTTGCAACATCTCACTTACTGTCCTGTCTGGAGACAATACACATCTCTAACTTATATTTAATGCTATCTCCATTCACATTGTCTGCACTTTTAAGACTTGACTAGCTGTAAAGACTCGCATTCTAACCAGTATTCTGTAAATTGAGTGTGTGCCTTTATATGTCCTATTTGTGATCAGAACTCCCCACTCATCTGATGAAGGAGCAGCGCTCTGAAAGCTAGTAATGTTTGCTACCAAATAAACCTGTTGGACTTTAACCTAGTGTTGTAAAACTTCTTACTGTGTTTTATCCCAGTCCGTGCTGGCATCTCCACGTCAAGACAAAGTAAAACAGCTCAAACGCCTTCACCAGAACATTATCACGCAAAACATGTAATCCAAACCACACAATAAATGGATTTCCTTTGTTGCACCATTGGTGGCAGTGCAATCATCTGTATGAGCTCTCATCTCTGAAGTTCTTTTCTTAATCCTCTCCAATTCTCCACCTCTCTCCCCCTCCCCTTAAGAGACTTCTTGACCAAGTTTTTTGTTATTTGGCCACAAAGCCAACATGACTCATTGTAATCCTGTCTGACAACATTCCTGTGAAGTGTCTTGGGATGGTTTGCTCCAGTAAATGTGCTATACAAATGCAGCTGTTAAGTTAATTGGTCACTATGTCAGTGTAACTTCCTCCAGCCATCTGCAGAGGTCATCGGCACTCACTGAAAACAAAGTCAACTATGAGAAGCAAAGAGAACACGTGGAAAAAAAATCATCCTTGTTCCTCTACAGAAGCAATTACATCACTTAAAGAAAGGTGTGAAAGCAGTCTGATAGGAGATTGTTTGACATCTCACCATAATGACACTGCATTTAGCAGGAGTCCCCTCAATAACAATACTCGCATTTAATAGAAGATCTCGCAATACCAATGCTCCCATTTAACAGGGGAAATCTCAGCACAGATACTGTCGATTTAAGAGTGATCGTGGGACATTGAGTCACTCTGTCTTCCTCACACGAAGGTGGAATTGGGCTGTAAGTATAAGATAGCCCTTAAAAAAATCCAATCAGTGATTTGGGAAAAGCGTCTTTACACTAATACTGGTGAAGAACTTGCTACTCCATGGAGATGTTGAGGTAAATAATAGTTGTGGGGAAGTTATCTAAACAGCAGCAGGAAAGAGCTAGAAGGGTATGGAAACCCAAAGCTTCCCAGCAGCCAGAACCCATTGCATCTAAGGACAGAGAGTGCAAGAAGCAGAATTCATACTCTTTGTTCTGAGTAATTATTCTAACATGTTGGGAATGTGTTTTGACGGCCACACAATTGGTGATGGCAGTGGATTCATGTGTTGATGGCAAATCAAGCTGATACAAGAAAAGCCTGATTCTCAGGGAGTCCTTAGGGCTTGATTCTGTTCTTGAAAAAGAAAGCATGCACGACAGGAAATATTATGCTGATAATTTTTGCTCACATCAATAAATTACAGAATGATGGGTAATTAAAGCAGATGATTAATTGCTAATGTATAAATACAAAATACAAAGTGACAGTGTCAGCTAGGATAAACTGTCTCCCCTTCAGCTGGACAATTGGTGTTCAGGATATTTCACTGCTGGCACTAAGATTATAGTAAATAATCCACAAATATAAACTGTCTCAATTTTACTGTGCTCCATCAGACTACACAAAACACAGGAAAATATTGGCAAACTGTTCCAGCTGTTCATCACTGTTGTGAAAGGGAATGTAGTTTGATATATCAGCTCAAATCCTTCAAACCTCTGTCCCCCTGTCTGCTACATCTGAAAGTATTACTCTGGCTTTACTTCCTTTCTTCGAGATGTCAAGAGGGATAATGTAATAGTTAATACAGAATGATATAGGGTATGAGGCAAGCCAGCCAAACTGAAGGAGGGCAAAGTTCTGGTGATTGCACCTATAAATGCTCAATGAAGCTAGTGAGGATAGCAGAGGCACGATTGGCCACAGCTGACAATCCCATCCACAAAGGAATAATCCCAGAAAACTGCCAAACAACACAAGGAAAAAGAATGAATTCGGAGAACTGTGGAGCAGTTAGCCATGGAACACTCAATATAGTAGTAGGAAAAATATTAGAACCTTTGGAAAAAGATCAGATGAAAAATCTTTGGAGACAGAGAATCAGATAATCTGAAATGATGTGCATTTCTAAAAGAAAAATCGCTGTTAACCAACTAAATTGAGTCTTTGGCAAGGACAAGGCTGGGGCCTATATAGCAGACTTTTGATGGCATTTGAGACATATCACCAAGGTGATGATGTGTGGAGTTAGGAATAAGATGGATTGAAAGATGGAGACTAAACAGTATTGGCTGTTAGCAAAGTAACAAATGATACGTGAATGTTCAAAGGTGTCTCTGCTGCAGCTGGCTGCAGCCTTTGGCACAGTTGACCACACCATCATCCTTCCAACAACTCACCTGGTGTTCTGCTTGGTGGGATTTTTAACGCTTTAAAATTCATTTACGGAATATGAGTGTTGCTGACTCGGCCAGCATTTATTGCTGATCCCTAGATGCCCTTCAAAAGGTGGTGGTGAGCTACCTTCTTGAACTGCTGCTGCCCTGTTGTGTAGACACACCCACAATGCTGTTGGGAAAGGAATTCCAGGATTTTGACCCAGCGACTGCAAAGGAACAGTGATATATTTCCAAGTCAGTATGGTAAGTGATTTGGAGGGGAAATTGCAGTTGGTGGTGTTCCCATGTGCCTGCTGCCCTTGTCCTTCAGATGGTAGATCTCATGAGTTTGGAAGGTGCTGCCAAAGGAGCCTTGGTGAGTTCTTGCAATGCATCTTATAGATAGTACACATTGCTGCCATCTTGCATCAGTGGTGGCGGGACTGAATGTTTGTTGATGGGGTGCAAATCGAGTGGGCTACTTTGTCCTGTATGGTGTTGAATTTTTGAGTGTTGCTGGAGCTGCACGCTTCCAGCCAAGTGGAGAGTATTCCATCACACTTCTGACTTGTAGACAGGCTTTGGGGAGTCAGGAGATGGGTTACCTGCTGCAGAATCCCTAGTCTCTTGCCTGCTGTTGTAGCCAAAGTAATTATATGGTATAGTCCAGTTCAATCTCTGGTAAATGGTCACCCCCAGGAAGTTAATAGTGGGAGACTCAGCAATGGTAGTGCCATTGAATATCAAAGAATGATGGTTAGATTCTCTCTTGCTGGAGGTGGTCATTGTCTGACAGTTGTGTGGTATGAATGTTACTTGCCACTTGTCAGCCCAAGCCTGAATATTGTCCAGATCTTGCTGCACTTGAACATGAATTGCTTCAGTATCTGAGGAGTTGCAAATGGTGCTGAACGTTGTGAAATCAACAGCAAAGAGCCCTGTTTCTGATCTTATGGTAGGAGAAATGTCATAGATAAAGCAGCTGAAAATAGTCGGCCCTGAGAAACTCTTACAGTGATACCCTGAAACTGAGATGATTGATCTCCAATAACCATGCCCTGAGTCACACTTTAGAAAGAATGTGGCAGTGTTAGAGAGTCTGTAGAAAAGATTAACAAGAATTGTTCTAGGGATGAGGAACTTCAGTTAGAAGTTGTGACTGCTTTCTGTGGAGGAAGGATGATTGGAGAGGAAATTTGAGATGCTCAAAATCAGAGGAGTCTGGACATTTTGAGAGAGAGAGGAACTGTTCCCATTGATGGAAGGGTAGAGAACCAGAGAGCACAGATTTAAGGTAATTGGCAAAAGAAGCAATGGCACCATGAGGAGAAACCTTCTCACACAGTGAGTGGTTAGTACGTGGAACTACTGTTCTGCTTTGCGCCGCTGAGTGTATTCGGGGTCTTCTCACTTGAATATGTCTTGTAATATATTACAATTTCTTTTTTGAAAGAAATTTCTTTTTTGAAAGTCTCGACTGACCCTACCTCCACCACACTCTCAGGCAGTCTGTTCCACATCCTAACCACTCTGCATACTACAGAGGCCATTAGCATAAATATCATTAAAAACTGGGAGTGGAGCCTATTCCAGCTGGAGAGGCTGAAATCAGTGCGCTGAAAGGGCCATTGCACATGCACCAATCTGTCAATGCCTTGATCAGTGCATGCACATTGGTCTCGGACTGACAGCCTCCCAATAGCTGGCCAGCCCTACAACCCCCGCAACGCCTGCGCTCCGTTTCTCCATGGGCCAATCGCTGGCCCATGGGGGAACAAAATCAGTAATTAATAAAGATGCCCATTAGCGTTTGAGAACGTATGCATGTATCTGGCTCACTCTCAGTCTCAGGGTGTTCACTCACTCACCCTCACTTACTGTGTGACTGGTGAGTTTGTAGAGATGAGAGTAACTGAGAGCCCTAAGACTGGATATGGGACACACACGTGCCCATCCCCTCCCCCCTGCCAACCTGTCCCCACCCCCCTTCACAGCCCTCTCTCTCTCTCTCTCACATACACACAACTCCACCTCTCTTACATACACGCAATGCCATCTCTCTCTCTCACGTGCACACACAGACACACGGTTCCACCTTTCACATACACATGCAACACCACCTCTCACACATAAAACGATGCATCTCTCACACACACAATGTTGCCCCTCTCTCACACACACGCCTCCTCTCTCACGCATGCAAAGTCACTTCTCTCTCATACACACAATGCCACCACTCACTCACACACACAAAATGCAATCTCTCTCTTATGCACGCCATCTCTCTCTCTGATACACACACAACGCTGCTTCTCTCTTTCACACATATACAATAATGCCTCTCTCACACACACGACGTAGCCTCTCTCTCACACACACGTGCAACACCATCTCTTTCATACACACACACAACTCCACCTCACACACAGAACGCTACATCTCTCTCACACACACAATGCCACTTCTCTCTCACACTTGGAACACTACCTCTCTCTCTTACACACACAAATGCAATGCCACTCTCTCTCACACACACGTAACGCCACCTCTCATGCAAGCAACACCACCTGTCTCTCATACGCAATACAACTTCTTTCACGCGCAACACTACCTCTCTCTCTCACATACACACACACACCCAAAATGCTGCCTCTCTCTCACACACACACTCAATGCCATTTCTCTCACACACACGTACAATGCCGCCTCTCTCACACACTTGCAATGCCACATCACTCTCACACAATGCCACCTCTGACACACACAAGAACTCCACCTCTCACATGCACATGCATACACAACTCCACCTCTCACACACATGCAATGCCATCTCACGCACATGCAATGTCACCTCTCTCACACACCCACCATTTCTCTTCACACACACATACACACACAATGCCACTCTCTCACACATACAACGCCATCTCCTTCTCTCACACACACAATGCCACCTCACACACAGACACACAACACCATCCCTCTCTCACACACACGCAATGCCGCCTCTCTCTCACACACACGCAACGCCACTTCACACACACACATGCCACTTCACACACATGCAACGCCACTTCACACACACGCAATGCCACTTCACTTCTCTCACACTCTTGCACACACCCTAATAGAATCATAGAATTCCTACAGTGCAGTGCATTCAGCCCACTGAGTCTGCATTGCCTTTCTGACAGAATGTTTTTATCCAGGCCTTCTCCTCTGCCCTGACTCTGTAACCCCACACATTTGGCATGGCTAGTCCATCTAACCTATACATCTTTAGATACTAAGGGACAATTTAGCATGACCAATCCACCTAACCTGCACATCTTTGGACTGTGGGAGGAAACCAGAGCATGGAGGAAGCCCACACAGACATGGGGAGAATGTGCAAACTGCACAGACTCATTCACTCTTGCTCACACTCACCACCACTCCAATGCATGCGGAGTGAGAGGCCCTGCTGGGCGTGTCACTGGCACAACCAGTTTCCCTCTATAGCCCCGTCCCAAAATTTTCCCTTTTTCCCCAATATACTCATCACGGCTATTGTTCACTATTTTCCAATTAGAGCCTGCATCTCTCCCACATTTACTTCTAATAGGCTTACTGTGAATCAAATTAGCAAATGCAGGAGAGGAATGGCCTGTGATTGAAATGGCAGAATCTTCCACTCCATTTACCAGCACTTTGAAAACTGGTGCCACGGGCTGGATAGAAAAGCACAGCAGCTGGATCTGTTGGACAAGCTTGTATTCAATAGACTAATGTTGATTAGTGGCAGACATTGATCAATGCAGGGAGGAGCTGAAGTCCTGACTACCCGCACTGACCAATGTCTGCCACTAGATGGAGCCCAGGTCTTGAATGTGAGTTTATGAAGGGGGCAGCAAGAACAGATTCTGGGGACTAGCAGAGGCAAGGTCAATAGAGGGCAGAAGAACGGTCAACAGAGCGGAAACATAGCAGGAAAGGCCATGCAAACGGACAGCCCATGGAAGAGAATGCCTATGGCAAACGGCACTGAAAATGGCAATATTAAATGGATATGCTGACACAATTACGTAACGTTCAGCAAAACAACGTTAAGTGAAGATTTGCATTTGACAAAAGTGATACAAAAAAGGTAACATGAGTTGATAAAGACCATCATGATTGCGTGATAAGGTTTGCATTGTGGTAAGAGCAATATTTAATGATCTCCCCTCCACCACTCTGACGAGTTTGAATGTTTTGTTTATTCATTTGAGGATGTGGAGTTTGCTGTGTGGGCCAGCATTTACTCCCCATCCCTAGTTGCCCTGGATCTGGGATAGGTATTTGTTAAGGTGGGACAGTGATAAGTCGAACCCTACCACCTTCCGTAGATTGATTAATTCTATGATGGAATCTATCCTAATACCAATTAAGCTGTTAAGGGGTAATTCTTCTCACTGCTGCTGGATGGGTCTGTTGCCAAGTGGATCACAAAGTGCAAGCCTGTGCCAGTTGCTTACGGTTCCCTAGGACTGGTGTGGGGTAGGGAAAACAGGGGTGGAGACAGAGTGCAAGGAGCCTTTTTAAAAGCATAGTCCCTTTTGGAGGACCTCCATTGAGTAGGATGTGCCTCTTTATGTTACTGCTAGCCCCACCCTCCTCCCCTCTCACTGTGAATACCTGTCTGCAAGCCCCATCCTGCCAGCATTTACCTCTGGCCTGGATGATGTTGTTCCCTCAGCAGCCACCTCCTTTCTTCAGTGACACTGACTGTCAATCAGTCTCGGTGAAAGGGCCTTCTCACCTGATTCCATGGGAGGCATACAGGTGACCTCTCAACTGCCTGATTGGTGCATAATAGCAGAAAGTCCACAAGGCATGCCTCTAACCAGCTCTCAAGCCCATGGCTGACATCCCCATCACCTTTATAAGATTTAGTCAGAGCCTTAGTTCGACCATATTTAGGGGTAATGTGTCAAACCTGGTCTTCACATTACTATAAGTAATGGTGAATATGGTCGTGCATCTAGATATCCATTTTACTTACAAGTGAGTCTAAAGTAGGGATTACAGCAGTCATGATTCAGGATCTGGATTTAATTAAAATTAGATGCCAGTGATATTTTATTCTTAGCCTATCACTGAGAATGTGTTCAAGGGAATGTATTGCTGTGCATGGAGAATATATGTGGGACCATCTTGCACATATCAAATTCCTCCGTTGGATCAATGAGACAGACGCAATGTTTTACATTAGATTAACATAAACATGCCAGCAGTCATTGTAATTTTTTGTTTAAAAATGTGTGATGAGAAAATTAAAACTGCCTGAACTGGCTGGTGGGTTTGGACCATTGAGCTTTCCACCTCATTGCAGAAACCTCTACAGCCATTCTTTATTTGATTTAAAGAAGCAAGTACAATTCTAAATATTGATATTGGATTGAAAATAACCAGATCCCTGGTTATTTTCTGTTGTCAGCTTACACACAGAACTCTAACTGAATAAATGATAAGTACATTATTCACATGACCTCGGTAATGTTGCCTGCCCAATCCTCAAGTGCTAAGAAAAAGCCCAGCAAATCCTGGATGAAAAAAGTAGGTTTGATCTGCCTGCCTGCTCGCATTCCTGAGTGATCCAGACTAATTCGTGCCATGGAGCCTCTTTCCCCTCCTCACTCTATTTTCTTTGCGTGACCTGAAGATGGTATCATTCTGAAAAAGGATGTTCTAAGGAAATCCCTCCCTCCCTTCACCGACGGTCCATGCTGTGTGTGTGTCAGCCACAGGTAGCCTATGTGAGTCATCATGGATGGGCCTGATTTGTGTAAAGCCCCGCTCCCCACACCAACAGCAGTCATTGGACAGCGAAAGAAAAATCCAAAGGTTCTTCCGTTCTCTTGCTTTGGGGCATTGAGCCAAGTTATGGTGCCCCACAATTCCCACAGCCATGATTTTGGTAACAGAATTGTAAACCAAGGTGGACTCTCAATTTTATTACACATAATATACACAAGTGAATCTTTCTGTCCTTCCCACTGTAATACAGTTCCAGTAAGAGTGATTTACTTTGAAGAAAGGGAATTGTCATTTCAATCTCATTCCCTCTGATTTCCAGAATTTCAACTTTATTGGTAAAGGACATAAAGCTGAATAATAAACTCTGGACTTTGATGGCTATGAGTTAATCTGATTTGACAGTTAGTGTTCCTATCAGTGTGATACGTATCTCAGCAGTGTGCTGATATGATGATAGACATCAAAAATGAGTGAGCAAAACTCCTGAAGGATTAAAGAACAAGAACATGGAGTAACATTCTATGGTTTCTAAAATATGTTTCTGAAAGGTTTTATAATAAATATACATTTGTATACAGAAAATTCTTATAAACTCAACATTATATTTTGGATGTAGAACCTGTCTTGAAAGTTGATGGCTTTCATCATGGTGGGCAGGCCTGTGTCAAACATCGCTTGTGTGGTTCAGGAGCTCCGTTCTGGCACAGTTGCTGATGCTGCAGAGAATGGCAGTGGGCTGAGAAGGTGCACTGGCTTCCTTTTTCTCTGGGCATTCTTAGTCAACTGAGCTTTCCATTTCTGCTTGTCTCTTGCAATGCCATTCCAAGCAGCCAGGCTCCAGAAGTCACAACTGTCAGCGACTGTACCCCAGTCACCCATCTCACTGTCTGCAATCTTCATCTCTTGCTTGCAGGTGATCTTGTAGCTGAAGTATGGGTGCCCAGGAGGGTTTCAACCAATGGGCAATTGGGTATACAAAAGGACTTTGAATATATGGCCATCAACCATTTGATTAATTGTCTAAGCCTGCACAGGCATCATCACAGTGAATGAACCTGATAGAATTAGCATCTGCAAGACTTCTGAATTGGTGTATTTGTCCTGTTAAGTAATGCTGAGGATGTGCCTTAGATAGCAGTGGCTGAAACTTTTCTCCTGCCTATCATATATTGTCCAGGTCTTACCAGTTGTGCACTGAGGACACGGGCTTGGTAGATTCAGTTTGGTTTTCTTAGTCAGGTTGCTGTTCCACACTCTTTACTTGGCTTCGACATAACATCTGCAATGTAAATATGGATTTCAGCATTGTGATAGACTGTTAATCATTGTCAAGGGCTAATATTGTGAAATTATCAACAAAAATGTAGTCAGAAAATTAAAGCAGTGGATTCCACTGAGATCAGTGGAAAGAAAAATCAAGTGGGGCGTTTATGATTGTAAGGAATCAGAGCAGGGGTAGTCTGTTGGTCCATCCATAAAATTATTACTGACTTGATTGTGGCCTTAACTCTATTTCTTACCTTTCGACTATGCCCCCTCCCCAATCTCTCGTAACCCTTGACTCCTTTGTTGATCCAAAATCTGTCTTACACAGGCGGATGTATACTCAATGGCCCAGCCTCCATTCCTCTTGTAAAGGAGAATTCCAAATGTTAATGACCCTCAGAGAAAAAAAATTTCTCTTCTTTCTGCCTCAAATGAAAAAGCAATGAGACAAGCAGAATAAATCTTTCAAGTCCAATGTGACTGCTCTTTAAAATAAATGTTGGTTTTGCTGGGATGCCCACGTCCCATGAAAGAATAAGGACTTTACCAAACAACTGTGAGACTACGTTTAGGGGATTGGTTTGTAGTTGCCATATTCTAGAAAGGTTATTAAGTAGGATATATAATGTGCAAGCCTACATAAAGATTTTTTAAGCTCTGGGAAAGTGCGACTGAGCATCACATCCCTCAGACTGTTCATTGCAACCATGTCCTCCCTTGCCTTTATTTTCAATGGAACTGTTTATTGATGGACCTGTTGTCTTTTTGGTCCCTTGTACGTACTTGTGACATTCCCTGTGTCAAAGGATATTCTGGCAAAGTTGTAACCAGTTGTCGTTGACATGCTGCCTCGCAGTCTGTCGGACATTAACTTCAAGTGGCTTCGAAGTCCTCTCACTTAAATCTCTATTGTGCTTAATTAGACTGGACTGTTTGGCTTTCATGACAGGTTTCATCACAGTGATGTTAGCTTCAAACCTGTCAGCACTTTTCCACTCTTACTTCCCATATGTTGAGAGTGCAGTGTTGTGGATAATGTCTCGAGGTATGTTCCGTTTTGCTTGTGTATTCTGTGTGGGAGCGTCTGTTAACTGGAATTGCAGAACTGTTTTGATCTGGCTAGGCAGCATAACCAGTATTGATACAAGGTTGGCGTTTCTGCTTTGAATGAATAAATCAAGGGTTTGTATCCTTACCCTGGTGCACATAAGGAAGGGATCTGTATCATAGTCAGCACTGTGGTAGCTGTGTATGTTAAAAATGCTATCCAGAGGGTCATGCCTGGTGATGATCAGATCCAGTTGGTGCCAATGTCCTGATCTTGGATGTCTCCAAGACCTTGGCAAGGTTTGTTCTGAAAGAATGTGTCAGCTACACAAAGCACATGGCACCAGCAAAACTCAAGTAGTCTCTGTACTTCCAGGCTCCTCATAGAAGCGCTTTTTCACCTCTGTAGTGGAACTCAAAGTTAGAACATAGACAGTCCTGTGGTTCACTGGCCTTTGTTTGAATTGAGAGGTGAAAGGGGAGAACACGTTGTGAACCATTCAGTACAGGGTTTCTATTATCTAGAATGGCGAGTTCATTACAATGAAGCTTACACCCTGCCCTCACCTTGTTTCTGAACTCTTACCCTCCCAGATGAATGTGTAATGTTTCTTTTTCAGGATGCACTTTGGTTGAGCTTGGACTCTTGTTGGGAAGCTATGTCAGTGTTCTGTCTAGCAGGTTGCACATGTTATTGACCACTGAAAGTAGTCTGTCAATCCTTTGCACATGATTCTGACATTCAAGAGTTGACATCTTCTTTCTTATTCTTTGTGTTATTTGTGTGTATTTGGTACAGTGGATTGCATCTACTTGTTGAACAGAGACTCAAAGCTCCAAGCACCCACCGAAGCAGATCAACACCTAATAGGTTAGGGGCTGCCCAACTTGAATTTGACGTTGACAGAAATTGGGCACATTGGACATCCCACCAGCAGAGCCAGTTCCTAAGTCTTTCTCTACAACAGTCAAGTCAGGCTTATCACTCATAACTGCTGTTGCCCTGTGTGGCGTCAAGCTTCTAAGTCTTCTTCAGGGTATGAGTCTGGACAACATGTTTAGAGTCCCTGTGCTGCCCAAAGATCAGGAACCCACTCAGAATTTCCCCAGTTGAGTCCAAAGGAATGCAAAGCGCTACATTTGACACAAGCTTAATTGTAGGAACTGCTGGAAGGGTGACGTATTTTGGCATCGGACCACCTTTGAGCTTCACTCAAGATTTTTGTCAGTGTTTCATTCTCCTGAGGTATCCACAAGGCAGTGGGATTATCTACCTATAGCTGGTCAGGGGCGTGTCCACAAGCCACTGGTCATCCACATTGCACTTCTGACGATCAGAGACCTCCTCCGAGTTCCTCCTTTAGCCTGTGCTCAACGAGGGACTCGGCTTACACATGTTGCCACAAGGAGGCCAGCTGAGGACCTACTGATGGAAGACTGCGTACTCGTACTGACAGGAAGAGACTTGCACACCTGACTGATTATTGTTTACTGCCAGCTAGTGTTTATAGGCTAAAAATGAGAAGCAAACTACACACGTGCACAAATGACTTGACACATGACATTAATCTGTTGGATGCAGAGATGGTAATAGAATGAAATTTATCATGTTTTGTGATGTTGCCTTGTTTTTAATAAACTGACAGGAGATAAAGGCATGGAAATTGGATAGTGACACTCCTGTTTTTCAATAGTTAAATGGCTGCTTGAGGATCCAACATGGCTTGGAGCGAGCACACAATCATTGAAGCCAGAAATCCACCCTGCCATGTTGGTGAAAGGCAAATTGACCCCCAGAGTCCTCATTGAGGCATATATTCGGTCCTTTACCAATTCTGGGGTTTAATTCCTCACTAAGGGCAAATCTGCCTGTGTAATAGAGGCAGGTTGTCCAGGGTAAAGCTGAAGCACAGAAATTACTAAGACGTTTCCACTGTTCAGATGACTTATATCTGCATGTTGTAAAAAACCTTGGCATCAGTATGTAACTCCTACTGACAGAACTTCACTTACATTCAGTTTTGCTGTTGTCTGGCACAATGTCGTTGCAAATCCTAGCCACCAGGTAGCACTGCAGAGCAAGCTTTTGAAAAACACCTTGCATATTCCCACACGCACAAACCTAGAAACACACACACACACTCACACTCTCATACACCCATGCCCAGAGAGGCACACTCACACACCCACATCCAGAGACACTCACACACCCACACCCACAGACAGACAGACAGACACACACACACACACACACACACACAGTCATGACCAGAGACAGACACTCATGTATACACGCGCATGCGCGCACACACACACACGCTCTGTCTCACACACACATACACTCACACAGACATTCTCACACACACTCTCACTCACTCACTCACAGACACTCATACATACTGTCTCACACATAGACTTTCGCACACATACCCTCACACGTTCACAACACACACATCACGTCGTTAGTGTATGCTTAAACTGGACCATTTGATGGGCAACATGACAGCTCAGAGACTATCGCTGTTGCTGTACAGACACATGGATTTGGGCCTGTGTCTGCGGGAGTTTGCGCGTTCTCCCCGTGGTTGCGTGGGTTTTCTCCGGGTGCTCCGGTTTCCTCCCACATCCCAAAAATGTGCTCTTAGGCTGATTGGGTAACAAATTGTCCCTATATTGGTCTCTATATGTCATTAAGACGTTAGGATGGCGGCGCGGGCTTGTTGGGCCGAAGGGCCTGTTTCCCGTGCTGTGTTGCTCTTTGTTCTTTGTTCACACATTCTCTCACACACAGGCACTCACATTTTCACACAGGCGCACGTGCATACAGAGATACACATGTACACAGACACGCACATACCTACATGCCCAGAGACACATGCACACCCATGCACGTTTGGACTGATTATAGTAAAACTGTAACACCTCTGAAATGGGCCAGATCTGTGACTAAATATTTATCCTGTCCTTAATTCTAGAGCACAATTCACAAATTTAAACATGTTTGCCAAACATATAACTCTTGTTTTGAAATTGCAGGAAAAACTGTAAATGAACTGCTTAACGTGTGGCTGTGCAATTTTCAGCAGGACTAATTAATGCAAATTAATCCAAGGTCTTGCTCGATGTTATGGAAGTATTCGAAAGGGTGGAGTAAGTTCAGACACATTATGCTGTCGATCATGGCTCAGTGATGACCTGTTGTGTCTCAAAGAGAAGCTTGTGCGTGTGTAATTTTACTGGAAAATCTCTGGGGACCACAGTTTGAGGATCATTGATCTTGGCTGGAACACCTGTGCAATATTGAGGGGGTGCTGCAGTATCAGAAGTGCCATCTTTCTAATGAAACACAACCATGAGCAAACTGGCCCTTTCAAATGAGCAAAAAGGATCTTCGTTAACAATTTTAAAGAGGAGCAGGGGATTTCTTGGGCAATATCTGTCTATGAAACAACATTATTGAAAACAGATAATCTGATCATTGCTATTTGTGAAGCTTAATATAGGTAAATTAACTGGTATGTTTCCCACATTACAACAGTGATTATATTTAATGTAAATCCTGGATGTGAACATGAGGTTGCAAAAGGTGCTATATAAATGCCAGTCTTTTTTACTTCCATCCCTCTGTAGGGAAGTGCAACAAATAAAATAAATGAGCACATCATCCAAAATATTCTGACTAGTGGAATAATGAGAAACATGTTCAGTTCAGTTGGGCAGCATGGTCTGTGCAGGCTTGGAGGGCCACAGGGCCTGTTCCTGTGCTGTAGTGCTGTAATTTTCTTTGCTCTTGTTCTTTATACGTTAATGCAAAAATTGAGGTTGATTTATAACATTTTATTACACTTTTGTTGCGCAGGATATAATGTCTTTTTCTGTGATTGTTGCAGTCTGTGCTTCTAATTTTCAGGTTTGTGTTTGTGCGTGTGTGTTATCTCTGTGTGTGTTTGTGTAATCTGTGTCTGTATATATGTGTGTATGAGTGTGTGCGTGTGTCTGCATGTCTTGTGTGGATCTGTGTATCTGCATACGTGTGTATGTCGGCATGTGTGTTGTGTACAGAATACTTGGGCGATTGTATATTGAAAGCGACAGGCTGGATAAATGAAAGATGTTGTACCGTCATTGGGGAAGCATGTGTGACTGTTCATAATTACTGAGTTAATAAAATGCAGATGTCATCCATCCTGTTTGTTGTCACTCTCAGGGTGATGGCAAAAAAGGGTCCAGCCTTTCGTGCAAAGCCACGGGAATAGCAGAGCTGCCTGATGATTGGGAAAAGTAATTGGGGGACTGGTGATAGGTTTCCCTGAGCCAGCCTTGATTTACAAATGAGTTTCAGCAGTGGTAAGCTGAACTTCCTTTAAACAAAAGAAGTCTGAAGTGAATATAAACCTTGGGAGGATGAATGCACACTGATTGTACCAGTTCTTTGATTGGAACAATGTCACTATCAGTTTGCTAATCAGGACATGACAGGGAGCAGAATAGCATGGTTAGATGGATGCAATTTCTTCTGATTTGCACATCCCTAAAGTATATTCTGTAATCTTGCCTAGCAATTGTTGTGAAGAAGCTGATCATTTACTTGTTGTGAATACATTGTTTGCGTGCCATCTGAATATGTAGCTGGTTGAATATCTAATGGCATCCAAGACATTATTCAGCTTGACAGTGTTCCTCTGTTGGCATGCTAAGTTTTCCCTTGATGTCCAAATATGTGCAAGTTAAAATGCAGAGTTACAGGGATGGGGTGAAGCGCTCGAGATAAGATGCTCTTTTGGAGAGCTGATGCAGACTCCAAATGGCCTCTTACTGTACTGTAGGGATTCTATGCAAAATTACCATGCTGCGAATTCCATTATGTTAATAAAACAAAGAATAGACGCTAAGAAAGAGCAAGGGATATATTTGTATTTCAGTTGCACCTTTAATGACTACTGGGCATCCCAAAGAACTTTATACAGCTGATGAAGTATTGTTGAAGTGTAGACACTGTTGTAATGTAGGAAACGTGGCATACAATTCATACACAGCAGGATTCCACATATACCAATATGATAATGACCAGATTATTTTGGTAATATTGGTGGATCAGGGTTCTGGAAACAGAGGTCCTGTACTACTTTGAATACTGGTGCGAGATCTTCCATCTTTCCCCAAGAGGACAGGCTGGGCCTCAGTTTAACATTCCAGACAAAAAAAGACACTCTGCAGGTGCAGTACTCTCTCAGCACTGACCCTCTGACAGTGCAGCACTCTCTCAGCACTGACCCTCTGACAGTGCAGCACTCTCTCAGCACTGACCCTCTGACAGTGCAGCACTCCCTCAGCACTGATCCTCTGACAGTGCAGCACTCACTCAGCACTGATCCTCTGACAGTGCAGCACTCACTCAGCACTGATCCTCTGACAGTGCAGCACTCACTCAGCACTGATCCTCTGACAGTGCAGCACGCCCTCAGCACTGATCCTCTGACAGTGCAGCACTCCCTCAGCACTGATCCTCTGACAGTGCAGCACTCCCTCAGCACTGATCCTCTGACAGTGCAGCACGCCCTCAGCACTATCCTCTGACAGTGCAGCACGCCCTCAGCACTGATCCTCTGACAGTGCAGCACGCCCTCAGCACTGATCCTCTGACAGTGCAGCACGCCCTCAGCACTGATCCTCTGACAGTGCAGCACGCCCTCAGCACTGATCCTCTGACAGTGCAGCACGCCCTCAGCACTGATCCTCTGACAGTGCAGCACTGCCCTCAGCACTGATCCTCTGACAGTGCAGCACGCCCTCAGCACTGATCCTCTGACAGTGCAGCACGCCCTCAGCACTGATCCTCTGACAGTGCAGCACGCCCTCAGCACTGATCCTCTGACGGCAGCACGCCCTCAGCATGATCCTCTGACAGTGCAGCACGCCCTCAGCACTGATCCTCTGACAGTGCAGCACGCCCTCAGCACTGATCCTCTGACAGTGCAGCACGCCCTCAGCACTGATCCTCTGACAGTGCAGCACTCCCTCAGCACTGACCCTCTGACAGTGCAGCACGCCCTCAGCACTGACCCTCTGCCAGTGCAGCACGCCCTCAGTGGAGCACTCCCTCAGCACTGATCCTCTGCCAGTGCAGCACTCCCTTAGCACTGATCCTCTGTCAGTGCAGCACTCCCTCAGCACTGACCTCTGACAGTGCAGCACTCCCTCAGCAGTCTGATCCTCTGACAGTGCAGCACTCCCTCAGCACTGATCCTCTGACAGTGCAGCACTCCCTCAGCACTGATCCTCTGCCAGTGCAGCACTCCCTCAGCACTGATCCTCTGCCAGTGCAGCACTCCCTCAGCACTGACCCTCTGACAGTGCAGCACTCCCTCAGCACTGATCCTCTGACAGTGCACACTCCCTCAGTGTCATGCACGCCTCCCTCAGTACTGATCCTCTCCAGTGCAGGCACTCCCTCAGCACTGACCTCTGACAGTGCAGCACTCCCTCAGTACTGACCCTCTGACGGTGCAGCACTCCCTCAGTACACATCCTCTGACAGTGCAGCACTCCCTCAGTACTGATCCTCTGACAGTGCAGCACTCCCTCAGTACTGAACTCTGACAGTGCAGCACTCCCTCATACACAATCCTCTGACAGTGCAGCACTCCCTCAGCACTGATCCTCTGACAGTGCAGCACTCCCTCAGTACTGATCCTCTGACAGTGCAGCACTCCCTCAGCACTGATCCTCTGACAGTGCAGCACTCCCTCAGCACTGATCCTCTGACAGTGCAGCACTCCCTCAGTACTGATCCTCTGACAGTGCAGCACTCCCTCAGTACTGATCCTATGACAGTGCAGCACTCCCTCAGTACTGATCCTCTGACAGTGCAGCACTCCCTCAGTACTGATCCTCTGCCAGTGCAGCACTCCCTCAGCACTGACCCTCTGCCAGTGCAGCACTCCCTCAGCACTGACCCTCTGCCAGTGCAGCACTCCCTCAGCACTGACCCTCTGCCTGTGCAGCACTCCCTCAGCACTGACCCTCTGACAGTGCAGCACTCCCTCAGCACTGACCCTCTGCCAGTGCAGCACTCCCTCAGCACTGACCCTCTGACAGTGCAGCACTCCCTCAGCACTGACCCTCTGACAGTGCAGCACTCCCTCAGTACTGACCCTCTGACAGTGCAGCACTCCCTCAGTACTGACCCTCTGACAGTGCAGCACTCCCTCAGTACTGACCCTCTGACAGTGCAGCACTCCCTCAGTACTGATCCTCTGACAGTGCAGCACTCCTTCAGTACTGATCCTCTGACAGTGCAGCACTCTTCAGTACTGATCCTCTGACGTGCAGCACTCCCTCAGCACTGATCCCTGACAGTGCAGCACTCCCTCAGTACTGATCCTCTGACAGTGCAGCACTCCCTCAGTACTGATCCTCTGACAGTGCAGCACTCCCTCAGTACTGACCCTCTGACGGTGCAGCACTCCCTCAGTACTGATCCTCTGACAGTGCAGCACTCCTTCAGTACTGATCCTCTGACAGTGCAGCACTCCCTCAGTACTGATACTCTGACAGTGCAGCACTCCCTCAGCACTGATACTCTGACAGTGCAGCACTCCCTCAGCACTGATCCTCTGACAGTGCAGCACTCCTTCAGCACTGATCCTCTGACAGTGCAGCACTCCCTCAGCACTGATACTCTGACAGTGCAGCACTCCCTCAGCACTGATCCTCTGACAGTGCAGCACTCCTTCAGTACTGATCCTCTGACAGTGCAGCACTCCCTCAGCACTGATCCTCTGACAGTGCAGCACTCCCTCAGCACTGATCCTCTGACAGTGCAGCACTCCCTCAGCACTGATCCTCTGACAGTGCAGCACTCCCTCAGCACTGATCCTCTGACAGTGCAGCACTCCCTCAGCACTGATCCTCTGACAGTGCAGCACTCCCTCAGCACTGATCCTCTGACAGTGCAGCACTCCCTCAGTACTGATCCTCTGACAGTGCAGCACTCCCTCAGTACTGATCCTCTGACAGTGCAGCACTCCCTCAGTACTGACTCTCTGACAGTGCAGCACTCCCTCAGTACTGACCCTCTGACAGTGCAGCACTCCCTCAGTACTGACCCTCTGACAGTGCAGCACTCCCTCAGTACTGACCTCTGACAGTGCAGCACTCCCTCAGTACTGATCCTCTGACAGTGCAGCACTCCCTCAGCACTGATCCTCTGACAGTGCAGCACTCCCTCAGTACTGATCCTCTGACAGTGCAGCACTCCCTAGTACACATCCTCTGACAGTGCAGCACTCCCTCAGTACTGATCCTCTGACAGTGCAGCACTCCCTCAGTACTGATCCTCTGACAGTGCAGCACTCCCTCAGTACTGATCCTCTGACAGTGCAGCACTCCCTCAGTACTGATCCTCTGACAGTGCAGCACTCCCTCAGTACTGATCCTCTGACAGTGCAGCACTCCCTCAGTACTGACCCTCTGACAGTGCAGCACTCCCTCAGTACTGATCCTCTGACAGTGCAGCACTCCCTCAGTACTGATCCTCTGACAGCGCAGCACTCCCTCAGTACTGATCCTCTGACAGCGCAGCACTCCCTCAGCACTGATCCTCTGACAGTGCAGCACTCCCTCAGTACTGATCCTCTGACAGTGCAGCACTCCCTCAGTACACATCCTCTGACAGTGCAGCACTCCCTCAGTACTGATCCTCTGACAGTGCAGCACTCCCTCAGTACTGATCCTCTGACAGTGCAGCACTCCCTCAGTACTGATCCTCTGACAGTGCAGCACTCCCTCAGTACTGACCCTCTGACAGTGCAGCACTCCCTCAGTACTGACCCTCTGACAGTGCAGCACTCCCTCAGTACTGATCCTCTGACAGTGCAGCACTCCCTCAGTACTGATCCTCTGACAGTGCAGCACTCCCTCAGACTGATCCTCTGACAGTGCAGCACTCCCTCAGTACTGATCCTCTGACAGTGCAGCACTCCCTCAGCACTGATCCTCTGACAGTGCAGCACTCCCTCAGCACTGATCCTCTGACAGTGCAGCACTCCCTCAGTACTGATCCTCTGACAGTGCAGCACTCCCTCAGCACTGACCCTCTGACAGTGCAGCACTCCCTCAGCACTGACACTCTGACAGTGCAGCACTCCCTCAGTACTGACCCTCTGACAGTGCAGCACTCCCTCAGTACTGATCCTCTGACAGTGCAGCACTCCTTCAGTACTGATCCTCTGACAGTGCAGCACTCCCTCAGCACTGACACTCTGACAGTGCAGCACTCCCTCAGTACTGACCCTCTGACGGTGCAGCACTCCCTCAGTACACATCCTCTGACAGTGCAGCACTCCTTCAGTACTGATCCTCTGACAGTGCAGCACTCCCTCAGTACTGATACTCTGACAGTGCAGCACTCCCTCAGTACACATCCTCTGACAGTGCAGCACTCCCTCAGTACTGATCCTCTGACAGTGCAGCACTCCCTCAGTACACTCCTCTGACAGTGCAGCACTCCCTCAGTACTGATCCTCTGACAGTGCAGCACTCCCTCAGCACTGATACTCTGACAGTGCAGCACTCCCTCAGTACTGACCCTCTGACGGTGCAGCACTCCCACAGTACACATCCTCTGACAGTGCAGCACTCCCTTCAGCACTGATCCTCTGACAGTGCAGCACTCCCTCAGCACTGATCCTCTGACAGTGCAGCACTCCCTCAGTACTGATCCTCTGACAGTGCAGCACTCCCTCAGTACTAATCCTCTGACAGTGCAGCACTCCCTCAGTACTGATCCTCTGACAGTGCAGCACTCCCTCCCTCAGTACTGATCCTCTGACAGTGCAGCACTCCCTCAGTACTCATCCTCTGACAGTGCAGCACTCCCTCAGTACTGATCCTCTGACAGTGCAGCACTCCCTCAGTACTGATCCTCTGACAGTGCAGCACTCCCTCAGTACTGATCCTCTGACAGTGCAGCACTCCCTCAGCACTGATACTCTGACAGTGCAGCACTCCCTCAGTACTGACCCTCTGACGGTGCAGCACTCCCACAGTACACATCCTCTGACAGTGCAGCACTCCTTCAGCACTGATCCTCTGACAGTGCA